>JAIEZT010000013.1:12281208-12288708 GCA_019594935.1 Periophthalmus modestus | reverse complement strand
TGGGTGTACTGGCTTTCACACTCAAACTAAAACAAGACATTTCATTTTTAAGACAGTCAAAATGTGCTCACATCATGACTACTACTTGATTCAAGAACTTACCTACTTAGTATCTTATCTAACATTGTATTTTTTTATCCAGTGCAGGTGTATGGGTGTATTATGTTGGCACTTACTGCTTTTCCATTCTCTCTGTGCACTACAATTAATAAAAACTGAAAATCATTTGATGTTGTTGCATTATTATTATTGATGAAGATAAATTTCTCAAGTCCATCCTTCCATGTTCATCCATATTCAGCTTCTCGTTTCTCTTTTTCTACATTAGCGCTTTTCACAGTTGCTAAAAATTGATGTGTGACATCACATCACAAAGCATTATGGGATACCCCCTTAGACAAACAAGCGCTAAAGCAAACCCGTACGTCTTCCCCTGTCAAAACAACGTCCTAATTTCCAGTTCTAACATCTAACAATTTCTGGTTTAGCAAAGTGTAAATGTAAAAGCGTGCCATGTGCTGGTTTGTGTGGTTAAGGTTGTGACATCCATTGTAAAGTGGGCAATTTGAGGTGGTCACCCCAGGCTGGCATCATGGTTACAGCCCCCCAATCGGTCCGCCCTCCTCCTCCTCCTCAGTGAGTGAAATGGCATGGTCGGTCAGTGCACTTTGATTTGGAGGAATGCTGAGATCACACGGCAAACACGCTGAGGGAGCTGGTCTCGTCTTTCAGGCCCAGGATGCTGTAGGCTATCCGCTTCATGTGGCCGGGCAGTCGCACTCCGATATTTCTGATGTCTCTGTAGAAGGGGAAAGCAGACATTGGATACGGTTAGGCTAAAAACAATATGCGGACTGTTTTAAATTAAAGAAAGCTGTGGTGTGGTGTGGCGGTTAAGAAATGTGAGGAATGAGGAGTGGGGTATTTATGTATTAGATGTAGAGTAGCAAAACTGTACTTTAATAATAGTTGTAAGTCAAGGGAGTGGTTATAGGGTAATCCACGTAAGAACCCCAGTGCAAAATACATTTACTTCCATTTATTTCATGCTCATAAAACATTAACTTGTTTGTAATTTCATTATTGATGCGAGCAGAACTTTGAAAGATGGTACAAGGGAATCTCAATAATTACTCAAATAAAAACAACATTATAATAGGAGTAATATTTTAGTCTATGTTGAACAGTGTAATTTCACATACTTCCATGTGGCTCAATTCTTAATCAGTTATTTATTATATATCTTTTGAATAGGAAAAAGTCCTCAAAATGTGACATATAAAAAGTAAGCTGACGCCCATGAACAGACGCCAATAATTAAACTCAAGAAGTGTTAACACGTGAAAATATTACTAATCAAGTCTTAAACTTAAGAAGTAAAATATATGATCTTGTAACTGTAACCCATTACGCTACTCTCCCGGGCTGTTAGAAATGAGAGGAATGAAAAAGGAGTGGTGTATTTCTGTGTTAGCAAACGGCCTGACATATGTTCCTGTGGAAAGCTCAATACTTTCACTGTGTAGCACAATGTGGCGTGCTGCCAGAGGAGTTACACTGCCTGCACCTGTGCCATGTGTCGCACTTACTCATGCCGCAGACTGAGCACTTGGTCCATGCTGGTGACCCCTGCCCGGGCGAAGCTGTCCGAATACTGGCCCATTTTGATGGAGTCCAACCATTCAGGCACGGTCTTGAACATGGTGCCATCACAGCCGCTGGTACTGGGCAGGCGGATAGACACTCTGTAACATGAAACATATAGGGTTTCTATTATTATGGATATAAAGACAGGTGCAGGGTACATTTGATAGCATGCTCTTATACGGGGATTTATTGTGTTCTTTAGGACCAAGTCATTGTTTAAAATTAAACTCTTATGGGAACCAGCTTTTGCAGAATAACTCTAATACTTTTCCACAAATAATATTTTAATAAATGTATTCAGCATTTTTTTTTTACTTTTTAGTTCTACTCTGTCTGTCTCTCTGTCTTAATATGAACTTCATAAATACCCTTATTGTAACTCCAAGCCATAACCCCTCAATTAGGATAACAAAAGTAAGATAATAAAGTGGGGGGACTTTTCAGTTCAAACAAATATTTGGAAATTTTTATTAAATTATAGAAAAGGGTCAACATTGAATTGTTATTGTTCCCTTTACATTTGCTATTCTTCAGTAACAAAAGCAAAATGCAATATGATACGCAATGTAAACCACTTGAAAGTCCTAACCCACCAGTTGAGGAAGACACCTGCTGTAAAACAAATGTACAGTATTTTGAATGTCAACATACCGTGGATCAAAGTCCGCAATGGTTTTCAGAGACTCTGGGCTTCGGAGGAGTTTGTCTAAAATGTTGACGATGTCGGTGAAAACGGGGTCGGTTTGAGCGGTCGTGTTGCCAGCACTGGAGCATCAGCTGATAGATGGCAGAGGGACAGTCCATGGGAGCAGGGAGTCTGAATCCCTCATTGATTGCCTTCATGACCTGAAAGAAAATATACAATTCAATTTCAAAATTCTTCACTGAAATGCATTAATGCCTCAGTAAACCAAATTATTAAAGGTTCACTATGTAACTTTTCTGACGGACAGATCATTGAGCCTGGAATGTTCTACAATATGGCAATAACATCTTCATGGAAACAAGACAATGGTGGACCACCCAGCAGAAACATTACATAGACCACCTTTAATTGGATTTGAATTTCCAGTTTTTAAAATGACCATGCCGTGTTGCTTGCTGAAGATCTAGTTGCATTCTGCTCATAGTCTAGTTGTAGATAACTTGCTGGTGAATGTTTTGTATGAGGACCACCACTATGAATAAACACTCTTCCTTCACTAGTTTGGAAGGACTGACAACAATAACCAAAAGAGAGACTTGTTGTTTTGAAAGGCGCTTTGCCAGAAAAGTGCCGTGTGCCTTTGTTATTCTTTCCACCTCATTTACACTGCATTCTGGGAAGCTAACTTTATCCAATATATATACACTCAACACAAGAGCCAAAGTAAAGTCATTCAGGTGTAGTTGAGACGTACCTCATGGTTGCCATGTCCCAGTATGGGCGTTCTCCAAAAGCCATCACTTCCCACATAACGATGCCAAAACTCCATACGTCGCTCGCAGAGGTGAACTTCCTGTATGCGATGGCCTCGGGGGCGGTCCAGCGAATGGGTATTTTGCCTCCCTGACAGAAAAAAAAACATTTACAAGTCAAATTTAATCACAGGGGGAATGGAAATCGCAAGTTGTCGAAAGAGCAACAGTTAAGAGTGGAGAGTTGGGAGTTTAAACAGGCCGTTAAAAATCTGGAATCACTTTAAGGAGGATAAGGCAGTGATTGTTCTCTGCTTTAGTACCTAGAGACAATGATTTATGAGTCTTAAACTTTTCACACAAAGTTTCAAGACAACATTTTTAGACTTGGATATATTGATTCGTATTATGGAGGACATATGGGAGATCCAGCTAGCTTTTAACCAGGTCTAAATCAGAACCAAAGCATTACTTAACTAAGTCCAGATTTTCAGGGGAGCAAATGTGCATCGCAACCTCAGTTATAAAAGTCTGATCCCTAAATAGAAGAAGGTTAAATAATGGCATTTATAGTTAATTTTGCCTGGCCCAGCTGCTCAAAATATCCCAGGACTTAACTAGGACTAAAATAGGATTACACCAGATCTAAACTAGGGGAAAATTTGCTTTGCTTCTACCTTAATACATTTTGTGCTTGCTTATATTATTCATATTATATCACCAGTAATGTTTTGGTAGTATTTTGAGCTAGTCCTTTTCCATGCGGATCAATATGTTTAATAATGTTTGTTAAAAAAAAAATCTACTTTACTCACCCTGGTCGTGTATGTCCCCTCAGCGTCATCCTCTAGCACACGGGACAGGCCGAAATCGGACACTTTGCACTCCAGGTTACTGTTGACCAGCACGTTCCTCGCTGCCAGGTCCCTGTGTACGTAGTTCATGTCGGAAAGGTACTTCATCCCGGCTGCGATTCCTCTGAGCATTCCCACCAGCTGATAGGACGGCAGCTCGCCATCCGGGTCCTGACAAATACAATGCAAGAGGTCAGTATATTTAATAAAATGATATACTACTATGGCATACTAGTAAGAATTGAACAGTAAAAGCGCATTTTGTTATTGAAAAATCCATATATATGCATTTATCTGAAAAACTCCCTAGCTTTGTGTATTCAGCGGTTTGTATTGATCAAAAGGAGCTCTCCATCTTTGTGCTGTGGCTATATAAACCCCCAGTTCGACTAACTGTCCAATTTAAAGTTGGTACACATTTAAGAAAAAAGGAGTTTAACTATGATTTATTAACCAAATTAACCAAACAACTGTGTAAGTTTTATGATGAACCAAATAATGAACTGTTTCTTACCCTTAGATAAGTGTCCAAAGCCCATTTTCCATGTATTCCGTCACAATCATTGCATGCTTGACTGAAAAAACAAAATATTAAAATTTAGATACAGAAGATAATTGATAAAATTAAATTAAACTGATTTTTTTTTTAACTTACATTTCGTGACCACTCCCTCCAGACGGATAATATTGGGATGAGAGAGAACTGCCCCCATGATGCTAGCTTCGCTCAGAAAGTCCTGTCTCTGTTTTTTTCGGAGTATCCTGGTTTTAAAGTTTTGATCGCCACGGCAACCTCGCCTCGCACTGGGGACTTCATGACGCCACGAAACACTTCCCCAAATTCTCCCACACGCCGATCACTTTTTGTTTAGAGATAAAGTTTGGGTCGATTTCAGTGACAAACTTCTGATGGCGATGTTGGGGTCTTCGTACATATGTGGGTCGACATATGTTTTCAAAGGCTTCAGTTGGTCTATGGAAAATTAAGAGAAACATTTCCACATAAAGAGCTGATCTGCACAATTCAAATATTTAAAAGGTAAAGCTGAAGGTAATTTTTGTTCCTTGTAACTTTGAAAACTACCTTTAGATGTTTGAAATTCATGTTATATTAAAACAATACGATCAAAATTATTAGAATATTCAAATCTAGCCTTTTAATTAAATAGAAATAACATAGACCTAGTGTTTTTTGTTTTTTCAAAGAATAAAATAAACCTGTAATTTTAAAAGTAAAAGAAAAGGAAAAAAAAAAAAAAACTTTATTCACAACCTTATCTTGTGTATATCTTGTTCATCACCTAAAATACCAGAATATTTTTTGTGTGATTAAATCGTGCAATGGATATAGTGCTGAAAGAACTGTACCTAGCTCCATATAATTCCAATTTATTTTGTTCAACCTTAAATCTCCGTCACTGTAATCCCACTCACCTGTCGAAAAGTAGGGATCCTCTGGTCTCCTCTGCCACGTGCGCTCAGTCTCCCTGTGAAGAATAAACACAATTCAATCAGACTAAACAGAAGTCAGACTGGATTTATGAAAATTACAGGACAACAAGAGTGCTCGGAGGGTTTAATCAGAGACAGCTGTCCTATCGTAACAGGGTCCCTAATTTTCTCAAGAAGTGCGTGGGACATAAACACATAGTCTGAAGGTCTAAGAAGATAAGGTTTATCTTAATGACACCAGCGTCAAATATGGATATACAAAGTGTCACCAACCGTTTACGCAGAAGCAGAACTGCCACCACAACGAGCAGCATGACGGCTACTCCCACCACCGCGCCCATCACAATAGTGGAGTTATTCTGGATCTGAGACTCTGCTGGACAAAGAACAAGGAACATTTAATATGGGGTTTACCAGTATCTTACTATCGTATGTATCTGCTATATAATTACAAGGGTATAAGTATCTATATTTGGAGCATAGTTTTCTATTCAACTTCAATAAGTTTATGCCAGGGACAAAATGACAAGAGCGTATGGGCTAAATTAGGCGTAAACATGTATTAAAAATGCACTTTGGAACTTTTCTGGTACAGTTTGCCTCGTGCTTGTCTATATCTGTCTATGGAGAATATGACATTCCTTTGCTTGGAATGTTCCACAGTATGACATTATAATAAGGGCTAAACCACAAATAAATCAGAACTATGAATTACCAAGGGCTTAACCAAGACAAAATTGAGGAAAAGGTAACCCTCATTTTAACCATTTAAGCCACAATGTTGTGAAATATAGATATGGAATAATAAACAAACTAAGATCAATGAATGTAGTTATTTGGCATTTAGATGTAATTTAAAGTCATTTTACCCAACGGTGAGGTGTGAAATTCGTGCTCCATGCTGTAGCTGCCTGGGTTTCCTTCTGGACTCAATGCCTGAACTCTGAAACATGTATGCGGTGTCTGGAGAGAGAGGTCATTTATCTGCACTGAATTCTTCTCCAAAATCAGGACTGTGTAAGTAGTCACATCCCTCTCCCCTTCATCATCCTGGGACAAGAAAAACATAAAAGTTAGATTCATTTGTTTTCATTTGAATTTGTTCCAGCAGATGGAGAAGGGGAACAAAAGAGGTAGTGTTCAGAGCAGCTCATAAATTAAGGAAGATAATATATCGCTACAAAAGACAAACATAATGAGATATAGTGAGGATGAAATCAAGGTCAATGGACACATTTAGCAAATTTTAAAGACGACACGAAACCCAATTTTGATAACCTTTTATGAAGAAGAAATGAAGATTAAGAATCGTGTAGGAAAACAAAAATTATAACATGGCTAAAACAGGACTATACCAGGACTAATCTAGGCACTAAAGTCAAGTCTATTCATGGGTTCCAGCTTCCCGTTTAACATTTTGAAGACTTTTCACCATTCAAAAGATATAACTATATAACTATTACTTTTAAATTGTTCATTTTTATGGCAATGGTCCATTCTGAAAACCATGGATTGACTGCTGAGGGGACTGGTGGGTCTATAAATAGAAGTTGGGTTGTCTGAATCGGGATTTTTAAGACTACGTGACAAATTACAACTTTACATATCAAAATGATTCAGCCCTGTAATACATAAACATTAATCATGTGTACCTTTCTCCTGTACATAAGCTCGTAGCGGTGGTTGATGTGGGCGGGTGGTCTTCGGGACAGGACCCAGGACAAAGACAGACTGGTGGGACTGCGTTCATCCAGGTGGTATCAGCGTCACTTTGGGAGGAGCTATGAGGAGCAGATGGAGACCACAATAATGGTTGACTCAGACTTAGACTCAGACTGGTCATTGCTTGTCAGGTGTGCTATTGCATTGTGCTTCCCGGAGTCTGCTGCGGGACCACTTAGGACGACTTTAATGTTAGGTCTGCATTGATTCTGCTAGGCCTAATTATTATGACAAAGCTGTGTTTGTTGCAATGGCCAACTGGGCACATATTACGGGAAAGGGCAATAGATAACCAAAACAGATGAAAATACATTGATGGACACACTCAAAATTCCAATAAAAACTAAATGTGGAACTCTACTTGAAACAGACTAAGCCAGGACTAGAATGGAGACCAACCAAACTTCCGGTCCTAATAAGGGACTAA
>JAIEZT010000013.1:12122968-12281108 GCA_019594935.1 Periophthalmus modestus | reverse complement strand
CATAATGTATGTGCACAGACCACAGTAGACTGAAAGGTTCAAAGGAAAGTCTCTGACTCTGTGTGGGGCTGGTCCCCATCTGCTCCAGCTCGGAGCCAGTCCCTGATGCCAAAAATTCTCACCACAGAGTGTTGAGCAGTGAAGCCACATCACCCAAAACCATCACTGACCTCTCCCCCCACACGCAGCACCGGGAGCCCCAGTCCAGGTCGACTGGAAGGCCCTCACATCTCGCTCTGCCACATCACAGTGCATGAACAGGTCAAATCTAGAGCAAAGGTGAAGGAATACATGTGTCGTAACAAATCAATAGTATATGCAAGTAGTTAGATTCTCCAAGTGGGTAAGCAGATAAAGTTGGAACTTGAAGTATTTGTTAAATCGCATGACCCCCCCAAGGTAATTCTCAATTGTAGTAATGACATTTTATTTTAACTTCACTCTATTGACCCTTTAAAATCAAAATGCATTCAATATTTTCAAACGTAAGCAATGCGGACTTTTAACCAGCGCCACCATCAGTGCCCCCAATGTGGTCAGATTTCTTTCTTCAAACTCTAATACTGAATGCCAATCTCTATTAAAAATGCAATGGCCCTGGCTGTTAAAAAACATTTGAACATTCAACATATTTAAAATGCACATAACAAGACTAAAACCAGGGCCCAGTTGCTCCAAATTCCAAAAACACAACACTGAATGACAAATATTAAAAGGATATTTGTGCCAACCACCAATTTGACAACCCTGTCTGGAGGTGGTCCTGTCCACACTTGGTTATTTGATTTGGGAGGTCTTCAAATGATATTCGATCGGTGAATGAGAATAGAAGGAGAACTGCATCCACCTGCTCTTTGCAAAACTGCAAGGAAAAAAAAACAGGCCGTAATACTAGCTTCAGTGTGTTATATTATAGTTTAATATTATAATGGTTACTGCACTAACAGGGAGCATATGGTCAAATCTTTTCAGAGCATTCTCTCCACAGTCCCACAGCTGAAGGCGAAAAAACAAACAAGCACCCTTCCACTTTCTTTGATTTTCACTGGCCAGTACACTATTGTGGTCTCAATACCTAAAACAATACACAAGGCTAGATTATTTTATTTATTTTGTCTTTAAACCCATCAAATTTTATTGCGTCTTAACCTATGGTTTCATAGTGTATATTGGGAACATTTACACCAGCCAAACGTGCCACAACAGAGGTTTTCCCAACTCCACTCTTTCCAGAGAGAAATATTTTGTACTGAACAGTTTCTACAGCTGCCAGAGGGGACATCATGGGTGACTCCAATAAACCTTAAAAGAACAGATTACATTCAAACTCTGTACTTTTTGTCGATTTAAAACATTACTATTTAAACATCATTTGCCATACCAAATTGTCTCCTCCTTTTCTTGTGTAGTATCTTGGTGAAATACTCTTTGCTATCCTTACACTGATGCCAGTCCGCTACAATGATAGATCCGGGAGAAGGAACCTGGGACATGTTCTTGTAATTTGAAGCTATCGTATATTATCATCGGGTTAATGGTGTTAATATAACCCTGGGTGGTCTAGAAAGGCGAATTTGTAACTTCAAATGTACACTCCCAGAATGAGGCGGCGATGGAGACTTCCGTAAACTTCGAAGTTCCTTAGCAACGCTGTCGTCACTTCCGCTTGTACCGTCCCTTGTTTTTATAGTGTATTTCGAATTTTACATTATTATTTATGTATTTATTATTTATTTATTTATTTATTATATTAGGTTTTCAGTGTAGAAAAAAATGCCAACAATATTCGAATTTTACATATATAAAACTGACCTATGTTGTGTGCTTTGCCATTAAAAAAAATATATATACATATATATATTCACAGGTTATCTGCAGTGTACGTCATATCAAGCAATCTCTGTAATTTTTTTAATAAACAAAAAAAAATTGAACATTTAAGCCTTTTCGCCAGTTTATTGCCAGTCACTGACGCAAACTGCAGACATGGGGACTTAAGTTTGCCTGAACCTCTTGCTGCACAGAAAGTTTCACTATAAATAATATTGTAGTTGTTAAAGAGATTGTTGTTTAAGCCCAGATACTTGTGATACTTTTGTAAAATAAAAAAAAAAAAAAAAAAAAAAGAAAAGTAAATTGTACCAAAAACATGAGCAGGTTTAAATCTCCCTCCCTAGAAGTAAGTTAACTTTATTTAAATGTTTCACATAAGCTTTTCATTATGTGATCCACCTAATCACAGATAAATTGTAATATAGTCTATTGCAAGTGACAAACTCGGAATTAAGTTATGAACGATATGGATGTTGTATCATTATTCAGCCACTAGAGGGCGCCAACGTCCAGCATTATGACTACCGGGATTGAAAAAGGAAATACCATCCAGACTGTACCCCAAATCACAATTAAAGAAGGAGAGAGCTGTTACATTTTTACATCAAACATAACATATTTTATTCATTCATTTGTCAGTGTGCCCTCTGAGCTTTGACTGTCAGGACACCACTGCTCCCCAGGTTTAGTGTCACAGAAACAGGGTCCACATCTGCTGGAAGTTTACAGCGATGAGACAAAGTGTTGGTTACTGTGCCATCTTCTGCCATCTAAATCAAAGCAATACACATTTTATAGAAACATAGAAGACCTATTGTTATTAGGACTTAAATTGAGTTCATGTCCTAGAATCTGAATTGGTCATAATGTCATTCAAGGAAAAGAAGCAATTCTCTGTGAGTGAGGTTTGACTATACATTTGCTGAAATGTAACCTAATGTTTTATTTGTTCATTTTTGGTTACACATAATTAACCCAAATAGCACATGTTTCACTTACTTTTTCAGCATGGACTTCGATTAAGTTGTTCGATGAAGTGATGATGACATCTTCAGGTGCAAACTCACTCACATTGACAGAAAACTGAAAGGTATTTCCAATTACTTCAATCTTTCCTGTAGGATATGAATGCTCTGAAACAAAGACTTACTGAAATTACTTATTAGAAGAAACATTTACAAATAACTGAAAGTGCAATATGTCACTTTTCTGGTTGAGGGTCTGACATCTGCTTATTTCCATGGAGATGCAGTTACTTTGTACTGAATGTTCCGCATATAGCATTAAACTTATCTATCTCCATGGAAAAAAAAACAGGTAGCTCCAAGGCTAAGTTACAAGTCACGTCTGTGGAGAGGTGACAGCAAGTATGCATGCTGTTCAACAATAAAATACTTTTTTTTTTAAAGCAACCGTAAAATAAAAAATGCAAGATATGTTTTTCAATATCATACTGTGGAACATTCCAGGCAAAGCTAAGAAGTGGCAAACGTTCCATCAGAAATGTTACATAGTGTATCTTTAAAAGTCACAACAATATGAACACAAAGATTTTCATATTCACCATAGCCATGCAGACATCCAGATTCATCCAACACAGTGGTAGATCCTCTTTCCATTTTAGGAATAAGACTTTAGTTCGATCAACCCTATGTCCTATTAGATTGTGTCGCTAAATCAACTAATATCAAATAATACTCTGGTTCATAAACAAGGCAGTTTCAAACCACTCCTCTGCCTGGAAGTGTGATCTTTGTCTGAGAGATTGGGTGGGATACATTGATCTGATGCTGAATTTGCCACTAGTGCACGAACTGTCACTCAGTTAAGGTTAAGTTTACCAAAGGTGCTATTTTTGGCCAGTAAAATGTCTTGTACGTGTTAAAAATGATAAAGTGATTGTTTTAAGGGCAGTGGTTTGAGGGACTTGTTACAAAATTGGCACTTTACGGGGGAATTGTCAGTATAAACAGAGGCAGGGGGTTTACCTTTGCTAAGTGACAGTGCTATGATGAAGCTAAGTGGTGTATAAGTGTGATTTTTAGCTCCAGTCTGTTAGAAGTGACAAAGTTTGATCTAAATAAAGCAACGCTGTCATAACAAGAGCAGTGAGAACAGGCCAGACGGGGATACTGGGAAATACTGACAAAAACACATATCTAGCTATAACTTTTTGATTATCCCATTGACAATAGCCTATTCAGACAATATTAAATGCGCTTAAACATGTCTATGCGTCTTGTTTTATTTTTTTTTTCCTTATTACAGTCTGTTTGTTTATGCCCTGTTAGGTCCTGTTTATCTGTTGATTGAGGGTTAGTGGTTCGAATCCTTTTCTCCACATAAACATCATTGGTAGAGCGGTCAGATCCACTGACCCTCAGGTTTCTGGTGCAATTCCAGCTCCCACAGATGAATGCTGTTGTTGTAACCTTGGGCAAGACACTTAATCCATCTTGCCTCCAGTGTCTGTGTACACTGGTGTGTATGAATGTGTGTGTGAATGGGTGAGTTGTTCCTTGGTGTAAAAGCGCTTCGAGTGTCTTGAAGGTGCAAAAGCTTAAAAAAAAATTATCCAGTTTTTGATCATCTCCAATCTCCAGATACCTGCAGATTTTTATTTTTTTTTTATATTTTTGTAGCACAAGCAGCCTCAGAAACCTTTCGTGTTTGATGGACAGGTGAAGGCCCATCTTTGTCATTAATTTGCATATTTCTGAACTCTTCTTATTCTGTCATATTTTTGCATATAATTTGAGTCTCTGCTATATTGTACTGCTGATATAATCCTGATGTGAACCTCTAAAATGACTCAGAAATCACTACCACCACATTTCACAAGGCAACATTGATTTATTTAAGACAAAATACATTTACTTACAATATGTCAAAAGTCATTTCATGTAACATACGACATAAATATAAAAAAAATATAAATAAAATGAACAGTTATAAGACACAATGTAAACAAAGAGGGAAAAAAAACTTGGAGAAAATTGAAAACTACAAACAGTAAGAATGTTTGATTCTTCACCCTGAGTGGAAAAAATATTATTCCATTATTTATAAAAAAGACGATCAAAAATGTTGCAAAAACTGGCGTAGCAAAAAATACTACTTAAAAATCCATATAAGACAACGAGTGCTTGGAAAAAGTAGCCCTTAATCTCACAGAGTTTAATATTTCAGTCAATATCTATATACCAAGCACTACTATGAAGTCTCAAAAATATACACCATATACACATTACTTTTACATATTTAAATTACTTTCTTCAGTTATCATAAAGTACATAAGTGTTTTTCTTTTTTATATTTAAAGTCAGTCATTTCTGAGCGGCTTGGAGAACTCCCTTTTTCAGTCTTAATATTGTGCCAAAGGTGGGTGTAGGGTGACCACCTGTGTCCCGCTTATAGTTGTCCATTTAGGCCCATGTCCCTCGTTCCATGTATTTTGGGAATGTCCCACTTTTTCATTGATGCCACATGAATTATAAAAAGTGAGGTTTACAAACGTGATCATATTTTAAATGTTTGTGTGGGTGTACTGGCTTTCACACTCAAACTAAAACAAGACATTTCATTTTTAAGACAGTCAAAATGTGCTCACATCATGACTACTACTTGATTCAAGAACTTACCTACTTAGTATCTATCTAACATTGTATTTTTTTATCCAGTGCAGGTGTATGGGGTGTATTATGTTGGCACTTACTGCTTTTCCATTCTCTCTGTGCACTACAATTAATAAAAACTGAAAATCATTTGATGTTGTTGCATTATTATTATTGATGAAGATAAATTTCTCAAGTCCATCCTTCCATGTTCATCCATATTCAGCTTCTCGTTTCTCTTTTTCTACATTAGCGCTTTTCACAGTTGCTAAAAATTGATTGTGACATCACATCACAAAGCATTATGGGATACCCCCTTAGACAAACAAGCGCTAAAGCAAACCCGGTACGTCTTCCCCTGTCAAAACAACGTCCTAATTTCCAGTTCTAACATCTAACAATTTCTGGTTTAGCAAAGTGTAAATGTAAAAGCGTGCCATGTGCTGGTTTGTGTGGTTAAGGTTGTGACATCCATTGTAAAGTGGGCAATTTGAGGTGGTCACCCAGGCTGGCATCATGGTTACAGCCCCCCAATCGGTCCGCCCTCCCTCCTCCTCCTCCTCAGTGAGTGAAATGGCATGGTCGGTCAGTGCACTTTGATTTGGAGGAATGCTGAGATCACACGGCAAACACGCTGAGGGAGCTGGTCTCGTCTTTCAGGCCCAGGATGCTGTAGGCTATCCGCTTCATGTGGCCGGGCAGTCGCACTCCGATATTTCTGATGTCTCTGTAGAAGGGGAAAGCAGACATTGGATACGGTTAGGCTAAAAACAATATGCGGACTGTTTTAAATAAAGAAAGCTGTGGTGTGGTGTGGCGGTTAAGAAATGTGAGGAATGAGGAGTGGGGTATTTATGTATTAGATGTAGAGTAGCAAAACTGTACTTTAATAATAGTTGTAAGTCAAGGGAGTGGTTATAGGGTAATCCACGTAAGAACCCCAGTGCAAAATACATTTACTTCCATTTATTCATGCTCATAAAACATTAACTTGTTTGTAATTTCATTATTGATGCGAGCAGAACTTTGAAAGATGGTACAAGGGAATCTCAATAATTACTCAAATAAAAACAACAACATTATAATAGGAGTAATATTTAGTCTATGTTGAACAGTGTAATTTCACATACTTCCATGTGGCTCAATTCTTAATCAGTTATTTTATTATATATCTTTTGAATAGGAAAAAGTCCTCAAAATGTGACATATAAAAAGTAAGCTGACGCCCATGAACAGACGCCAATAATTAAACTCAAGAAGTGTTAACACGTGAAAATATTACTAATCAAGTCTTAAACTTAAGAAGTAAAATATATGATCTTGTAACTGTAACCCATTACGCTACTCTCCCGGGCTGTTAGAAATGAGAGGAATGAAAAAGGAGTGGTGTATTTCTGTGTTAGCAAACGGCCTGACATATGTTCCTGTGGAAAGCTCAATACTTTCACTGTGTAGCACAATGTGGCGTGCTGCCAGAGGAGTTACACTGCCTGCACCTGTGCCATGTGTCGCACTTACTCATGCCGCAGACTGAGCACTTGGTCCATGCTGGTGACCCTGCCCGGGCGAAGCTGTCCGAATACTGGCCCATTTTGATGGAGTCCAACCATTCAGGCACGGTCTTGAACATGGTGCCATCACAGCCGCTGGTACTGGGCAGGCGGATAGACACTCTGTAACATGAAACATATAGGGTTTCTATTATTATGGATATAAAGACAGGTGCAGGGTACATTTGATAGCATGCTCTTATACGGGGATTTATTGTGTTCTTTAGGACCAAGTCATTGTTTAAAATTAAACTCTTATGGGAACCAGCTTTTGCAGAATAACTCTAATACTTTTCCACAAATAATATTTTAATAAATGTATTCAGCATTTTTTTTTTTACTTTTTAGTTCTACTCTGTCTGTCTCTCTGTCTGTCTTAATATGAACTTCATAAATACCCTTATTGTAACTCCAAGCCATAACCCCTCAATTAAGGATAACAAAAAGTAAGATAATAAAGTGGGACCTTTTCAGTTCAAAACAAATATTTGGAAATTTTTATTAAATTATAGAAAAGGGTCAACATTGAATTGTTATTGTTCCCTTTACATTTGCTATTCTTCAGTAACAAAAGCAAAATGCAATATGATACGCAATGTAAACCACTTGAAAGTCCTAACCCACCAGTTGAGGAAGACACCTGCTGTAAAACAAATGTACAGTATTTTGAATGTCAACATACCGTGGATCAAAGTCCGCAATGGTTTTCAGAGACTCTGGGCTTCGGAGGAGTTTGTCTAAAATGTTGACGATGTCGGTGAAACGGGGTCGGTTTGAGCGGTCGTGTTGCCAGCACTGGAGCATCAGCTGATAGATGGCAGAGGGACAGTCCATGGGAGCAGGGAGTCTGAATCCCTCATTGATTGCCTTCATGACCTGAAAGAAAATATACAATTCAATTTCAAAATTCTTCACTGAAATGCATTAATGCCTCAGTAAACCAAATTAATTAAAGGTTCACTATGTAACTTTTCTGACGGACAGATCATTGAGCCTGGAATGTTCTACAATATGGCAATAACATCTTCATGGAAACAAGACAATGGTGGACCACCCAGCAGAAACATTACATAGACCACCTTTAATTGGATTTGAATTTCCAGTTTTTAAAATGACCATGCCGTGTTGCTTGCTGAAGATCTAGTTGCATTCTGCTCATAGTCTAGTTGTAGATAACTTGCTGGTGAATGTTTTGTATGAGGACCACCACTATGAATAAACACTCTTCCTTCACTAGTTTGGAAGGACTGACAACAATAACCAAAAGAGAGACTTGTTGTTTGAAAGGCGCTTTGCCAGAAAAGTGCCGTGTGCCTTTTGTTATTCTTTCCACCTCATTTACACTGCATTCTGGGAAGCTAACTTTATCCAATATATATACACTCAACACAAGAGCCAAAGTAAAGTCATTCAGGTGTAGTTGAGACGTACCTCATGGTTGCTCATGTCCCAGTATGGGCGTCTCCCAAAAGCCATCACTTCCCACATAACGATGCCAAAACTCCATACGTCGCTCGCAGAGGTGAACTTCCTGTATGCGATGGCCTCGGGGGCGGTCCAGCGAATGGGTATTTTTTGCCTCCCTGACAGAAAAAAAAAAAAAACATTTACAAGTCAAATTTAATCACAGGGGGAATGGAAATCGCAAGTTGTCGAAAGAGCAACAGTTAAGAGTGGAGAGTTGGGAGTTAAACAGGCCGTTAAAAATCTGGAATCACTTTTAAGGAGGATAAGGCAGTGATTGTTCTCTGCTTTAGTACCTAGAGACAATGATTTATGAGTCTTAAACTTTTCACACAAAGTTTCAAGACAACATTTTTAGACTTGGATATATTGATTCGTATTATGGAGGACATATGGGAGATCCAGCTAGCTTTTAACCAGGTCTAAATCAGAACCAAAGCATTACTTAACTAAGTCCAGATTTTCAGGGGAGCAAATTGTGCATCGCAACCTCAGTTATAAAAGTCTGATCCCTAAAATAGAAGAAGGTTAAATAATGGCATTTAATAGTTATTTTGCCTGGCCCAGCTGCTCAAAATATCCCAGGACTTAACTAGGACTAAAATAGGATTACACCAGATCTAAAACTAGGGGAAATTTGCTTTGCTTCTACCTTAATACATTTTGTGCTTGCTTATATTATTCATATTATATCACACCAGTAATGTTTTGGTAGTATTTTGAGCTAGTCCTTTCCATGCGGATCAATATGTTTAATAATGTTTGTTAAAAAAAAAATCTACTTTACTCACCCTGGTCGTGTATGTCCCCTCAGCGTCATCCTCTAGCACACGGGACAGGCCGAAATCGGACACTTTGCACTCCAGGTTACTGTTGACCAGCACGTTCCTCGCTGCCAGGTCCCTGTGTACGTAGTTCATGTCGGAAAGGTACTTCATCCCGGCTGCGATTCCTCTGAGCATTCCCACCAGCTGATAGGACGGCAGCTCGCCATCGCGGTCCTGACAAATACAATGCAAGAGGTCAGTATATTTAATAAAATGATATACTACTATGGCATACTAGTAAGAATTGAACAGTAAAAGCGCATTTTGTTATGAAAAATCCATATATATGCATTTATCTGAAAAACTCCCTAGCTTTGTGTATTCAGCGGTTTGTATTGATCAAAAGGAGCTCTCCATCTTTGTGCTGTGGCTATATAAACCCAGTTCGACTAACTGTCCAATTTAAAGTTGGTACACATTTAAGAAAAAAGGAGTTTAACTATGATTTATTAACCAAATTAACCAAACAACTGTGTAAGTTTTATGATGAACCAAATAATGAACTGTTTCTTACCCTTAGATAAGTGTCCAAAGCACCATTTTCCATGTATTCCGTCACAATCATTGCATGCTTGACTGAAAAAAAAAAAATATTAAAATTTAGATACAGAAAGATAATTGATAAAATTAAATTAAACTGATTTTTTTTTTAAACTTACATTTCGTGACACTCCCTCCAGACGGATAATATTGGGATGAGAGAACTGCCCCATGATGCTAGCTTCGCTCAGAAAGTCCTGTCTCTGTTTTTCGGAGTATCCTGGTTTTAAAGTTTTGATCGCCACGGCAACCTCGCCTCGCACTGGGGACTTCATGACGCCACGAAACACTTCCCCAAATTCTCCCACGCCGATCACTTTTTGTTTAGAGATAAAGTTTGGGTCGATTTCAGTGACAAACTTCTGGATGGCGATGTTGGGGTCTTCGTACATATGTGGGTCGACATATGTTTTCAAAGGCTTCAGTTGGTCTATGGAAAATTAAGAGAACATTTCCACATAAAGAGCTGATCTGCACAATTCAAATATTTAAAAGGTAAAGCTGAAGGTAATTTTTGTTCCTTGTAACTTTGAAAACTACCTTTAGATGTTTGAAATTCATGTTATATTAAAACAATACGATCAAAATTATTAGAATATTCAAATCTAGCCTTTTAATTAAATAGAAATAACATAGACCTAGTGTTTTTTGTTTTTTCAAAGAATAAAATAAACCTGTAATTTTAAAAGTAAAAGAAAAGGAAAAAAAAAAACTTTATTCACAACCTTATCTTGTGTATATCTTGTTCATCACCTAAAATACCAGAATATATTTTTTGTGATTAAATCGTGCAATGGATATAGTGCTGAAAGAACTGTACCTAGCTCCATATAATTCCAATTTATTTTGTTCAACCTTAAATCTCCGTCACTGTAATCCCACTCACCTGTCGAAAAGTAGGGATCCTCTGGTCCTCCTCTGCCACGTGCGCTCAGTCTCCTGTGAAGAATAAACACAATTCAATCAGACTAAACAGAAGTCAGACTGGATTTATGAAAATTACAGGACAACAAGAGTGCTCGGAGGGTTTAATCAGAGACAGCTGTCCTATCGTAACACTGGGTCCCTAATTTTCTCAAGAAGTGCGTGGGACATAAACACATAGTCTGAAGGTCTAAGAAGATAAGGTTTATCTTAATGACACCAGCGTCAAATATGGATATACAAAGTGTCACCAACCGTTTACGCAGAAGCAGAACTGCCACCACAACGAGCAGCATGACGGCTACTCCCACCACCGCGCCCATCACAATAGTGGAGTTATTCTGGATCTGAGACTCTGCTGGACAAAGAACAAGGAACATTTAATATGGGGTTTACCAGTATCTTACTATCGTATGTATCTGCTATATAATTACAAGGGTATAAGTATCTATATTTGGAGCATAGTTTTCTATTCAACTTTCAATAAGTTTATGCCAGGGACAAAATGACAAGAGCGTATGGGGCTAAATTAGGCGTAAACATGTATTAAAAATGCACTTTGGAACTTTTCTGGTACAGTTTGCCTCGTGCTTGTCTATATCTGTCTATGGAGAATATGACATTCCTTTGCTTGGAATGTTCCACAGTATGACATTATAATAAGGGCTAAACCACAATAAATCAGAACTATGAATTACCAAGGGCTTAACCAAGACAAAATTGAGAAAAAGGTAACCCTCATTTTAACCATTTAAAGCCACAATGTTGTGAAATATAGATATGGAATAAAACAAACTAAGATCAATGAATGTAGTTATTTGGCATTTAGATGTAATTTAAAGTCATTTTACCCAACGGTGAGGTGTGAAATTCGTGCTCCATGCTGTAGCTGCCTGGGTTTCCTTCTGGACTCAATGCCTGAACTCTGAACATGTATGCGGTGTCTGGAGAGAGAGTCATTTATCTGCACTGAATTCTTCTCCAAAATCAGGACTGTGTAAGTAGTCACATCCCTCTCCCCTTCATCATCCTGGGACAAGAAAAAACATAAAAGTTAGATTCATTTGTTTTCATTTGAATTTGTTCCAGCAGATGGAGAAGGGGAACAAAAGAGGTAGTGTTCAGAGCAGCTCATAAATTAAAGGAAGATAATATATCGCTACAAAAGACAAACATAATGAGATATAGTGAGGATGAAATCAAGGTCAATGGACACATTTAGCAAATTTTAAAGACGACACGAAACCCAATTTTGATAACCTTTTATGAAGAAGAAATGAAGATTAAGAATCGTGTAGGAAAACAAAAATTATAACATGGCTAAAACAGGACTATACCAGGACTAATCTAGGCACTAAAGTCAAGTCTATTCATGGGTTCCAGCTTCCCGTTTAACATTTTGAAGACTTTTCACCATTCAAAAGATATAACTATATAACTATTACTTTTAAATTGTTCATTTTTATGGCAATGGTCCATTCTGAAAACATGGATTGACTGCTGAGGGACTGGGTGGGTCTATAAATAGAAGTTGGGTTGTCTGAATCGGGATTTTTAAGACTACGTGACAAATTTACAACTTTACATATCAAAATGATTCAGCCCTGTAATACATAAACATTAATCATGTGTTACCTTTCTCCTGTACATAAGCTCGTAGCGGTGGTTGATGTGGGCGGGTGGTCTTCGGGACAGGACCCAGGACAAAGACAGACTGGTGGGACTGCGTTCATCCAGGTGGATCAGCGTCACTTTGGGAGGAGCTATGAGGAGCAGATGGAGACACAAAATAATGGTTAGACTCAGACTTAGACTCAGACTGGTCATTTGCTTTGTCAGGTGTGCTATTGCATTGTGTCCCGGAGTCTGCTGGGGACACTTAACGACTTAATGTTAGTCTGCATTGTATTCTGTAGGCCTAATTATTATGACAAAAGCTGTGTTAGCATATGGCAACTGTGGCTAATATTACGTGAAAGGGCAATCAGATTTAAACAGAATGAAATATACATTGATGGACACACTCAAATGTCCAATAAAACTAAATTTGGACTTAACCAGGACTAAGCCAGGACTAGAATGGGACCAAACAAACTCAGTCTAAATAAGGACTAAACAGAACTCAAGCCATGACCAAAGTGAGGCCGCACCTAGTCATTTTGTATTCAGAGATGGTTCATCAGAGAAATATCTATTATTTAAAAAACTGCATGTAGTGTACTTTAGCAATCTTTTCATTTTAATATGTACATTTTGGTGTCTCATGTGACATCACCTGAGGTCTATCTCTTACCTAAATAGTCCAGTGCTGTGGTGATTGTTGCTATGGGCCTCTTTGAGCTGTGCTGGGACACTCCACTGTGTGCCTCCACGGTGAAAGTGTAGTTAAGATGAGAATCCAAGTCCCCAACTATAACCGCGGTATCCTGTAGGTCCGTGGAGGAGGGGTCGAACCGAAGTTTGTCACTACACGGGACGCACGAGCTGGTATCACAGAGTTCACACACAACGCTGTAGGTAAGGTCAGATCTACCCCCGGTTACGAGAGGAGGGTCCCAGGACAGCTGTAACTTGCCCTCTGCAGACAGCGTGGTGGAAATGAGGTCACGGGGGGCACTGGGAGGAGCTATGGGGGCAGAGAGAGTGGACAGAAGTTAGGCAGATGTATATGTAAAGCGAAAGTTAATGTTTGACAGGTTAATTAGTGATCGTAAATTCATGTCGAAATGAGAACTTGGAAGACAGATGAATTTAAAGTAGCGCTAAAAGACTGAAAATCGGCTACTGTGTTAAAAAGTAGGCTGTATAAAAACATGTGAGGTTAGCATTTTATCTTAGCAATGAATAGTAATGCCATATATAAAGAAGAGAATTTGAAGCGGTAATTGAGAAAAGCTAACTAATTAAAAATAAAAATGAATATTACATAGTTTAGGGTAACAATGGATACACTAAACATGTATTAAAAATAGGTTATCAGAATTCAAACTTTGAATTAATTGCTGTCTCGTATATAAAAGTTGGTTTCCAATTTGAAAAAAAAAAAAAAAAAGTGAATGGCAAAACAAAAACCATGTAATTAACCATAGTAAATGTGTATCCCAATTAAAACTCGACCAAGTACACCAGGATTCAAACAATACACTATAAAAGGCGGCTAAAAACAAGGCTAAACCAGGCCAACCCAACCTGTCAAGTCTGTCTACTAAAGAGTGACAGAAGTTTGGCAGATGCACCACATAAAAGGCTAGAGTTATCTTTTAACTTTTTAATTAACGTCGTAAATATGTGTCTTTACCAGAGCAGGCGGCAGTGAGGGGGTCCGAGGGGGAACGGAAATACCCTTCTTCACATTCACATTTGGTAGCTCCAGTGTCAGAGGGTCTGGTGTTGTCTGGGCAAACTCGGCACAGGTCATTCCCCAGGGCTGGTTGAAGTAGCCCGGTTTGCAAGCTGTAAGGAAAAGATATGATTTAGTTTTGCGAATATCTTAAAGTAAATGTAGTCAAAATTATTAACACACAACAATTCACTTGCACACACACACTGCAGCATGACTGAAAACTCAACTAAACCAGGGCTAACCAGGACAAGAACTAGACCAAGCCTGTATCAAATCTGAATTGGCTCAAAACATGACCACAACAACAGGACTAACCCAGACTAAACCAAGAAAAACCAAGAGTTAAATCAAAACGTATACATTTTGTAATTTTCCTGTAAGTGGCAATACTACAATGATTAACCCATAGTGACCATAAAGTTACTGTGAAATGTGAACGGAACCTGACTATAATATTACAAAAACATTTCAAAAGTAGTTAGGAGGAATTGTAGTACTAATATTGGGCATAGAGGAGTAGTAGGAGTAGTAGTAGTGATAATAGTGGCAGTAATAGTAGTTGTAGCAGTCATGGCTGGGTTAGCACACTGTACCAAAGATTATCCCTTAAGTCTTCTGATGACAAGTGTGAAAAACAGACAAATGCCGGAAGAGTGAGTCATGAAAAGGCTAACACTGTAGTCTATCTGATCCAAGGCCGTTCCACCTGACAGGAAGCCCTTGTTTTAAGGTATCCATGATCACAGACACTTTGTATAGTTAGGAATGAGAGGGATTTCCCTGACAATGTGCCTGCACTTGCCTGACCGGCCCAAAGCTTAATCTTAAAGGTTGGCCCCAGTCAACCGGATAGCCCTAAATCCACCAGGTGATCCGATAACTTTGCTTTGAAAGATAATATTTGTGTTTGTGCAAAAGGAAATAGCACTTTGGACGTGTTTCATGTTTGGTGGAGTGTTTCGGAAAACTGATAAAACACTAGGCTTTTGAGGGCATCAGGGTTAATGAACATGTATGAAAGTTGAACACCGGACAGAAACTCTGAGGCAAATCCATGCTGGCCTTATGTTTCCTCTGTATCTTCCTTCCTCCCTCTCTCCTTTGACACCAAGCACACATTACCAGCTCTCAAGGCCAAGAGTTAAAAGACCAAAGCACCGGGATGCGGAAAAGATGGAGATAGGAATTTTTCTAAGTGTCAAAATGGAAATTTACAGGAAGAGCACTCCAGTTTAGCGGCGTTCGCTTAGCCTCCCTCTGGAAAAATAAAATACACTTTATTCTTTGTATGGAACACGTCTTAAGCAAACGTAATACTTTGCTCAAGCTGGATTTGAACAAGTTTTATTTATAATCTACAAAACCAAACTTCAAAAAAAGCCCTGAAAACCATGGATGCAGTGATAGAAATTTAAATTTTAAAGGGTTAGGGTAAAATTTTAATGTTTGTTTTTAATGCAGTCAATGGCCTTGCACCCTCCTACCTGTGTGAGATTCTGACCCCTCACCAACCCAGCAGAGCTCTACGATCTGCTGGGCAACATCTTCTGGAGGTCCCCCAGTCTCGGGGCAAACAGTGGGGTGATCGCTCTTTTGCAGTGGCAGGTCCAAAACTCTGGAACTCTTTGCCCATCGAGTTACGTTCCATCACTGATCTGCCTCTGTTTAAAGCCAAAACTTAAAACCATCTATTTAGAACGGCTTTTAACACTTAGCCCTGTGACACTTCCTTCCTTTTAAACGCTGTACTTTGTTGTTATTTATTGTTTTTTTATCTTGTATTTATTGTTTTTATCTTGTGTTTTTAATGTTGTACAGCACTTTGGTCAGCTTTGGTTGTGGAAGGTGCTGTAGAAATAAAGTTTGATTGATTGATTGATTGAAAGTTACAGAGTGAAAAAAAATGCGAGCTTATGTATTGTAGCTTGTGTTTTATTTCCAGAGGTCTTGCAAAAACCCACCTATAGCAATTCAACTTGTTCAATAATGTGTCTTAAATAAAAAAAATTCTTGTCTCTGCTTTCAGGCACCCATCTCTCCGGGGAGTAGCCTTTCCATGTGGCCCCTTTGCTGGTGGCCAGGAATACGAGTTTTTGAATCCCGGTGCTCGAGTTACGTCTTGTCCACAAAGGCAGTGAAGACCTTTGCACTCCAAATCATTCTGGAGCAATGAAGAAGGAGCAGGTTGGATGTGGATGAGAAGAAAGATGAATAGACGGAGACTTGGAGGAGAGAGGGGGGTTGGGACCAGCCTGGAAGCCCCAACACAGAAGCTCTCTCTGGGGAGCCACCGGGGCGGGATGGGGGGTGGGGGTGGAGGTGGAGGAGAGGTGGAGGTCTTTCGCATAAGAAAAGGAGGCCCGCTTTTCATTTCATCTCAGGCTCAAGTAGCAGCAGGACTTCTGTCATGTACCAAAGGCGCTGCAAAGTCTTTTCATGTATTGTTGACAAGATTGGACTGAGTGGTGCCATAAACGTGTTGCACTATTCATGGCAACCAATGGTGGCATGTGTGCACTGATGAACAAATATAAACATGATGGAAAAACAGAATGCCTATACTGTTGCTATAGAGCCAGGCAAATTAAGGTAAACATGCAATTCAAATGTTTTACTATATTAATTTATCACTAATAGAAAGAAATGCTCAAACAACTGTGCCAAAACTGTAAGTTACCACCTAAGCTAGGACAAAATAAGACTTGGTTGGGTCTTAAAGCGTTATTAATATGCAGTTTTAAATGTTCAATATTTGGTCACGCAACATAGTAAAAGAGAAATTCTAAAATAGGTCAACTTTTCTTTTACTGCGGATCATACCTGGATGACTGCGGGATTACACAGCCACACAACATGTTACTTTAATGGCAAAAAGTGCTATACGAGTGCTTTAAACTTCAGTATCTTCGTTTTTTATCTACTGCCACATTCTGTTACTTGTAAACTGGTAACTGCATTTGCCTAACAACACCATAACGATTCATTAGCGGTTTATATTGTGCACTCTTTACTATTTCACCCTTATCTCACATAGGCAGCGAGGTTTAATTCAATCAACTTATTCACTTGTTGCACCAAAATAGTGGCTCTTTCTTTCCCCTCAACCCCCGCTGACCACGGGACACATGTGAAAAGGACTTAGGTTCCGCACCGATGAATCTGTTAATTGAATCTGTTTGGGGCTTTGTGCCGTACCATTGTTCTAACGAGTGGGAACATGGATTAGGGAGCAGGTTGCGTGTGTTAACCACGGGATGAAAGAGCAGGGTAGATCTGAACCGTGGCATGTCATTGGCTAACAGCTGTCCTATTGCTCCATAATCCTCTTGACTAAATTACACTCCACACCTAACTAAGCAGCCACGAACCTAACCATGTACGCCAACTGTCGCTCGGTAGACCCCTCTTCCTCCTCTCCCCCATCTCTCCCATCCCTCTCATCTCTCTCCCCCCTCCCTAAAAAGCACTGTCTATGTCGTCTATATGAACACCTGCTTATTTGTGTCAGTCAGCATTCCTCCCAAACGTACTCACTTCCTTTTCTCGCAACAGATGCAAGAGTCCGAATTCAGTCCCGGGCCTCTCGTATGTCGCACTTTTCCCTTGTAAATGTGAAACTGGAATGAGGTAGGCTTACAAGGAGCAAGAACAAACCAGTTTTTTTTTTCCAATGTGTTCAGACCCGTGTAGACCATTTGCTAGACTTAGGTTTCAACGACCATCATAAAACACTCCCCTTTAAACCGTCTGTTGTTTCTGGTAAATGAATAAATGTATTTCAGTTTCTTATTCCAGCTGATATGACTCAGTATTTAAAAACAAAAAGTATGGGATTTCCCAGATTACTTCTAATTTGTGAAGTAGGTGTCATTATGTCTGGATCGTTTATGTTCAGGAAATTCATACTGATATCCACTTCTAGTAGTTTTTAATAACACAAAACTAAATCAAATTGAAAACAGAAATTGTAATTTTTTATTTATTTTTTTGGCATATCAATCAGCCTTAGTCTATGGTAACAGCTTTGGTTAATCACTTGTTAAGAGTGGGATCTCAAGTTGGAAATGATGCCAAATGCTTGTGGGTCTATGGGCGTATTAACATAATACTGTGTAAGTGTCAATTCTACCACTGCAGCTGCATTTGCCTTCATACTTAAAAACAAAAGGCCAATAAAGAAACGGGAAGCAATCCATTCACACATATTAATGAGGAAAAGACCAATGTGGAAGTAGCTAAAATGGCAGTTTCTCTTCTTCTGTTGGAATATTTTAGAATTGTAGTTTTTACGTTATATAGTTTCCTTTCTATATTTTACTTATGCTGTATAAAAAGATTTTGAAATTTAAGTTTGTGTTTCGGTGACTTGATTTTCCAGCTCATGAAGACAGTTTACTTTCACTATCTGGTACTTACTGGAATTCAAGAATAAGGATTTTATTTTAATTTTTGGCCAAATTATATTAAAAATTCAACTTTTTGAATATGACTTTTAACTACCCTAAGACCTTTTTTGATTAGCTGTTAAAAAGAAATTTTTCTTTCAGTTTTTGTTTTTTTTAACTTGTTTTTCTCACTACACGGGACGCACGAGCGTACTTCCTGTAAAGAAATGTGATATTCTTCTTCTATAAGTTTTATAAAATCATATTATAGTTTAAACATTTTAAATACAACTTTTAACTAGGAAGTCGATGACTAATAAAAAGACCATCCCAGGTAACTTCGCCTTGAGAGGACTTTGAAAGTGTACTCTGTCATTATCTCCCAATGATTGATCTCCTCCTTTTTCCAAGTGGACAAACTGTGAGAATTCCAGGAAGCTTTGTCAGTCAAGGTGACTCGGACCATCATAAACCGCAATCCTAACCGAGTCTAACCTCGGCGGGGCGTGACCTCACTTCCCTGTAATCTGCGGTCTGCGTCTCCATGGAAACACAGCCAAACAAATAGTTGTGAGCAGATGACACACAGGTAGCGACATAGTTTAACCGTCACATACAACTAGTAGTCTATAAGGTATATAACTTGAATTTAGAATTACTACCTGCCTTGAGTAGTTTGTGCTAGTTTAGATTGATTTAGTTAGTCGGCCATACATTGTTTTGACTAGTTTTAAGATGGCTTTACTTTTTCAATACATGTCAGCTCTAATAACTATAATTAACTGCTAATAGGGTAAGGAGATCAAAGTACTTTAGATAAAGTATTTAAGCAGGAACTAGTTGTGCTTAAAGTAACAACAAATATTTAATTAGGTAAGTACAAGACATTTTAAAACTATTTAAACAGACATATTATCCAAATAAATTCAAACTAGTCAAAACAACTAAAAACATATAATAATTCATAATTCAAGTAATTTCAAACTTATATTTTTATAGTGCCTTCCTGGTCAATCAGTAATGTGTATGTGACGCCAGGCTGAAGGAATGCCTTTCAGAAATCCCCGCTGTGCGCCCTCCCTCCCAGCTCCTTCCTCTCTTTCCTCCCACATTTCCTACAGACACTCGAACACACCACACCCCGCCAGTGCCAAAGAAAAGGACAAGCTTCCACAAAAAACAGTAGGAGCCTGAACTATCCACAAACCACAGATGTCTGCCTAACTGTGCTGGCTCCTTTCAATCCACTAAAACTCCTCCGAGGCACTAACATTCCTCAGGTTTTTTGCATATCTATCACTTTTCAGTTTTGTCCATAACATGAATGGACACATTTTTAGGATTCCTTCTTATTTCTTTCTTTGGAGAGTAAAGCTCTTGTGGCTTCTCTGAAAACTATTGTGTGAAAACCAAAATTCGCCACTAAGAATATTTTTGAACTGCTGTTACAAAAATGTCAAACTTGATTTAAGTATTGTGGAAAAAGCCTAGTACTCATTGCAATTTCAATACCACAATCAACAGGCTAAGCTCAATTTTTTGTGTCGATATAATGTAGTTTTCAATGCAAAATACTAGGCGTTTCTTTGATATTGCCATGTGGTCTCATAGTGTACAGACCAGGTCATTCTAAAACTATTCAGGAAAGGTTCAACTTTGCTTAAATGAATAGTATTTAGTTTCAATTCCACTTTTAGTATCAGTTAGGGGCTGGGGTATCGATTTTTCTAACAAAGGCATGTTGAATAATGCAATTTAGAACTATAAAATCCATCCATTTGGAGGATGTTTAAAACCTCAGTTATAGCCAATGAGATAATTCCTTACTGAAATACTGAAGTAAGGAATTATCCAAGCAGTGATTGGCTGAAGCTTGTTTGACAGCTATACAATCAACATTCACTTAAAGTATAATCCGGATTAAGCTTGGATTAAATTCCTTAAAACGTTTTTGTTACTACGATGAGTCATGGACGTAATGATTTGCAAATAGAAGATTAATGCCATTAGTCAAGCACATATGACAATTATAGGTTTTATAGCATTTAAAAGTAAGGTGAAGTGTAAAATGGACAAACAATTTCAACCAGATATCCGGAGCAAATTTGAGCCCGACTCTAAAAATAAATGAGCTATTCAGTTTTTTGTGTGGTAGCTGTCCTCAGGCTATAAACCTGTATTGTTAGCTTAGCGGAGCCCATCCCCATTCCTAAAGCCTGAGAAAAAGCAGCGGAAAGAATGAGCGCTTGAGCAACAGGTAAAATAGATGTACCAACTCTGGTTATTATATAGCAACAATCCACTGTCTCCTCAATACAAACCCAACAGCTCCGGTCCTCTCCTGTTTCCTCCCTGACTCATACTTAATAACGTAATATATAACTTGACCCATTTTAAATACAATATCAGGTGCTGTCATGACATTTAAAAGGAGATTTTCTCACACTATGCTTAAGTTTGCAGAAGGAGGGTTGTGTTAACTTGTATAGAAATATAAGAAGGAAAAGTAAGTGAATACCAGAATTATTCATTTTCTGCCCCTGGACAATGACCCAACCCTGAATCATCCAAATAAGTGGAAAGAACTGAACCAGAGAAATGTAATATCAAGGAGGACCGAGAAATACAGCAAAGATCCCAAAAGGAAAATGTAGAAAAAAAAGATGGGAAAGAAACGATTTGTCCACCATATACAAGGAAAAGATGAACAAACTTTTTTTTTTTTTTTCAAATCTAGTTGAATAATATGGTCTACACACAATGAGAAAGGTGTATGTAACAGTTATCAGGTCAGATCTGTGGAGAGGTGACACCACTCAGGAAAATACATGGGGTTTTTTTTTTAGCAATAAAGGCACCTGTAATTTATTAAATACTACATAGATAAGATTCCTTACCATACTGGGGAACATTTCAATCAAAAAACCATAACATCTCCATGGAGATAAGCAAGTTACGCAGCCCGCCTTTAAGCAATTTAGTTTTCTTTGGCCTTATTTTTTTATGTTATCACTTTAAGCTGCTGGAATTTAGCCAAGCACAGTAAATATAAAATACCCACCACATCTAAGCAATATGAAAACATCTCTGAAGTCTTAATATAGACATTTAGTCACAGTACATACCTAAGTTTATGATTGTAGGTTTCATTCACTCATATAGAAACATCCAAATTGACGGTGAAGTTGCTTACCTTGGCACGAGTCCCCGGTCGTCTCGTAACCCGGGAGACACTGGCACTGGCCAACGGGCACCACCCACTCGCCCTCCGCGGTGCAGTAGATTTTCGGGTGGTTGTACTGACGGCATTCTCCACACACGATCCCTCCACTTCCCTCAATGAATCTGCAACTGTCTCTGGGAACGCCGCCAAAACTTTGCACCGTGGATGGGCATGTTTTATAGTAGACCCTGACAGACAGCAATGCCACGCAAGCCCCCATGTCTTGGAAGGCGAGATAGAAACCTTTCCTTGAGAGCGGGCCGACAGTTCTTGTATCAGTATTGACTTTAAGAGCACGTCCTCTCGTGATCTCATCAGGTGCGATGTGTGGCGACTTTCCTGAACTGTTCCTTTGCGGAAATTCGTTCCTACGTCGGCATCGGCTTCGGAAATAAAAAGATTAAAGGTTTCTTTGCAGGAAACAGACGCGCCTCCGAATGAATTGCAGTCTCGTACGACAATCGAGCTCTATAGACACGCGAGTGGTCCCAGGTCGCCTCTGGATAAAAGTAGTGCGCAGCCAATTGTCCTGTTCTGTAGAGTCTATGTTGCAAACGCTGTAGTAGGTATAAGTAGATGAAACGTTTGACCACTGTTTGGACAATCTCCCACTGCAAAAAATAAAAAAAATCAGGAAGAAATGATTAGTTTAAAAGTTCAAAATTCAATGAGAGGACTTTATATTGCAGGCCTTCATGTCAAATGCTTATTCTTTCTAGACTAGACGTGTAACCACAAAGGAGTCCTAATACTTGCTGAGTGAGTGGTCGACAGCAGTGGTTCTTCATAAAGGGCATATGTGGGGTCTTCTTGTGTTATTTAATGTCTAGACTTAGCTTTAGCCATGGCAAATAAATAGTATGGTTGGTGGTTGCTTTTAAAACGTTTCATGATTTTGTGCTGGTTTTAAGCTAAAAGTATAGTCCATATTTAGACCTTGCTCAGTCCTGGTCTAGTCCTCCTGGTCTAGTCCTCCTGGTCTAGTCCTCCTGCTCTAGTCCTCCTGCTCTAGTCCTCCTGCTCTAGTCCTCCTGCTCTAGTCCTCCTGCTCTAGTCCTCCTGCTCTAGTCCTCCTGCTCTAGTCCTCCTGCTCTAGTCCTCCTGCTATAGTCCTCCTGCTCTAGTCCTCCTGCCTAGTCCTCCTGCCCTAGTCCTCCTGCCCTAGTCCTCCTGCCCTAGTCCTCCTGCCCTAGTCCTCCTGCCCTAGTCTCCTGCCCTAGTCCTCCTGCCCTAGTCCTCCTGCCCTAGTCCTCCTGCCCTAGTCACTCCTGCCCCTAGTCCTCCTGCCCTAGTCCTCCTGCTCTAGTCCTCCTGCCCTAGTCCTCCTGCCCTAGTCCTCCTGCCCTAGTCCTCCTGCCCTAGTCCTCCTGCCCTAGTCCTCCTGCTCTAGTCCTCCTGCTCTAGTCCTCCTGCCCTAGTCCTCCTGCTCTAGTCCTCCTGCTCTAGTCCTCTGCTCTAGTCCTCCTGCTCTAGTCCTCCTGCTCTAGTCCTCCTGCCCTAGTCCTCCTGCTCTAGTCCTCCTGCTCTAGTCCTGGTGATACTTAAGTTCTATCTATTCTGATTTTAGCAGTTTGTCCTTCTTATTTTTTAAAGATGTACTACGTAACTTTTTTGCGGTGAATCTTTCGACTGCTTTGTCTCTATGCAGATGTTTTTGCCTTATTAGTATTAGTAGTAGTATAATTTAAGTCTATTGTAGTCAACTTGCAGGCCTAATTCATTCATGGTTTTAGCCTTGGTGGTGCATACATAGAAAACCAAAAGTACATGATGAGGTGCTGATCCTATGGTCTTTAAGAAAACTGACTTGGCATTTTCTCCACTTTAAAGCTCTTCCCTTGGCCATTGTGCTAGTGCGTCTTCGTGTGTGGTTGAGTTTCCACTGACACACAAAGGCCAAAATGTGCGTGAGGCAGACGCAAATCCAGCTAAGGCTAAAAACCGCAGCGAGTCAGCTAACACTTATGGTTGTTAAATGGGGTTTATAAGCAGACAGCAAAGGCACAGAAGAGCAAGTGGGCCCGTAATTAAGACTGTTTTTAATAGAGGGAAGCAATGACGAGTAGCAAGATTAAAAAACCTCCTTTGCACCTCACTACTACTGGGAAAACATTAGGCTAACTTTATAGAGAATTGGGTTTTCCGTTCGTTTTAGGTTAGGTGGACAAATCAGTCACCTAACAACCATAGAAACGTATGGCTCGCTTATGGAAACATCAACTAAACTTAACCAAAAACTCTGTCTGTACTCACAATGTTTTTAACAGTTACTGGGCATAACTTTAAGTGTTGTTTTTATATCAAGAAGAAAAAATAGCTGGGTTATCACTTGAGTAAAGTATTTCGGGTCAACAAGAGTCTTACTACTACCTGTTACAGTCTATAAAAACATAATACATATGATAGAAATGAATAAAAACTATATAAGGAAAGTAAACGAGAGATAGCCAATAGGAGAATGAGTATTAACTGACACTGCAGTCTTCAGATCTTTGGGATCCAACCATAACTGCAGCCTACACAGTGGAAGTGGCCATGTCCTGTTACTTATTTTAGCCAGAAAGCCACTGTACTATAGATAGAGGGATGTTTGACAGGAAATTTACAGTGCTTCTTTAGACTTCCGAATTAAGAGTGATCACAATTCACATAGAAAGACAATGGGTTAGATCGGAACTATAAATAATCTGTTGGTATTTGCCATATCCGCTTTGCTATTGTAAATCTAACTGTCGGCTTGAAACCTGACATTTTAATAGCATTTCATAATTACTTTGGAAAGGCTTGCGTTAAAACAAGACTCGCTTAGCCCTGCCAAACCTCATAGCTGCACTCATCATTCCTTCTCTCCCAGAAAGCGTTGTCAATGGTGCGACATAGCATTGTGATTTAACCAAATTCTCACAACAAGTATGCACTCCTCCTCCTCCTCCTCGGTCTTGACTGTGTGCTTACTTTTGAAAAATAGCCTTAACCTGAACTCTTAAAAATGCCTGTAGAGGTATAAAATAGACTCACTCCGTTCTCAAATGGCAACGTCAGCCATCCCAGCTCTCCTCCTGAAGCTCTCATATCCAGCAATACTTCTAAAATGACAAAACAGACAAAAAATATGATAAGGATAAGTAAACGACAAGGTTAGACATGTGTTTTCCCACAATCCCTCTGATGGAATCATTTTCGTGACCTTCCTAAACAGTAGGAGTCTTGCAAATACTATCATGCTACTCAAAATAATAGAGTTAGGGTGACAACCTCAAATCGTGGAGAAAGAGACACGGTTTTGAATGTGGTAGGGCATGGAGGGACAGACTGTGGGAATTTTAATAGTAGCTGCAGTAATACCATATGATTTGGAATAGCATAGGTGCCAACCAGTTTACAACCTGAATGCCAGTAGTATCAACAAAAGTATTGATTTCTTGTAAAAAAAAAAAAAAAAAAAAAAAAAAATATATTTACAATGTTTTCTGCATACATGCCACTTTTTATAATCATGTTATAAGTGGCCATGTGGCATCAATGTAAAAGTGTGACAAATCTTTAAATAAGTAGCAACCGAAACCAGGCGAAGGTGATCACCTTAACTAGATATATTCCCATTAATTAATAATAAGGAATTAAGGCCTACTGTAAATTGGATGGAAGTAGAATAGGATCTTCTTTCTATGAAAAGGTGTCACACACAAGTAGGCTTACAACTACAAAAGCCATTCTTCTTTATTCTTGAATGCGTTTAAGCCCAAAATAATTGCAGATAAACATGCCTACAATTAAATAATCCTGGTGTGATCCTGGAGGGCAGGTGCTTTATGGGGGGCACACTGCATGCCAGCCTTTGACGGACTAATCAGCCATGTCAGGCGCATTCAAGACTTCATTACCGTATCCTCCAACCCGAAGGATACAGCAACAATAATCTACGAACGAGGCGTGGGCCTTTAAATTACCGTGACTAGAAAAGTACATGAAACCCACCATCACCGCCAATGGATCACACACAAGTCTAGTTATATCCGGAAAAAGCAAATGAAAGAAAAGCATGAACAGGTGTAGAGATTTTGAACGCGTAAAAAAGTGACACATAACAGCCAAGTTGAAATATTGTCCCAGAGTAATAAAAAACTTAACCGAGCAAGTGAAGAGATGGGCGATTTGACACACGCTTTTTTTTAAATAGCATAGTCTCATGTGGTTTGTTATGCTGGTAAATCCAATAAGAGAAAAAAAAACGTTTAAAGCTAAAACTAAAACGTAAAAACGATCCTAGAACAGTGCGTTAGGCAACTACAATCCTCAAGTTTGTCGTGCGTAATGATCCTACGTGAGGAAAAAACTGTGTCACATAAGCCACGAGGACAGGTTTACTTACGTTCTTTAGACTGAAGACTTGAAAAAACTTGGCTAAAACATAAAAACAAAAATAAGTTGACCCCACGGAGGCGCCATCTTCCACAACTTCTGTTTGGCAAAAGTCGTGTGCCCGGTTCCTGGCTATAATCCAAAGTGTGCGCTTAGCTCCGCCAGCGTTCACTGTTCTCTCCTCTTTGCCAAAATAGTGACTCTACTGGTGGAGCGAGCGTGGGCTGCAGTCCCATTCAGAAACAGGTGGCGTCATAGCCCCGCCCCTGCTGCCCTAAAGAATGCGGAAAGGGCCCAAGTTTGGATTAAAAGGGGCGGGGCCAAGACCGGACGACCGCACCTGTTCCATTGACAAAAGGATGGAGACAACTGCGCTGTTTAAATAGACATGACAATGCAATGAATACGGGCGATGATCAAATAAAATATGGTATAATGATGAATAAAAATGCAATTAATAAATTAAAAGTTAAATTCAGAATATAAAATCAAAGTATGTAAACTTTAGTATAAATAAATAATAAATAAATAAATAAATAAATAAATAAATAAATAAATAAATAAATAAATAAATAATAATAAATAGACTAAGTTTTTGTTTTGTTTTTTTAATAATGTGTTTGCTTAAAAAAAAACAAAAAAAAACCAAAAAAAAACATGTTATTTCTCTGAGTGGGATACCATTTCCACAAACCTGACTCTTATTTGACCAGGAGGAGGGGAGTGTTATATATAACTATTTCCATGGAATCATGCAGGTGACATGCCACCTCCAAAAGTTACATCTGAACCTTTAAAATACCCTATACAGCCAAAAGCTTAAGCCAACATGTCATCCATGAATATACTACACCGAAAGCAATAAAAATGTGCTTAAATCTACAAAAAGGGTAGAGAAATGATTTTTAAAGGTTGACAAAAAATACACAGAGCTCGGCTATATTAAAATGTCATTAAGAGACTTCTAGCCTATGTACTGATTAATGGAGTAAAATTCAATTAGATTATGACTTTGTAAAGTAATTTGACAAACAGTGATAGAGTTTACCCGACACAATAGTTTAAATTCAATAATCCATCCTAAATTAACTGCAGTGTTTGTTACTATCCTCTCTGGTTCATCTTATTAGAGGCAAAAATCTAATTACGTTTCAGTGTTCACATGTTGTTGGTTAAAGTTTTTGTGCATGTCTAATGTCCAAATCCTGCGCTACTCACACCCCATGCCTTGTCTTTCCCACGACTGGTAAAGGAAGGGTCAAGTGGGGGGGTGTCGTGGTTCGAATATATGACTACTAATGAGACAATCCCAATAAGGATCTTTTGCATGTGGCTATGAATATGTCAACCACAATGGTGATCAGACAATGGAATCACCTAGCAACTCTTATCTGGAGGAATCCTGGAGTCAAATATGGTCTGTGAAGCGCGCCGTGTACTTGGACAGAAGAGATCCTCGACATCCAAGCACCCCCACCTCCCCCAAAACCCTAAAATCCTGACCTCACAAAAAGTTAACCAAAGCAGAAGACATTGTGCTGTCCAACGGTACCATGCACACACATTAATCATACAACGCGATGGGATCAGGGATGCTGGTGGGGAAAATAGATGAACAAGTTAAGTGTGTTTTTTATTGATGGCTCTATGACCTCAAGATGTCACATTACTTTAACCAGGGCAAATAAATAGCAATGAGTTAACATGAAAAATGATTTGGGACGCTGCGTTAAGTCTTTATGTTTGAAAATAAACAGATTAACTTAACTTTTTCAGTACTGCAATGACAGGGCATGGTTGTTGGCATAGTGTTGAAATGCCCCTTTGGCATTTTGAGTAAATATTAAGAATTGTACCTACTTGCACCTGTCTATGCAACTAATCAGTATTAAACTAAATATAAACCAGGACTTAACCAGGTCTGAATAGGATTAGATTAAGACCAAATCAGAAGTAATCCATGTCAAAACACGGATTAGACCACGACTAAACCTATAAAGTCAATGTAATCATTAATAAAGCCTCATTTTTATCTATCTATTTATAAATGGTTTAATATGGTCGTGATTAGACATTGAGTAAATGATGCTCAACTCTATTAGTACAATCATTTGTAAAGTACAGTTTATAGAAGCAGACAAGTTTATGTAATAATATGGACATATATTTAAGTAATAACAATCCTCAGTGATAGTATTGTCCTATGAAATATTGTTTAACACATTGCAATGAACTTTTTGCCAAGATACATGCTGAGGCTTGGTTTGGAAATTAGTCATAAGCGATTTTATTACTTGGATACACGCTGTTTATCCAAAACTACTGTCAGTTTGGGAAGTCAGATTTTCAATTTACAGAAACAACACAGCAAGAAGAAAAATATACCACCCATAATTGGTGTGCTTCAGAAATTTTAGATCAAAAGCCTCATGTCATTCATGTTATGAGTCATGTGTGGATTAAGTTATACTAATGTATGTATTAACTCTTCAACTTATCTCAAAAGCAGGTGAGAAAATAGTGAAATTTCAGTTTGTCGCTAAACATTAGAAACAGTTAACATCTGGGTTTAAAAGAGGCCTCTCACTTCTAACAAAGCAGCGCACTTTGTTTTGGAGTGTGTTTGCCACTTCTGCAGGGAAACTTCCATCTTAAGTACTTTCTTTAATAGCTTCGATACTTGTTGGGGTGCGGCACTTAGGTGCTATGCCCTCAAGTGTGCTAACGCTGGGACCCCGCAAAGTGGTTTCAGTTGTGGACCTCTTCTTGAAAAGTGTCAAAGGTCAACACCCCCTCTAACACACAAGTATGCAAATGCTTTCATTACAATACAACCTCCTCTCTATGCAGCTAACAGCCAGTGCATGTGTCCCGCTATATTCCCCCTCCCAAAACTACCCTCCTCTCGCCCCCTCTCAGGTCTCCAGCAGAGTGGTGACAACACAAAAAGTCCTTCTCGCTGGGGGCTGGGCCTGCATTTTGTGGGGTCACTGCACAGTGGCTGAAGCAGCACCTCTCTCCAATGTCCCGGGCCACCTCCTCCCCCCCCCCCCACTCCGCCCTAGGCTCAGCTCAGGCCTCGTGGTATCAGCAAACACAGGGAGGTGGTTTTGTGTCGTGCCCACCCAAATCCACCCACTGTTTCCTACTGTGTCTGGTGAGAGGTTGATGTCTGAACGCTTGTTAAGAACTGATGGATTTGGGTGTGTCTTGAGTAGACAAGGGACAAAAGTTATTTGAAGCAAAGTTACAAAAATAATGTAATGCCTTTTTAATATTGAATTAATACATTCAGTCAGTACATTTACATGGCCTAAAATCTGATATCTGAAGCGACAGTAGCTCAGTTAGTAAAGAGCTTGTCCAGTGATCTGAGGGTTGGTGGTTTGAATCCCGTTTTTGATATAAAAAAACATCATTGTTTGAGCGGTCAGATCCACTCACCCACAGGTTGGTGGGTATGATAGCAGCTCCCACAGATGAATGCTGTCATTGTGTCCTTGGGTAAGACACTTAATCCAACTCGCCCCCAGTGTTTGCATAAATTGGTGTATGAATGTGTGTGAGTTCAGGTGAGTGGTTCCTTGATGTAAAGCGTTTTGAGAGCCTAAAAAGTGGGAAAGCACTGTATAAAAATGTGATCGATTACCATAACTAGAATAATCTGACAACCCAATAATCAGATTAGATTCTTGGTGTTAAATCTGGTTATCAAAAACACCAGGTGACTTTTTCATTCTTGAACATTTGCTCCTTCATTTTTGCCATTTTTGCCACATGAGTTTGCCATGTTTTGTGTATACTTTTCATTGTCAAAACCTGCACAAATGCAAACAAAACAGAAAGAAATCAGATCCCTCACGTCAGATGTAGCTGTTTATATGACATTCCAATAATCTGATCTCTCCAGAAATCAGATAAAGATCAGATATTTCACCTCTGTCAATAGGACAAAAGTTTTTTTTTCCAAGAGTGAAGAGGCTTAAAAAAAAAAAAAAAAAAAAAGATATCCAGTTCTGCCCAGTGTACTGACCTACGGGTTGCCGGTACGATTGCAGCTCCCACAAATGAATGCTGTCATTGTGTTCTGAGGGAAGACACTTAATCCACCTAGTCATACTACCTGGAGGACTGAGAGATTACAAAGGCTGCTGTAGTAATCTTCTACAGTGCATTAGAATTACATCCTAAATGTCCTTTGCCAGGCTGATTCATAACACACCCAGTTCACATAAACTCTTAATTATTACTTCAATGTTGCAAGTAATAATTAGAATATTTCCTGTTTCAGCCTGGGACGGCCTTTCTCACGTACTGTACTCCAACATTTCTCAATTGACACCTTTTCCTTGTTGAATAAAATACACAAAAAATGTATTATTATTAATGATGGATGGTCCTTTGGGTACTTTTAAAATTTGTTTGCAATTTGATAAAACTGTGAATATTTTGGACATTATTAGCGATATATTAAAAAACCCTAATGCAAAGGTTTGGGAAAATGACTTCTAAATCCTGGGAAGAAAACTCCCCTCTCCAAAGCTCCACGTATACCTATCTTTCAGGAATGCTAGGTGGGGTGGCTGCTGTTGTGTTGCATGCGGGACATTGGTGAGCGCATTCAAGAAGCATGCTGGGACAAGTTCACGAGGAGCAGTAATGTGAGTATACGTGGGTCCGTGTGATCGCTGCCGGCATGGGAAGCAACCTCACGCTTCAAAGGCTAGAACCTCGAGATATTCTAGAAGGAGGCAGAAGAATTATGAGGTGACGTCAAGACTAAAAATTCACCACCAGGTCTTACCATATTGGTGTTGCATATTAAATAACATCCACTCCCAATAAACAGTTACAAATATTTCCCCTTATCCAACTTTATATGCCATGTAATGCAGAGACTTGTTAGGAGATGCTGTATGAATTATGCAAAACGGCAAAAGTAAATGCTGACTTCTGCAAAGGCATCTTGCAAGTGATAAAAATATAGTGCCCAAACCTAGTATGAGATCTTCTAGTTTAGCTGTGAGTAAAAAAAGAATAAAATTGCAAAGTTAAATAGAAAATAACTTTATAGTACAAATTATTGGAAAATATAACCATTTCATTTTTTTTTTCTCTGTGATGACAGGTGAGGCACTGCCTCATCTGCCTCACCTGACCGCATGTCACTGCTAAACAACCAATATTTTTCATAATATATCCTCCTATCCATGGGTTTAAGAATGATAAAAAATTAGGACTGTTACCATAGTGATTAACAATAAAAAAAAAAACAATTCATTCTTTCTTTTAAATGTGGAAAAGGTCTTCAAAAAGTTGCATGTAAGAGGAAGCTGAAACTCACGAACAGCATATGTTAGGGATCTTACAGTTTTTAATTTAGCATGCGTTGTATTCAATTGAACTTTCACATAGCAATAATAGGGGTTATAGAGTTTTATGGATAGTGCGTCTTGAGTCTTTTGACATGTGTTTAAATAGCCTTTTGTTACAGTCTATTACGGCCAGTTTAACGATCACTGACTTCCTCACTTTCCACACATTTTGACTGTTACTATGGTCAGGGGAAGTAAAAATACAGCAGTTTACATTGTCCAGATTGAAAGACCAATGACTATAAAATGCAGTTATGTTTCTATGGAACCGTTTCCTGTTTGTCATTACTGTTTGAAAAAATAGTTACCAAAATATGTTTGATTCTATTGCCCATATTTCCGTCGGCCTATGGTATTTCCAAAGAAGTCTAAATATGTATCTGTTTTCATTTTACTGAAACTGATTAAAATTCTTTCAACATGTATTTCATTTTGAAGGTGAGTTAATACAGCTGTGAACTTTGGACTATCACCTGTCACCTGCTTATTCAAAAGAGAAAGTGCTTTTGTAATTTCATATCAGAAATAAGTAACTAAATATAAAGAGGAATCGATACTGTCATGTGTTCTCCTATCCCATCGCACTCATAAGTTTAAAATTAAATCTAAACTCGAGTCTGATCATATCAATGCAGTTTCATGTATGAAGTCAGACGGGCTGCTGTTATTTTGGCGGGTGGTGGGTCGGGGGGTTTGAAAATTGGGGTCAGGCTTAACTGTATGACTTCAAGGGAAATGAGCCTTGAAATTCATTACACCTCATTCATGAAGCTGACAACAGTTTGTATAGAGGAACAAGCCAGAGGGATATAAAAGAACTCACACCTTGTACAATTGACGATGTTGTAATACCATAACTGACATTACTAGCAAATGTTTTTAGCAAATGCTGACAGCTTAGATCATGTGATGTCTTAAAGCCCTCACTATAATTGTCTTAGTGACACTGGTGCATGTTTACAGTGTATTCTTGTGCACTTATACTGTACTGGGTTCACCTATGGTCTGTGGGCCCAACCTCACCACCAAGTTGCTAAGATTTAAAATTACTGGAATGCTCCACAGTATGGCATTAAACTTATCTATCTCCATTTTTGGTGCAATCAAGTCAAGTTACAGGTCAGATCTGTGGAGAAGCTACCACGTTCACTGTACGAATGCATGTTTTCTGTAGCCATAAAGACAACTACGGTTCAAGAAACAAGATGGATACGCCTAATTTCATACTGTGGAAGATTTGAGGCAAAGCAATAACCACTCCATGGAGACAAGCAGGTAGTGGACCCTCTACCAGTAAAGTTACGTACTGCACCTTTAATGAGAGACTGTGGGTTTTATAAAGCGGTATTCTAAGATCCGCTGTCCACGTCTGCATCCTGATCAATCAAACACAATAAAGGCCAAAGCTTCATATATCCAATAATAATTCAATACTGTATTCCTACAATTTTAACTTATTTGTTTCAGTGGTTTAAATGCGCCACTTTTGTAACTAAATGTAGGCCCTCATAAGTTAATTACCACATGTTTTCTTATAATTCACCATCTTATATGTGGTAAAGTTGCTGGCATATTTTTTCCTCATCATGACTAAACTATTAAATCTGGACCAACCCAAAACCTAATCCATTTTAAACCTGGGATTAGACTAGGCCTAAATCCCGGTCTAGGGCAGTTTTCTCATGTTTTTTCTGTTGTGTATTCATGTTACTCCCACCACACCAGGTTTAGTGTAATCCCACTCGTCTGGCCTTGGTGGGGGGCAGCAGTGAACTCCTCCACAGTAAAAGGAGTGTGTTAGAAGTAATGGTTCTTGGCAATGGGGCCCATAAAGATGACAGCACACACTCATGCATATGTTTGTGTGCTCAGCTTGACCAAGTCTGCCCCAAAGCTTAACAAAGGGAGGAAGGAAGCCCCAGGTGGGAGGACGGGAGGGGAGGGGAGCTTTGGTGGGGAGACAGAGGTCGATATATACCCCATATTGCAAAAGCCGGTGATATTTAACAACAAATTACAACAACAATCATAGAAACAAACATGACACAGACTGATGCAAAGGCGTGTGACTTATCTTGCAATGAGATGGAAGTAAAAAGTGTGATAGTTTCTAAGATGTATATGATGTATTCATCAGAGTATGGAAAACATGTTAATACTTAATACTACATGATATCTTAGGGTCCATTCACTGTGTATTAGTGGTTGGATACATTAAAATCATTCTAAAGCTTCCAATTTTGTGATTTTTGTATCAATCCCATCTAAAACAAGTATATAGTTTTGATACCAGTTTTAGTTTCAGTTAGTATCTTGGTGTCTTTTGGGGGGGGTGTCTTTTATGCTAAATAAATTATCAAAAAGTCATAATGTGATAATGCTAAACATTAATGCTGCATAAAAATTATTATTTCCAATGAAACCACGTGAATTAAATGTATTTTTTCCACTTTCATCAAGTTGTTACCACGGTATATAAACAAACATGTGAACATTTAGTTGCTTCCAAATATTTCTCATTCCTGGCCCCCCCTACATTCACACACTGCATTCTGGTCCATGTGTCCCAGGGTTTTTAAACGTTAAAGTTACAGTTATGGCCCGTGACAGCTGGAGCAGCACACTTCTTTGCAGCCCCTCCCTTCCCTATTCTCTCAGACTCACGGGACTCCATCCTGTTTGTTGTTTTACTCTTCTCAGTGCAGGGCCAATGTGGGAGGCCCCTGCATCTAAAGCCTTTGCAGCTGCTTGTGGAAATTGAGTTAAACCTTAAAGTGTGTCAAGGTTTTAATATTCTGTGTTACAGCAGACTGCAATGTCAATTGTTACATACATTTGGGAGTTTATTAATCGACTATGTTGAATGTTAAGATTATATTTTACTTTGATCATATAGTAATGTGGTACGCAGCTAAATTCTTTTAAATGTAAATACTGATTCACCTGATAGTACTGGTAATAATGATTTTTTCAGAATTGCAAAAAGGTGTTTTAAGTTATTATTTTTTATTCAGTCAGAAATTAGAATAAGCTTTTTGTTATATATTCAATGACTAAAACAAATGTATCCTCACTGGCATCCCAACAGCAAATATTTAAATGGAAAAGCGTAATATTATGAAACTGAAAGTGGTTCCACTTGCTTGGTTTAGATTTAAAAGTTTAATGCCATACTATGGAACACTCCATAGAGACAAGCAAGTTACATTATTTTTTATTTCTCAGTTTAACAATATTACGCTTTCTCATTTAAACATTTGCTGCTGGGATGCCATGAAGACAAATGTGTTTTAGCCATTAAATCTGGCTATAAAACACACAGCTTATTCTGGTTGTTGTTGACGGTGGAAGGAAGACTTTGAGGATATCCTCAATCCCTCTGTCACGTCTTCCGATGAGGAAGCAGAGGCTGGGGACTCGGAGGCGAACTCGTCCCTCACCCTGGCCGAAGTCAATGAAATGGATGGCAAACTCCTTGGTGGAAAGGCTCCAGGGGAGGATGAGATCTGTTCTGAGTATTTTAAGTCTCTGGATGTTGTGGGGCTGTCTTGCCTGACACGCCTCTGTAACATCATGTGATGGTCGGGCACAGTGCCTCTGGACTGGCAGACCAGGGTGGTGGTCCCTCTGTTTAAGAAGGGGAGAACTACAGAGGAATCACTCCTCAGCCTCAACCAGAAAAGGTGGCTTGCCCTCTCCAGGTGGGTGGAGAGTCCCTGCCTCAAGTGGAGGACTTTCAGTATCTTGGGGTCTTGTTCACAAGTGAAGGAAGAATGGAGAATGGAGTAGAGAGCCACTGTTCCTCCACATCGAGAGGAGCCAACTGAGGTGTCTTGGACATCTGTCCCAGATGCCTCCCTGAAGCCTCCCTGGAGAGGTGTTCCAGACATGTCCCAGGAGGAGGCCACAGGGAAGACCCAGAACACACTGGAGGGCCTGAGAACACCTTGGGGTCTGGCTGAAGGAAGTCTGGGAGTCCCTGCTTAGACTGCTATCCCGGCCACCCGGCCCTGAGTTTTAAAAAGCAATAAAAACATCTGCTATTGAATATTTGCATCATGGATAAGTTTAATGTCATACTGTAGAACAATCCAAACAAAGCAACAACACATCTCCATGGAGAAAAACAGGTGGTAGAACTGCCACCAGAAAAGTTACATAGTGCACCTTTAAGGAGAAAATCTGTTTATCTGTATGCTTCACCCCATTTGCTGTTTACTCTTCTCAGTGAAGGATCAACTTGGGAGGCCCTCAGGATCTCTGGCTTTTATTACACCTGTGTGTGGAAGTTTAGTTAAAGTTTAAAGTGTGTCTGTGGTTTTATATGGGCTAAAGATCTGGTAATTGTTTTATGGCCAGGCTGAAGGAATGTCAAAAGCAGACATTTGTTTGCAGTGGAAGTGAACTTTGATACAGAAACTTCATCATCAGCCATTTTGAATATAGGGAAATAGGTGGTGAGAGGATGGGCTCTGTAGCTTATATAACATGCAAAACTGTCATGAGATAAAGATACATGATAAGCCAGTCAAATAAGCAAAATACACAGTGAAGTGTTGTTTTAAAAAAAAATAACACTATAAAAATACATACACACATTAACACAGTTCAACTTTCTTTTGCTATGGACCCTACCAGGCGACTGAGGCGTTACACAGTTCTTTGCATTTTCTTTTTCAAACTTTTGTATTCAATTTCTACTGGAAATAGAAGAATATAAGTATATAATATATATTACACAATCATCATAAAAATACAACAAATATAAGACATTACAATTTTAATTTTTACAAAGGTGAAAGTTAATTTATGAACTACAACTTCGGTTAGTGGGCCTTTTCAAAGATTGTAACAAGTAATTGATAGATAGATTGTCAAATATCTATTAGGATATTTGACAATATCACAGAAAAGCAGATATTATATTGGAAGGGGGGAAAAAAAAAAACAAAACAACACATTGGACATTTTGTTAGTATTTATATTTCCCCCTTATCACTACTATAATGACATCATGAAAGTGTTAGGCTTATTAGGTCCATTGTTTCTGTCCAGGCCCAGGAGAAACCTATAGGGGTGTGTAATATTTCTATCCAAATCTCAGATGTCACTGAAATCTCATAAAGACACTGGTGACAGGGCAATTTACATGTTTAGAAGTGATGACAATGGCTCTCAGGCCCTCAGCTGTCCCGTACAGTGCTGCAGGGGCGTGAGAGGCGCTGCTGAGTCAAGTCCTTTCACCACAACTGTTTAAGCTGTTTTAGTGGGACAGAGCAGAAGGACCGTCTGTCATTGTGTGGTCCACAACACTCACCCTGGTCTCCCCAAAAACCACCTGTTTTACCCCGAGGTGCGCCCGCTTTCAAATCACATGACAGCTGAACAATGTTATGCAAACCAACTCACGTACAAGCACGCACCAAGTCAAGTAATGTGATTGTTCATAAGCATTTAACATTGGCAAACACGCGCTGAAGGCTCGCTCAATACATGATATATAGTAGGTTATTATTATTGATCTGACACGTGCTTTGTTTCTGGAGAGCTCTTGAATAATAATGGGTGCTTCTGATGAATGGTGGCGGACATATGGCACGAGAGGGGTCCTACTAGAGTTTAGTGAAGTACAGTGCCCCCTAGCGATAGTGAGAGGCAAAAACATTTGACCATAGAAGAATGATGTCTTATGGATATAGGCCTACTTTCAAATGAATCAACCAGTAATAATAAATAGTCTAGTAACAATAATAAATATATCAATATAGTCAATTTGTATAAAATAATAACAATCAAACTATGAAAATAATTCAAAATGAAATACTCATACACCCTTTATACTTTTTTTTACAGTGATGAATTTTACATTGAGATTAAAATATCCATTGACCAGGCCTAGCTCCGTTTTGAGTATACTCTTAAGTTTCAACCTAATTAACAGCCAGAACGCTGCTGCTCAGACATAAGTCCTGTGCTCAGGTCTCTGGCTCCTGTGGCTCAGAGAATTGTCATCAAAATGGCACCATAACACGAAGATGAAACTCACATAGACTATTGAGACGATGCCATTATTTAAGACCTATACAATAATATGGGCCAGATAAATGAAATCCACATTATGGCAGCTGCTTTGTGGACAGTGTTTGTGACAGTGTTATGACTGTTATGTTTATTTTACATCAGTGTTTCTCAATCTGGAATTGCTTTATTCTGACTCAAATTTATCCTCATTTCCTCTTTAGAACTACTTTGACAAAGGTGTAGTCTCTTTAAGACCTAAGTTAACCCTAATTTTGACCTGAAATAGTCATGTTATTGTCTTGTTTCTACATCTGGTGGTACTCTGAAAGCTAAATCTCTACTTAAGTGATACTTGGTGTGAAAAGTTTGAGAGCCACTGTTTTTTTTTTTTTTTAAGCTATTTTGTAATGACCACCTTACCAAAAAGGTTGCAGTCTATGACCATCTAGACCCCATAAACACAAATATTTACGCTTATCTTTAGTTCTTTGTGGAAATAATCCCTCTTTTTACCATAGCCGCTGCCCTTTGGCCTCTGCTGGGGACGTCCTGCTGCGTCAGCGAGTCACGTGACTGGGGTCGGAAGCGCTTCATGTCCACGCGACTTTCAACGCACCCGCACAAAACTGGTTTGTATTGACATAATATTTCAACAAAAATTATCTGTTGTCCTCTCGTGTTGATCTGTAGATGTTGTTAGTAGGCGCTGCTCTGGTATTAATTACGCACAATAACGTATTTTAGCCACATAGCATCGCGACGTGTGTGATGTTTATAGCGGAAGTGAATAAATGACAGCGCGTGCAGGTGGATAAAATCAACACTGCAATATCATATAATTTTTATAAAGCCAGAGTAATGTGGGCTTATATAACTCAGAGTCTCAAAATGTTTGATCAAATAGCTTAGATTGTCGGACAGTTCGTGTTAGTTACTCATGCACAAGCTAACAAGAGATTAAAAGGCATCATAGTAGTGGATGTTTGGAAATGTTCCTGGTTGTTCTCTATTTCTTTGCATTTTCCACGTTGAACTGGACTGTAGTTTGTATTTAAAGAGAATTACTAATGAACAACTTTTTTATCACATATGTAAGGAAAAAGTCGGAAAACAAAACTGGTTTTAAAATCTGTATGACATTAATTAAGATTAGTATTTTTGTATTATTGATAAAGGTTGGTCTGTTTTTTATGCTGGGTATCTGTGGTTTGAGATTATCAGTGTGTGAACAATGCAATGATAAATTGCTTTGACTAACTAGACATGACAATGTTATAAGAGGAAAACATTACATCATAGTTCTTAGATTAATGACTGCTTGACCCACCAGTTAATCTTTATTTAGTTTTATTTACTTTAGGTCCTTAAAGTTTTTAGTGTCAAACTGACATCACAAATAACACCATGACAGCGATAAAAATGTGGGGAAAATATGTTGTTTTTTTAAATTGTTATTAGTTTTGCAGGTTATTTTAAATATGCTAACCCTGTTGACTACAGGGTTAGCATATTTTATACATTTGCCTAAGATATGATTTTTATTTGTCTGCAGAAGAAATTATGTTACTTAAACAATTGACATTGAAATAATTTCCATTCAAAATGCAATTTACAATTGAAACCAGAACTTTATGTACACTATATGCTTTTTTTTTCTCACTGTCTGACATGAAATCAGACAAAACCTTTCCTGTTTTAGGTCTATTAGGATTACCATAATTATTTCTATTTGCTAAATGTCAGAATAATGAGAACCATTTTTTAGACAATTTTTCATTGCTTTCTTTAAAGTCAGAAGTTCACATACAGTAAGGTTACTATGACTTTAAACAATTTGAGAAAACCCAGATGATGATGTCATGTCTTTGGAAGCTTCTGATTCTGAAGGTTTATTAACAACATTTGAGTTACTTGGAGACACGCATGTGGATGTATTTGAAGGCACACATGAAACACATGGCTTCTTTGTCATGGGAAAGTCAAAAGAAATTAGCCAAGATATCAGGGAGAGAATAGTGGACTTGCACAAGTCTGGTTTATCCTTGGGTGCAATTTCCAGATGCCTGAAGGTGCTGTTCATCTGTTCAAACAATTATACACAAGTATAAACACCATGAGTATGTCCAACCATCATACCGCTCAGGAAGTTCTGTGTCCCAGAGATGAATGTGCTTTGGTCCAAAATGTGCATATTAATCAAAGAACAAAAGTCAAAGACCCTGTGAAGATGCTGGCTGAAGCTGGTAAGAGTGTGTCATTTTTGGAGGCATGTCCTGTGGTCTGATGAAACTAAAATTGAACTGTTTGCCATAATGAGCATCATTACGTTTGGAGGAAAAAGCCCCTTGTAAGCCTGACAACTCCATCCCAAATACGGGGATGTGAAATATGGGGATGGTAGCATCGTGTTGTGGGGTTGTTTTGCTGCAGGAGGGACTGGTGCACTTCACAAAATAGATGACATCATGAGGAAAGAACATTATGTGGAAATACTGAAGCAACATCTCAAGATATCAGCCAGAAAGTTAAAGCTTAGGTCCTAATGGACAATGACCCGGAGCATACTGCCAAACTGGTTACAAAGTGGCTTAAGAATAAAAAAGTTAGTGTTTTGGAGTAGCCAGTACAAAACCCTGATCTCAATCCTATTGAAAATCTATGGGCAGACCTGCCTCCTTCTGTCGGGAGGAATGGGCCAAAATTCCTGCTAAGAAGCTTGTGGGAAGCTTTGTGAGAAGCTTGTGGAAGGATTTCCAAAACATTTGACCCAGTCATACACTTTAAAGGCAATGGTACTAATGAAATGTATGTAAACTTCTGACTTTGAAGAAAGTAATGAAAAACTGTCTAAAAAAAACCTTCTCTCATTATTCTGGCATTTAGCAAATAATTTAAAATAAATAATTTTGGTAATTCTAATTGACCTAAAACAGGAAAAGTTTACTCTGATTCATGTCAAACAGGGAGAAAAAAAAGCATACATGTCTTTTTATTAAGTGTATGTAAACTTCTGTTTCAACTGTATATTCATAGTTCCTGGATTGTTAAAACTTTGGACAGTTCTGTAGTTTTATGGTTTAATACCACAACTCAGACTGTATAACAGACGATAACCTCCAGGGCTCACATTACACATATTTTACTGTCTATGGTCCTGGTACATTAAGATGACATAGAAGCTTATTCTTAAGCCCATACAGACAGACGCCATAGTAAAAATGCTCTTCTTTATATAACTTTCAGTGAACAAAACTTTATTTATTACATTACCTTTATGTTATTGTACATGTAGATATGCTGATTTGAAAGATTCATTAATATATTGTGGTTATATTTTAAAAGGATTATTTTACTATTGAAACAATCTAGTGATTATTATTATGATGAATTGATTAGTTTGCAAAAGACTAATCCCTCAGGGGTGTCTCAGCATGTGGCATGTTTTGCAATCTGTGAGCCCCTGAAGAGGTTGGAGTGTGACAAGTGGATTAGACCAATCACAGTAAAGTGTGAAATTTCAGAAGAAGCATTTATTTCCCTGTACACTACTTTGGAACTAACTGGTGTTGGTCGGAGGGACCCGATATACTCAAATTTGCAGTCAGTAGTGTCACAAATTTCTATTATAATTTCAAGGACATAGGCCTGTCACAATTACAAATTCTGAAGTGAGATTGCGGAAGTAAATAAAGACGATAAACGATAATATTGAAACTAACTTATGCCACTGACACAATAACCCAAGAGCAGATTTAAACCACAAAAACTATTCTAAATTTACAATATTGTTAAAAAAAAAAAAAATCATGAGCTGCAATAAATAAATAAATAGCAGAATGGAACACTTTACTACTTAGTTTGCATCTGTAATAAGTCATACAAGTTATTAATTCAACCTTTTATGACTTAAATTTGATCATATAGTCAAAAATAACCCAACATTTCCCAGTAGTGCAGAGAAAAAGTCCACACAATAAATAGTGACCCCAAAAAAGTATTGTTGAATGATGCTGACAGGCCTAGACAACAAGACAGTTTTTGAGTCAGTGCTATTTAATACAAAAATAGTCCACGTACACTTGCAGACAGAGGACAGGTGGGAGACCTCATGTGGAGTCAATTAATAATTAATTGTCAACTAAATATTTTACATTAATTTAAGTTACAAATTATATTAATACAGGACAAAGGAACAGGAGTGTGTATTATGTAGAAATATCATGATGTAATTTTGAGATTTCCCACTCTAACTCTCTGACCTGAACTAAAGTTAAACAGGGCTGTATTTACGAGAAAGTGGTGGCTGTTTGCATTTGGCCACTGTGTAAATGTGGTTGTGAAAGACTAGATCTCTGACGTTACACACAGCATGAGCCATAAAACAAATGCCATCGTGGATTTAAACATGTAATCATCATTTTGACCTTATTTTATAATAAGGTCAAAATTAAATAACTATACATTTGTGTACTCTTTGAATGTGGATTAGAGAACAATGGATCGACCCCTCAATGTAAGGTCAATAATACTTGTGCTTGTATTACTGTGGTTTTGTGCATCAATGTTTGAGTTTTACTGAAAAAAATGTTGATTTCAGTACATTGGTGGAGTTACAGTAAAGATATATGACACAGAAACATAAGTTAAAGACAAAAAGTTGCATTATTACATCTTTAGGGCAATATTTGGCAGTGATTATTGGGGCACTGAACCAGTGTCATGTGCCCATGTGTCAGTCCCAGTCACATTTGTCAGTTAAAATATTGCTTTATATGTTTACACAAATATGTAACAAATTACTAATTATTATTTTACAGAAGGGTAAAGTAATTTGTGATCTTACTTTCATCTTCAGATACATTTGTGGACCTTACTAGGGATTTTATAGGCTAAATCCAAAAATACTGGTTATTGCACAGAGCAGCCAGCCAAGTATAGGCTAAAAAAACATCTATATTGGACCATCCCCCCCGTCGATAAGTGAGATTAGAGTATATATTATATGGGGAGAATAAAAACAAGGGAAAGAGAGCTATTTTACCTAACCCTTGTTCATTTGAGATGATAATCTTTTAACCTGAAACCCAATTGATTTGCTCCAAAGGGCTTCCCGGCACAGTTATTTTAGGACCTTACCAAATCACTCCATGAGCTGCAGACTTCACTGTCAACAGTACAGTCCTTGTATTGAGACAGGGCCCTCAGGGAAAGTTCAAAGTCTAATGTTCACCGTTTAATATCCTTCAGTCAGCACACAAATGACAGTTACACAGCTGTGCATAAGTGGACCTAAGTGCAGATCCCAGGAGAAGACTTCTATAGGTATTTTCTCTATAATTTTATTGTTTTTATTGTATAGTTTGGACTTGGAATATTAACTGAGTAAATATTTCCACGGTTGCATTGTGTTGGTTTCATAGTAATTTGTATATTTGTCAATGCATAAAGGTGATGCATTGGTGCTTGCATAGTTACAATAGGTTATGTTTAAAATAGTCCCTCATTCAACAACCTAATATGTTGTTATAGTTACAAAGTTGAAAGTTGAAAACAGTAACCGTGTGTTTAATGAGGGCAGATGAAATGAAAAGAATGAGAAAAAGGCAAACAAAGCAAAGTACAGATGTTTTTTTTCTCTGTAAAAACTCTTCAACTGCAAATGTTGACGGAATAAAGACTGTTGAATAATGAATTAACCTTGCTAATTTCTCTGTGTATATTTGTGGGAATCTGTGATTTTTAAGTTTAAGACTATAGGTTTCTTTGACAGGCAATTTTAACCAATCTTTCAATAACTTAAATAAAGAAATAAAAATGTATTTATCCCATAGGGGCAATACAACACTTTGAGTAGTCGTGATGTAGAACTGAACAGGAGAATGGGTCAGGATCAGGAGGGAAGAGCAAGGCAGTGTCGTGTCAGAGAGGTCTGATTGAGGAGGGAAACAGCCTTCAGGACAAATTTGTCCTTCCTCCTCTGTGATCTGCAGCCTGGACACTGCAGTCGATATATCCACACGGGAGCCAGATGAATTCTGGAAACGTGGGGTGTTATGGGTCCTTTAGGATCATGGTGCCTCCCCTCACAATTTGTTGCTTAATTAAGGGTATAAGATAAACCCCAATTAATGGCAAACACAATTCATACAATACAATGATACAATATTAATTTTGTATCATGGCCAAAATAATCACATTTAAAAATATTACAATAATTATTCTATATTAATATTATTTATATTAATATTGAATATGTTCCCTGATTAAACTATTATAGAATTCTGCTTTGTTATAAGTAAAAAGAACAATGAGAAGATCATGGATTAGTAGATTTTGTCCACACAAACTGGTGGTTTAAAGCCGATTACATTTCTTTGCAACTATCATAATACAAAACGTGCCAAGAACAATTATAGTCATCCCTGTGTTATTGTTTACTGTCTCATCCCTAGCTGTAAGACTATTAGTCATGTTATATAGAATTATCTTGTAACTACTGTCTCTTCCTCTCCTCTCCTCAGGTAGTTGGATACTTTAAGCTTGGAGCATGTTCCTGTATATACTGTGTATACTGCTGCTGGTGGCCCCTCTGTGTCCGACCGCTGCCCAGGACGATGCTCACAAACATGGGCACGTGTCTGTGGTGGTCCTGGGGGGCACTGGAGACCTGGCCCGCAAATACCTGTGGCAGGGTTTCTTTGAACTGTACATAAATCAAGTCAGCAGTGGACACAGTTTTTCCTTCTATGGTGGAGGACTGTCACCTGCCAACAAGTCCACTCCTGTGCTTTTTCAGATTTTAAAGGCTTTAAACTGCCCTAAAGATGTTTCAAAAGAGCGCTGTGCCATACTTAAAGAACAGTTTTTACATTTGTCAAAATACAAGCAACTTACGACTCTAGAAGATTACGAAGATCTGTCTAAAAGCATTCAAAAACAGCTGCAACAAGAGGGGATGGTGGAAGCAGGGAGACTGTTCTACCTGTCAGTGCCTGCTTTTGCCTATGCAGAGATCGCAGACAGGATCAATAGTAGCTGTAGACCGCCGAATGGGGCATGGTTACGAGTGGTCCTGGAAAAACCTTTTGGACATGATTTTAAAAGTGCACAAGTGCTAGCAACACAACTGGGAGCCTCACTAAAGGATGAGGAAATGTATAGAATCGACCACTACTTGGGAAAACAGGTAAAGTTATGTGCAATTTTGAAGTCAGTATATATGAAAAATTATAAATTACAGCAAAATGCAATCATTACATCAGCCTCCTAAGAAGATGACCTGGAATGTTTCGTGTGGCATTAAACCTATCTATCTTGCATTGTATTATTGTTTTATTAATGCAAAGTACGATTTAATTACTTATTTTATTCTTTTTGCGTGTTTTCCTGTGAAGGTGGTTGCAAACATACTTCAGTTCAGGGCGCAGAACAAGAAGCACCTTGACCCATTGTGGAATAAATATTTCCTTGAGAGAGTGGAGATCGTTCTAAAAGAAACACTTGATGTTAAAGGTATAAATGCAGTTGATTTGATTATGGCTTACAGGGGACACAGTAACTCAGTTGTTAGAGTATTGTTCCACTGATCCAAAGCTTTGTGGTTCAAATCTCGCTCTCAGCATAAAAACTGGAAACTTGTTGGATATGATTGGAAAAGTTGAGAGAATAGATTAATGTTTGTCTTCAATTCTATAGTAAAACAAATGGAGGAGAAAGAGAGCTGTGTCAAAAAATGTTGAATAAAATTTGGTCCCATTATATGGTTACTCTTAATGCATGTATAAAGACAAGGTATATGAATTGTGATGAAACTGAAATTGTTATCTATTGTCATCTATTTTTGTTGATTCGTGCATGTTCGAGTACAGTGGGGCAAAAAAGTATTTAGTCAGCCACCAATTGTGCAAAAACTCCCACTTAAAAAGATGAGAGAGGCCTGTATTTTTTTTTATCATAGGTTCACTTCAACTATTAGATAGATTATCAGTGGTCTTTGTATGTCTTCCATTTTCTAATAGTTGCTACCACAGTTGATTTCTTCACACCAAGCTACTTATTTATTGCAGATTCAATATAGATTCATTCTGTACCTATGATGAAAATTACAGGCCTCTCTCATCTTTTGAAGTGGGAGAACTTACACAATTGGTGGCTGACTGAATACTTTTTTGCCCAACTGTAATTCTGTATTTCCCCATTGTAGCTTGGGTTTTAGTTTTCACCTATGTTTTATCTCTACCCTCTTCCCTGCACTTGACAGGTCGTATTGCATTCTATGACCAGTACGGAGTGGTCAGAGATGTGCTGCAGAACCATCTCACAGAGGTCATGACCCTGTTAACGATGAGACTGCCTCGGAACCTGAGCAACAGCCATGAGGCGCTCATCAACAAACTGAACATTTTCACGTCTCTGCTACCCCTGAGTAAGAACCAGGTGATGATCGGGCAGTACCAGGCCTACCAGAGAGAGGTCCAAGAAGAGCTCAACAAAACCAAGGAGCATGTCAGTCTGACTCCCACGTTTGCAGGTCTGTAGCACTTTCAATGGGAATGATTCAAGATTTTTCTATAGGTCCAAACAGGCAAGGACATTGGTGAAATACACATCCAAATGACATCATACATAAGATATACAAAAGATAAGTCTTATTCCACCTCACCCACTTTTGCCTTTAAATGCTTCTAAACCACACTTGTGGTTGTGGTGGCACTGTTACTTAAGTGAATCCCATTCATTTACAATGAAGAATTTGAGAAAGTTTTTCTGCTAAAGTATGACATAAAGGTTCATTTGTGTAAAATGTTCAATTTTTATGCTCATCAGCAAGTCAACACTGCACCAATTCTCTGGAACGCTTTAAAATGGTTTTGTAATCCATATAGAAATGATTTACTGTCAAGACCAGCAGCCCCATGCAAAATAATACAACCCAAATGACGATGGTGGCACGGCAACTTCCAGAATACAGTGAATTGGCTTTAGGCAGTATCCATGGGTTTCATAATGATGAGAAGTTAAAACCATAGAAACTAACAAAACAAAAAACAACAACTTTAATTTAATTGAGGTGTCCAAAAATGGTAAATGGTTTTCTAGAACTTCCTTAGTCTCCTTAATCTCACATTTATTCATTTCTGCCTTGTCACTGTGGGCAAGAGTGGTGCAATCAGTATGTGTCCACCATCCAACCAAATGATGGTTCAAATCTCACACCTTCTTTTATTATGTCTATGGATACAACTCTTAAATGTAATTGTCTGTTCCAATCACAGTAATGTACAGACTGTTGAGACAGGGCATCCGGCTTAAAAATCAGCAAATCACTATGCAGCTTGCAACTTCTAAATGCAAAACAGCTTCCAGTTTTTTGTACTTGATAATACAGTCATTCATGATTCATTAGTGACCAAGGGTGTGTCTCTGTGTGCATATCTGGATCCTGGTGACAGTGAAACCGGCTTTTATTTGCTTTCTTTCCTTTATAACACAATATAAATGAGTTTACTTTTCATTGGAAGTTATTTGCATGTCGCATCTGTCAACTGTTGAGGAAGACAAAAGATAAGAGACACAATGCAGCTTATTCACTCAAATGTCACATGTGATAGTGGTCTAATGTTTGTTGTTTTAAAAAAAATACACTTGATTCTGAATACATGTGGTCTCTGCAATAAGAAAACTAATTAAAAATATGCACAAACAACTGATTACAAGGAGTGTTTAGGCACTTTTGTGGTTTGATTTTAAAGTTACAGTTGACTTTGTGGTTCTTGAACCTCAGCTTCAACCTCGTTTACAGGCACGTTTTAGTATATTACTAATAAACTGCAAACTTATCTGATGATTTTTAATAACTGAAGTAGGATATATTTATATATTTTGTCTCAAATGGATTTAATAGAATAAACAAACAAAAAGAATACAAAAAGATAAAACAGTGAGGTGTAAAAAGATGCACTTTGTCATGTCCTTGGGCAGACACCTACATTGCCTAATTAGGATTAATGCGGCGCGTGTGTTTCATCAACTCATGAATAATCCACAAATTTATGAAGTGACTTTGATTTCTTTGAAAAAGCACTATATAAGATTATATTTTAATATTTTGTTTTTGCCCAGTCCTAAATTTGATCTGTGTTTCAGCTGTCCTGGCCCATATCGACGAGAGCCAATACGAAGACGTCCCAATTCTCATGATCTCAGGAAAACAGTTGGACGAGCGAGTGGGTTACGCCCCGGGTGCTTTTTTAAAGGACAATGTTTTTGTCTGTCTCCAGAGTCAAAATAGTGTCCACTGCAACCCCAAAACAGATAATATTCTACTTTGGACATGGCAACTTGAATTACCCCGCAATCCTTGTGAGTAAAAATCTATTCAAACCAGATGTCATTGACAGCGATTGGAAAGAAGTAACTCAACATAAAGATAAAAATGTTACAGTTTTAGGTTTGCCTATTTCAGACTATTACGTGCAAACACCAAAAGTGCAAAAGGAAGCCTACACGGAGTTGATTTCTCGTATATTTGCGGGACAGCGAAATTGTTTTGTCAGTACAGAAAATCTTCTAGCCTCTTGGGATTTTTGGACCCCACTTTTAACTAGCATCACAAACACATTCCCACGAATTTATCCAGGGGGCGCTGCAAACAATGACATGCTTGATATCTTACTCAAAGGAAGAGACTTGAGCTATATCAATGAAATTTGTTCTAATCGGCGATAATCAGATGGATGGTCAAACTGCGAATCATTTCCAAGTCATGCAGGGGAAATTTCGAAATGATGAAAATGGTCTCAGGATGGACGGAGGAGCTAATCGAAAAGCTAGCATCAGACATAGAAGAAGCAGCGGAGAAAGCTATACTTGAAAGTGGAGTTTTTCATTTAGCTTTATCAGGAGGGGCGTCTCCATTGGCACTATTTCACAGACTGGCTTTGCACCACTTTGCGTTTCCATGGCGAGATACGCACATTTGGATGGTGGACGAACGTTGCGTACCTTTGAACGAATTCGAATCAAATTTTCATAGCCTCCATGACAACCTACTCCAGCATGTAAAGATACCATATTATAACATACACCCAATGCCTGTTCAGCTAAACCAGCGCCTATGCGTGGAAGAAGACAAAGGAACATGGCTATACGAAGAAGAGATCAAAAAATTCGTCAATGCCTCTAGATTTCATTTTGTATTATTAGGCGTTGGTTATGATGGCCACGTAGCCTCTCTATTTCCAGGAGTGAAGCCAGAGCATCATGGGAAAAGTTTAGTAGTTTTCACAGAAAGCCCAGTCAAACCTCATCAGAGAATGAGCCTAACGTTTAATGCCATAAACCAAGCACAGAAAGTGGCCATTTTAATAATAGGAAAATACAAACATGAGGCAGTGATACAGTTGAGTAGAGTGAAAGAGGAGACGACGCAGTGGCCCGTGACTTGGGTGAAACCAGACAACGGCAGTCTGCTCTGGTATATAGACTATGAGGCACTGTTAGGGTAAATATTAGAAATGTACATAGATTTTAAAGGTGCACAATGTAACTTTTCTTTTGGAGGGTCCATCACCTGTCTTCATGGAGAAGATGCTGCTTTGCCTGGAATGTTTCACAGTTTGGGATTAAACTTGCGCTCAATTACAGATGCTTTTATTGCTCCAGAACATCTTGAAAAACATGCATTCTCGCGGTGAATGGGGTTGCTTCTCCATAGATCTGGCCTTTTGCCATCTCCATAGAGACTAGCAGGTGTGGGGCCTCGCAGAAAAGTTACATAGCGCACTGTTGAATGTACACAAGAAAAGAAACTGCTGTGAGAGAAATAATTTTACTACTGCCAGTTACTTCCCACTGCAAACCAATAGAAAACTGCAGATATATTCTTAGTTTGAGTATACCTATTTGGATTTGGCCAGTTGACCAGTAGTTTTTTGTATTTCTGGTTAAAACGTTTTATAAATGTGTCATTACCAGGTCTTATTGCAAATCATCACAGTATTGGTTGGTTTTGGTAGGTTTTAATGTACCATCCCAAAGCCATAATCTTCTCAGAAACCAATGCCCAGCCGATGCCCGCTGAGGTATGAACAACAAATATTGTGAACCCCCAAAAAATATTTTATTAAAGCAAAGAGGTGCTGGATGAAGTGATAAAAAGGAACATATTGTATTTTGGACCAATTTAAAGTTTTATTTTTTTTAAAAACAGATGTTTGTAGCTAATTTATTTCCAAATAACTCTGGTTGTATGTTTATAGGACAGTAAACTGAATTATCCACATGCCCCATATTACTAAATACTACTTTGATATTGCTACAAATGGTAGTTTTGCTGTGAATTTGACAAATGAATATATTTTACAGAGTGAGAGTGCTTGCGGAGTTTTTATGGTTGAGACAGGGCTTTGAGTAAAGAGTGCTAAATGATTGTTTGAACATATGGCCTTGTAAAACTTAAAAGGAACAAAACAGATGTGGCTGCTCTTTAAATCTCAGGAAGTTGTGTGTATTTTTACACATACATACAATTTCTGTGTAATCTTTGACTTTTATATAATGCAAAATGACTATCTTTTACAAACTGTGACTTTTTACATAGTTTTTCCACAAAAGACATGCAGCAAGTGTCGATCCTCAGGTGCTTTCGCCAAGTGCTTTATTGTGACCAAAGGACGAAAGATATTTTTAAATTACACTTTTTTGTACAACTGCTATGATCTTAACATTTGGAACAAACTCAACCTCACTGTGACCTAATTTAGGACCTATTTCACCAGTAGAGAATCAGGGTTGCAAAGAATATATTTTTAGGCAACAACCAATATTTCTATTGTGAACACACTAGTAAGGAGAAGTCGAACAATTACAACTAAATAGCATCACTCAAATGCAAGTATTGTTGTTACAAGTACTGCTATTAAGCTCCACAATCACTTCGAAGTCCGCTCTGGTCCCAAAAGTAGATTTTCCATTCATTTTTTCTATAGACTTCTCCCAAATTTCTATTATTAAGAGTTCAAAGGCATCTCTAACCAGCTAACCAGCTCTGTGATAACTAATATCCATAGTGAAGCTGAAACTGAAGCTGCTTTATTAACTTTGCAGTTTATAAAGTTTCAGAAACAGATTTTAAATAAAAATTATAGCCCTCATAAGGCGTCTTTGTAGCTGATTAGCCCTGAGCAAGCTTTCAAAAGTTTTTTTTCTAAAAGTCTATGGGAAAAATGTATTATTATGTATTCTACCTCAGGAACTGGAACCAGGGGATCGGAGGCCACTGTTGAGCTCCATTATTAGTATTAATCATCAGTTATATTCTGGTATATTGAAATTGAGTTGAAATGTATGTTTCAAGTCAAGTCAATGAATTCAGTTAAATATTAGTGCTTAATTAATTTGAATATTAACGGCCTGTGATTTGATAGCGATCCATTACATGTCTAGTGTATTGAAAACAAGATAATGCTTCTGATTGGCACATTTCGGTCGGATAAAACACTTTTTTAAACTATTAAATAGAAATACTTGGGTGAAGTCGTCTTATGATAAGTTTTCCACCTCTGCTTATATGCACAAATGTACCAGCTGGAATGTAATTATGCTTTCAAAATTAACTGTAACCGTTTTCATTCTCATGTTTCAACAATGGTTTCGACATTATCACAAGATTAATTTTGATCAGTTCAACTTCTATGTTACATTATTTACTCCCAGTTCACATTTCGGTTCATAAACCTAATAAAAAACAGCTGCTTCTGTCTATTGAAGATCAAAACGAGAGAAGGATTAAGTTCTTTTCCTTTTTTTCTGTTCCCATGGTTTGAAGTTACGGTGTGTGGTGGCATGGTGACTGCATTAAAGCTTAATACGGAGGATCGTGTTTCCATGGTTTCAGGGCGGTGCAGCCGAGGTGACTTCCTGTTCGCTGTCCTCGTCGAGCCTGTTGATCAGCCATAGAGCACATTTCACCACGAAAAATCCTGAACGGAAACACAGGGTTGAGCTAAGGTTAGATATGTGCTGTCAAATATCAGGTAACAGTGCAAACAGATGGAACATGCAAAGACAGCTTTAAAAACAAGAAATTACATTAAATCATTGAGCATAATTGTAACTTTGAGTTTGGCTCTATAAAAAACGAATTAATTTATTCTTTATCCATTTGATTTAATTTGCTGCAAGTGCACAGTGAACTGAATATTTATTTTAAAGGTACACTATATAACATTTCTGGTGGGGACTGCCGCTTTGCATAGAATGTTCCACAGTATGGTATAATTTTCATGAAGATAAGCAGGTGATGGTCAAATCTGTAGATATGCAAGTCTGCTTACATTAAAAACACTGGTTATTGATTAAATACAATATAGACATGTTCAATGCCATACTGTGGAACATTACATGCCAACAAATAACAACTCCATGGGGACAAGCGGGTAACAGACATGATACTGAAAGGTTAGATAGTGACCTAAAAAAAAAAAAAACTTAAAACAGGAAAAAAAAAAAAAACTTATTTCACAAATGTATTCACACTGATATGTTTCTACACTGTACTGTTCATGGGAAACGCACCTGTGCTGATGACAGACGCCACAGTCAGTACCAAGGACATGTAGTACAACTCAGGGGTGGTCTTGGCCTATGTAGAGAGACTGTTAACGTTTGGTCAAATTCAAATCATATTAAAGATTATAGAGTATTTCACGTACACATGATGATGCCGTCGAGGTTAATATCACAGTGCTGAGTCCATGACCAAGTGACACAAGACCAAACATGTAATAACACCTCCACACACATAAAGGAACTGGATCCAACAACGTAAATACAACTGAAAAACCTGTTTGTGAATAAATACACAAAAAACATGAATAAATATGGTAATGAATATTTTGTGACTGCTGATGATTGATTAGAGCTATGATAAAACGTATCACTTTAAGGTTATTCCTTAGCCCCACATTTGTGGGTTAATGTTGTGGCATAATAATCTATCCTAGTTTAGTACAAATGAGGAGATGATAAAACGGGTATAGGAAGTTCATTTATGTATCTGTTATGAATCCATTTAATTTGATCATGGGTTAAATGCATTTAACTTTAAACATAAACGTTTGGGCACCTTGTTTCAATAGACCTGTATTATGTAATCTTTTTACAAATTTAAATGGAAAAAGACAAAGACAATTTAAAATGTATTTATTTATTTATTTATTTATTTATTTATTGTGTAGACCTACTATTTAACTAACAGGCAATGACACCTTTTAATGCTGTTTCTGTGTGGTTGGATAATGGTATAATTGTGAACATAACAATCTACAATAATGAATGAAGTAATCAATAGAACCGTGTTATATCATATTTACCTGTAGCTATGCAGGACAGTATGATAGAAGCTGAGAGGTTATTCAGGAGAGGCTCTCCGCAGTATCTGGAGGACTTGGGTCTGCATAAAAACAATAATACTTAAAGAAAGCAGCACGTAGGAATAAAATGAGACTTAATTACCTGATCAGCACATAGACCTGAGGTCCCAGGACGAGTGTAGTGAACATGACGTTGACAATTTGGCTGTAAAATTGGCATAATAATAAATTACAAAGACATTAAAAGTGTTTTATTGCAAGAAAAAAAAAAAGAAAAAGAAAAAGAAAGAAACTTACAATTTCAACCTCTGACTTCTTGGTATCTGCCTGCAGCCAAAATAGGCCATAAAAATTAACAAGTAAAGGAACATGGATATTCTTGTCTTACTCTTTTGTAACATAAGTGTCCATTTTAATTCGCTCTAAAGCACACGTGGCTTCAGTACAGCAGGTGGGTATAGTATTTCACCATGCAGCAGCCACAGACCAAGAGCCTACAGCCTTGTATTGTTCAGCAGACTATGCTTTGATATTTTATCATACCTGGGAATAAAGAGAGATATACAAAAAAGATAGACTTACGCAAAGTCTAAATTCAGTCTGGGTTGAGACTCCATATTTCAAAATAGCTTACTTAACTTAAAGGGGCCATATTACTCTATTTTCTGATCTATGTCATAATGTTGCTTCCTGGAGTTGTGTTTTGTTTCATTCACACGTTTAACACGCAAACCCTGCATATTTAGGCTGAGTTCTGCTCACAAACAAAAAACACTTGTGATAACATGTGGTACAAGAAGTGCTCCACTGTGTTTTTACACTCCTTACACCTTCACTAGAATTATTTGCATAATTTCACCATTACATATGATATTACATACGACTCACAAGAATCTATTTCATGTGATATTAGACCTTTAAAAGAATAATTTTTACTTTTTATACTTAAACAAACTGTATTGATCCTCAAGGGAAATAAGGCTACGTGGACACAGTAGTTCACACATTACAATAAAAATAGCAAATAAATAGGCCTAATAAAATAAAAAACAAACAATTAAAGTAGCAAAAATAGTAAAAGGTGTGTCATAAATAATATACTAAAATATAGGCTACTAATATGGAGCCAATGTGTAGTAGGTCTACAAGTGGAATAAAATAAACTAAATATATCAAGGCTACACAGTGCCATAAAGAGATGCAGTACCTTCATTATTATTATATTTTAAGTAGCTCTCTTGACCACTAGATGGCACTAAGATTTAAAAAGTGCAAAACCCTCCGGACCACAAGAGGGCGCTCCGCTTCGTTTTGATGACACTGTTTTTGCCGCGAGATTCATTTTGTTTGTACGTCTGGAAATCATTAAACATTTGACTTGTTTTCTGTGTTACATTGCTGTACAAAGTATTTCTTTTTCTTGATTTCGAGGCGCCATGTCCCTTGATAAAGACGAGACGCATCAGGTAGGAGCTTTATGCTGACATTTTGCACCAGTCAATTCAGTTCAGTTTCTCCAAATGATTGTCTTTGTTGGATTGGAACATTTTTTACCTGACATTACAGAGGTTGAAGGCAGCAGTACATTACACTGTGGGTCGTCTGTGTCAGAAGATCGGACAGGAGCAAAATAAAGAGTACAGTCGACAAACCATCGCAGCTATAGCAGAGACCACTTTCAGACAGTGTGGTAAGTATTCAGTATGTATAGTCAAAATGTAATAATTAAAAAAACAGACCTCTAAACATCTCCTAATATTTGATATAAACAGTGAAATGAAATTAACCCACCTTGTATATATTAAATCTTGTGTGTAGAAATGAAATCTTTAAATTGTTTTTTTTTTTCAGAAATCTTTGCCAAAGATTTGGAAGCATTTGCCAGGTATTCAGTATTATGCTAAATCCATTTTCTGAGCCGTTTACCAGGCGGTTGCCTCATCCTTCATTTACTGTGATTCATGCATGATTGACTAACCCTGTATTATGTTGCCTTCAAGCCTCGATGACTCAAATTTCCGCTTTCACCTACCACACATCTCCACCCACTTCTACGTACTTGCAATAAACAAAATGTTAATGAACGATCACATCTACATGTTACACTTAAACCTCAATAAAATAATTCATGTAAATGTATGTAAACTAAACTCATTCATCCCTTTTTAGACATGCAAAAAGAACCACCGTGTCTGCAGACGATGTCAAACTTGTAGCTCGTCGCAGCACAGCGCTAGTAAGTAATTTCACTTATAACATTAAAAAATAAAACAACACATTCTGAAATCACAAACTTTATTCTTCAGTCCATGTACATACAGAACAAAAGTGAAGAACTGAACCAGGAAAAGAAGAGCACTGGGAAGAGGAAAAGTAAAGACACTGAGGAGAGCAGAGACCAAGGACTATAGGCACAAGCAGCCCTGCACACCTCACCTCAACATATAAATAAAATACTTACACATAAACTACCCATGGTTATTCTGCTCAACTCTTTGCATGGGGACTTTGGATTCAGATTGGAGCTACATTCTTGGTGTATTACTGCATTAGGTAGAAAAGACGCTATAAATATTGCTTTGTATTAATACCAGAATTTAGGCACTGTCTACCATGTATAAAAACTTAACTTCTGTCCAGGAGTTTTGGATTACTGGAGTTGCTTTTAAAGGTGAACTTATTAACTTTTTTGCTGTAGGGCTAGCTGCAAGTTTGTCTCCATGGAAAGGTTTTTGCTTCGCTTCAAAGGTTCCACAGTATTCCATTTGAATTTTATATCTCCGTGGAGACAAGCAGGTGGTAGTACACAACCAAGTTACAAGCCAGATTTGTGGAGCAGTGAATGCAAGTTTTTTAAGTTTTGGGGGTTTAAAATAATAGTATGACATAATGTGGAACAATACAGGCAAAGCAATAACATCTCCATGGAGACAAGCCAGGCCTTCATCAGAAAAGTTACATTGTACACCTTTTAAAAGATGATACACTGATACAACTGACAACCTAAACTTCTAACTCTAGGCCTGGTTAACCACACAGCATCACGGACAAGCCACATAAAGCAGTTAGACAGGTACTACCCCATGTCACTCAAAGTGTGGGAACTTCCATCTTCATCCTTCAGACTCCTTCAGGCAAGACCTCGACCAGCACAGCCCAAGGTCCCTGGATATGTGAATCGAATTAGATTGTATTTATTTGACTCAAGTAATATCAACTAATAAGCATATATTCAAATGAGCTTTATTTAAACAACTCCCTTCATTTGACATTTTCTTTAACACCTCAAAAACAGAGCTACGGGGAGCCATTGGACACACCACTCCACGTTCGCACACGATAACATTCGCGTCCCCAGTGTCTTCAACAGGTGTCACCCACATCAATACACACTTACAGATCAGGGCAAGAACATAAAAAAGCACACACCATTCAAATCAGATAATATAAGCAATACAAATATTCAGCACAACATTCCACTACATTTGATATTTCTGCACTTGATCAACATACTTGATAGTAAGGAAAAACTTGCAAAAGGTAAAAAAAAATATCTTGAAGTATTATTAAATGTCCATGTTAGGGGAGGCGCTTGTAGCATGTGCAGCTTCCACTCACACACTCAAAGCAGTCAGATTTGGGCTCGTACACTGCACAAAAACAACCAGTCCGTATCACGCGTCTCTCTCTCTGTTCGCTCACTCATTGCTTCACTCTTCGCCACAAGTCATCCGCAACGCACTCAGTTCTTAAAATGTCAGTCAGCTGCGCAGTTCTCTCCATTCTGTTTTTAAAAAAGTGGATAAAAGTGAAAACACCCACCGTCTTTCAGAACATGCGAAGTGAAGTTCTGTGATGGCATAGCATTTACAGATGGGAGAGGGACAATGAACGCGATATCACCCCAAGAATGCTGCCAAAGAGGAGCTTCCTCGCAGGGAAATGGAAGAGAGGTGAACTGCAGAAGAGATTTTCAATCAAGGCTTTTCCAGAACTTGACTGCAAATAAAGTTGCACTTAAAACATTTACGTTTCAACCAGATTCTTCCCAATGCAAGATTGCCTTCATAGGAGATGAAATGCCAGATAATGGTGAGCTACAGACATTCATGCATTTTCAAATGATTATATAACATTTCACAATACATGCATTAGAGAATCCAGTTGAAATGGATACACACAAACGAATGAGACATCGAAAATAGCACTTAAGTCGGACATCCTCATAAACAATCACTTCGACACTTTCTAAATTAAATCTTTAGCATTTTTCTCAAATGTACAAAAACATCTTCCACAAAAAGTTAAGTTTCACATACGCATTACACCAGAACTAAACTCTCTCTCACAATACTTACCATATGAACACTTAGCTTACATACCCCACCCAGACGACTTTGACTCCATACTGGACCCAAACCCTGAGCTAAACCCACTCCCTCCGGTCGTAGAGTTAGACCCTGTACCCCAGCCCAGACTGGCTGAGCTGCTGCCGTAGTTGCTGTTGCCTGTATTGAACGACTGGTTCTGGTCTCTATTGGTGCTGGTGCCACTGGAGGTGTTTCCAGAGTTGGACGTTTGCTGCTGACTCGCCAACATCCCCATCATCCCCCAACTACTCTGCAGCGCCGCCGCCATCATGGCGGGATTCAGGTTGAAGGAACCGAAATTTGCCAGGCTATTGTTGGTGCTGCTCCCTATCCCACCACTGCGGTTGCCACCAAACGCTTGAGCGGCAAAACCGTTGCCGAAACGGGCTGTGCGATCAAACTGCCTATTGCCGTGTTTAGGTTCAGCATTTGAAATATGAACACTGACGCCTTTGATTATTAGGTCCTCGCCACAGAGAGACTGGGCAACCTGAAAGAGGGAAAATAAATACTTTAGCACAAATACAACCAAGTATAACTAACCACAAGTTTTTGTTCCTATATCAGTGGTTCACATGGTACAGATAACTGGTAATCTTTTAGGTTGTACTGACTGCTGATCAAGTTAAATTTTGATAAAATTATGTTTTGCTCTGAAAACTCACATTTGTGCAGTGTAGACCATATAGTTGGGTGTAGTTTTATTTAATTTATCCAGCAATAACAAATCAAATTAGATGTGTTGAAATATATGAATGCTACATAGTGGCTACTTTACCTGGTCATCTGCGAAAGTGACAAATGCAAAAGCGCGGAAAGGCTTTGGGATGAAGACGTCGGTGACCTCTCCGTACTGCATGAAGAACTGCCGCAGGTCGTCTGTGGTCATGTCCTCTGTGCAGCGACCCACAAACACCTTTCTGCTCCTCAGAGGCTCATCTGGACCTTGCTGTCATTAAATCAAGACAATCTGATTTACAAACCAAGCCTCAGGTTTCTCACCACTATCAATAAACTACAATGCAAGGACTATTTTTGTTTTGCTTTGTGCTGATTTAAACAAAGCAATCAATCATTAAACTTCCATACATTACAACAACTCCCTGGTTTTGAGGGCATTTCTAAACACATGTATAAGGTACACAACACAAAACAAAAGCAAGGATTCAGCTAGCAATTTTAAAGCTCAATTAATTCATAATATTACATTTCAAGAAGTTAAAAGAAGGTTCATGGTCAGATACATTTATCTAAACTTCTCTTCAAGTCTAAATATTACAGGATTATTGAATGTTGTGATGTAAAACACACAGATAGTCATATTATTTACCTTAGAGTTTGGATGTTTGCAGTCACACCATCTCCCATCAATCATGTGCCGTTGGGAGATCACCTTCTCTTGTGCATCATATTCAGCAAATCTCACAAACCCAAATCCTTTTGAGTTACCTCCCCTCTCACGCTTAACCTGATAAATGTATAGAAGTCAATCATTACAAATAAAAATAACAGAATACAATTTCTAGTATGTCAAATAATGTAAGCCAAGAGCATTATTTCAATAGTCTCACCTGAACCATGATGACCTCTCCAAACGTGCTGAAGTAGTCCTTGAGGTCCTGCTCTGTAGTTTTCCAGGGAAGACCCAGAACAATGAGGTCAGACGTCTTCATGTCTCCTCTCTTCATTTTTACAGCAGACGAAGCATCAGTCTCATCCATTTTCCGCTTGTTATCTAAACATAATAACATCATAGATTAGAATTTACCAGGACTAGTACTGCTGGCACTGGAAAATATCATGGTAATTCAAACATCCTAATTATTTGTGTTGCTGGCACTAATAACAGACAATTCTACAACTTTACAAATGACCTCAAAGACCCTACCTGACACAAAAATGGTTTAATTTACACAATTCAAATTTGCATGTCAATAAATGTATATATAGGATCGAAATAACTATCCAATACTAGAAAATAACATTAAATCTAAAGGAAACGGCATTAAAAAGAACAAAACATTGAATTGGCATGTGACGTACTGATGAATGAATGGTGTCCTTTAGGGGGCGTGCCTAAGTATTCATGGTTTCTATTTGCGCTTAACTACAAGAAGTCAACCATATACTTTTTATTTTGTGTATATTCGGTCTGATTCAAAGTATGCTCACCTTTCGGATAGTTGACCACGTACACAATATTTCCCCATCCGTTTTCGGGAGCGTGCAGAACCCCTTCCACCAGGCGCACTCCCCTCATGCACTGGGACACGGGGCTCCTGAACCGCAGGCCGCACGCCCCGGGGAACTGCGCGGCCACCGTGGAAAGCAGCACCGTACCATCATCTTCGGACGGTATCTCCATCGGCTCCTCGTTCTCCTCCTCAGCCACACGAATGTACACTTCAGCCATTGTGTTTTCCACTTTGCGTCCTCTTCGTCAAAACTCCAGTCAAAACAATGCTAAAGTTAGCTGTTAGCTCACTATCAGTCCAGAGTGGCGGCTAACCTTAGCACACGGCTAACAGGACTCAATTCGTCACACGTAAATAGCAATACAATAAAGACTCTAAACGAAAAGATCGCTTTAAAACAAGGTTGTAGTGACTTTTGTAAGAAAAATCACCACAATCAATGCTCGACTTAGGCTTCGCTTGGACGAAAACACGGGCCTTGTTGCTCCTTTGTTCGCAGGACGGAGGTCTGTGTCGTAAACAGTTCAAATGTACCTCCGAAAAAAAATTGCACTAGAAAAGTACACATCCAACACGGCAAGAAATCACCGAGAAAATCAGAAACGCGTTGTCAAAGTGCGAAAACATCAGGTATGCGCCTGTCGCGTCATTAACTCAAATCTGTAAACACGCTGTTATTAAAAAATACTTTCTCCACGAGGCAAAAATGACACGACCGCGCGAGGCCTATCAAAATGGCATTACACGAGCGAAGCGGAAGTACGTCAATCATCTGGGCGGCGCGCGAATTAACAAAATAAAATAAAACAGGTATTAAAACATTATTAAAAAATACTAAATAGAAATACAGTAAAAACTAGTAATACAAATAATCAATTCCTGGTTTTGTTTTACTTTCAGAAATATTTGTCAACATTTTGAAAGCGATAATATTTTGTATGAATAAATTAAGTTAAAGTAATATTTTATACAGTATATCAAATATATGTCTACACATTAAATATTCATTATGTATCTTTTACTTTCAGACATGCTGTCACCGCAAAATCATTCACATTTGGAAATATATTTTATATAAGAAAATAGATTAATTAAAATAATACATAACATTAGTGTATCAATGGAGCCTATTGAATTCCGATTTGGGAGTGAGTTTTACCCCACAATTTGCCCACAAATAGGTCATTGCATTTATAGCCTTCTGGCTAAGTTGACATTTGTCTTACTGTACAGCCCTCACTGCTGTACCTTTAGTGCTCTTATGAGGAGGACGTCCCAGGAGCGGTGAGTGGTTTTGGGGCGGCTCTAGGGAGAGATGTTCCAGTGCCTTGTTTGTTTTTCCTCCAATCGGAGTGACTAGCTCGCCTCGTTCAGCTGGGAGTGCATCTCGCCCCGCAGCCCTCGTCTTTTGTTACCCAACACTAAAGCCGCTGGAGGGTGCAGTGCAGCACATGCATCAATAATAGACATACACAGAACTGTTTAGTAACACTGTGGCAAAAGTAGAACCTTGCGTTTACTTATTTCATAGATAAAAACGACTTTAACACTGATATGTTTGGCCTTCTCTCGTTTCCCTTCTGTATTTATCAAATTAGAATATTCAGGAAAATAAGTGTTTCTACAAAAATTTAAGAAGCAAATTACAATATTAAAGCCGCAAGCGGTATCGAACGGCTCTCCCGGGCCGCGCTTCACACTTGGCTGACCCGGCACTCCCTAAGGGTGGCGCTATCGCGTCGCTTGTCTCTGTTTTATTGCAGCTTAGAGCTGCACTTGTCACTATACAAAATGAAAAGACAGTGGAAGCGTTCATGCACAAAATGCAAGAACATGAGTTTTTGAGGCATCGCTATGGCATGCCACAATGTATTTTGACTTTTGCAGGTGGCGCTGTCGAGACATTTTTTTATGCCCAATTATGCAACATATAAAAAAACACATTTTTTGGCAGACCTGAATTTTGGGCAAAATTTTGTGAGTTTTTGAATATGGTCAGAGGGTCAAATTCCTGCTCAAAGAGCAGAAGAATAATAAAAATAATATTTTTACCAAAAAACATATATCCATAAACATTACAATGACATATTATACATTCTTTGAAAGCTCTCAACATTCCCCACGTCACCGTGGGGTCAGTGCCTCACGTCGGGGTCCCCCATTGACTCCCATTGATTTCCATTCATTTAGTAGTAATAAATATGGCCCATGCCTACGGCATGGGTTGCTAGAACACAGGAGTCAGGGCAGGGGGCGGCGAAGTTGTGCGCACAACTTCATGAAGACAGTCTGCAACGATGAGTCAGCGCCTGTCATTCGCCATGGCGACAGGGTTGCCCATTAACCTCCCATTGACTTCCATTCATTTTAGCAGTAATAAATATGGCCCATGCCTGTAACATGGACAGAGCTCGATGCCAGAAGTGTGTTTGGGGGACATTCGCGCTTCGCTGAGTGCATGGGGTTAAAGATAAACAATACTATACACACTATACTGGTAGCGTAATTAAAACGGGGCAAGGGAGATCTCAAACAGCTTTTTATTACATTTTTCAATCAATAACAGTACAATTTAGTACAGTATCTATCTTGCATCCAGCTCACCGTGGAACACCAACAGACTGAAATGAAATACAAAAAGTGAAAAGGTACATAAGGGTGCAGAGCTCTATAATATTAATGGAAAGAGAAAAAGGGAATCCATCTCAGTTGAATTGCATTTTCACTTGTGGCCACACACGAATACATCACATTTATTGTACATCATCGCAGAAAAAAGAAAAAAAGTGAAAAAAATGTCACAACTTTAACAAAAGTGCTTCTGTATACAGTGAAATGTTGTCATTCAGATGCTCCAATTTTAAATTTAAGACCAAGAAAAAAAAAAAGAAAATGTACAAAAGATTTTTTTTATTTAGTATGGATAGTATGTGAGAATGCTTTTGTTCCATTGAGTGTGAATATTCAAAAGGAGAGAAAGGACTTGTCAGGAATAAAATTTCACAATGATTGTTATAATTATTACAAAATTGGCATCAATAGAACTGGTAAGCGTAATTTACACTAAATATGCAGTCAATAGTAAGCCGTTTTTCCATTCTTGCTCACCCTGGTGCATGGCATTACCAGTATATTATTAGTACATGATGTATGCATGAGTTTGAGCCAAAGAAAAATTGGCCTTTATTAGGTAAAATTGACAGGTTACTCTCCTTTTTCAGAAATAAATCTAAAAGGTTTTTGCACCATTGAAAGCAAGTCTACAGCATGCACATCTAAATTAATCCATGGCAGACAAAATTAAATGTCTTTAACTTAAAACATCAGAACATTATTTTCAGACATTGATTTGTACATTTCATTCACAGAGTTGCAACTGCAGTCCCAAGCAAAAGGAAGTGTCTATTTAGTCAGGTGAGGTGTTTCACTCAAAGTGGATACTAAAACACAATCCCCCAATAATCATATAATAATAAAATCTAGCCATGCCCAAGGTTAGGTCCCTCCCCGCGCCCCGCCCCGAGTCAAAGGCATGTACAAGAATTAAGGGGGTTAACTGGATAAGTTATAACTCCTTTTGTACTGGAATGAGCATTCATAACTTAGCATGTGCTTGGTTAGTTAACATAGTATTAATTGAGAGGCAAAGCTTCTTCATGTGCAAAAGGCTGTGATGACAAACAAAAACAGCTAGTATATAAATACATCGTAGACATTTTGAAAGCTGCTCGTGTAATATGATCCAAGCTTTTACTTCTGCGTGTTTTCTCTCATCTGTTACATGATTTTTACTGAATTAGAAAGACAGGCTGTAATTCAAATATATCTAAAACCAAAAAGAAATGACAAAAAGAAAAAAAAGCCATCGAGAATAACAAACCATCAGAATAGAATTCTTTAAAAAAGTTAAATAATTTGTACAATTACACTCCAACATTTGCTTTCAAGACGCACACATTTGCATGGGATGATAGTGTTGTTTTTCTCTTTCAAGGTAACATAAAATGGTCCAAGAAGGAATGCACAAGTTTCTGATTTGATACCACAGGAGATCCTTTCATAACTAGGTGATAAACAATTGTGCTCTTCTTTGTGTAGGAAAGGCATTGGTTTCCCTTCGATTTTGTGGTGTCCAAGTCAGTTTAAACAGTGTTGAAGATGCTGTGAACATTCTGAAGTTGTAATGGTCTTCCAGTCAACTTTGGAGTTTAATGAACATCTAAAGAAGCAAAATATTACTGTAACAAACTGGTTTGCATTATGTGTAATTGGCCTATAGAATGTTTTGATGTCATCTGAAACCCAACAATCATATTTAATACAGATGGAGGCAGCTAAAATAAACATTGTTAATTTCTTTTACACGGAGTTCCTGGGTTTAGTCATTAATAGAAATGATCAGGTTCAATATGTATGAATTTACACATTGGATATTTCAAGACAAAGTACAATGTTATAAAAATAGGGAAATCTGTTTCTTGCCTCCCATCTGAGAGTATGACATCATCACATTGTAGAAACTGAAAACCACCAATAATGTGTGTTTTGTCCAATGATAAACTTATTAAAAATTTAGTATGACTAAGGAGTAAGGGCACATGGCAGTTTTGCTATAGGTAAAGTTTGGAAATTCCCAATTGAAACCTTGTGTTTTTCTATGTTGTGTAACAATGCACTGGAAATGTTGTAATAGTGGGCTGCAAGATCACAAAAAGGCTTAAATAGAAAGATGAACTGAGGAGAAAAATTTGGCTTACCTTCAGGCTTCAATTCCAGATCTTCAGAAAACTGTCCCAGGATCCTGTTGCAACGGCCATACCATCATCAGTAACTCCCAGGCAGCTAACACGGTTATCATGCCCAGCCAACACACCTGAAAGAAAAATAAATGATGAATAAACAAATGCTAAACAAGAGCTAAATGTATACCATTGGACAGAGTGAACACATGGGCAGAGACTTACCGGCGCGGTCAGCCTTTAGTGTGTCCCACACGTTACAGTTGAAGTCATCATATCCGGCCAGAAGGAGGCGGCCGCTTTTTGAGAATGCAACTGAAGTGATTCCACATATAATGTTGTCATGAGAATAGATCATAAGCTCCTGATCAGCGCGCAGATCAAACAGCCTGCAGGTGGCATCATCTGACCCCGTGGCAAATGCGTTGCCATTAGGGAAGAACTGAAATAGAAAATTAAAAGTTAGTTAACATGTTTAGGGGTCGATATTGACAAGACAGAATAGATCTATATTGTTCCACATTATCTTGTTACATTCAGACAACATTTTAATCCATAAGAAATGTGCCAAAATGTGCCTGTAAATGTCTTTGCTGAGGTTCAAGTATCACACAAAACGTGAATGGACCAACAAATTAGCCCCATATGCAAAATTATAATTAATAATATATAATATTTCCAGAACAACTACAAAGTTAACAATTTTTCTGTACATTTCCTGCCTCTATTAACACAATATATGTTTTCTAATAAGGGTCCAAACGTACACAGATGGCGTTGATGTCAGACTCGTGGCCGGTGAAGGTCTGTCTGCACATGCCCTCTCGCACGTCCCACAGTTTGGCCGAAGCATCACAAGCACCAGAGACGAATAACCGAGAGTCAGGAGCCAGGGACAGGCTCATCACATCACCTGTGTGCCCCGCGAATGTGGTTGTCTGCTGCCCAGTCTCTATGTCCCAAAGTGCACTGGACACAGGAATAGTTGTTTTTACAATTGTACCATCACCAATACCCTTAAACTATACATTAAAACAGAAGATTTATATACTTACCAAGTGGTATCACCAGAGCTCGTAACAATCTGGTTGTCATCAAGAAAACGACAACAGGACAGGTAGCCTAGAGGTAAAATAAAGACACTTATTATCCACTATAGCCATAATATTACAACAGGAATGACTTTTGAATATTAGGGACCACTTTATATAACTACACTACACAGACAGAATTCATAATAGACAAATATAGCAATAATTCAGGGTTACTTATAATTACCACCCAAACTTTAACCCCTTAATTAAGTAGTTTATGAATAAGCAATTTCTTAATTATTCTTCTTCATACTTACACAAGGCATAGCTAAAGTGATACCAAACAATTTTATCTTATTTTTATCTAATACAAACCTGTATGTCCGGCAAGCTCACGGCTCACACGTACATTCCCCTCACGGGTTTTCAGGTTGTAAATGGAGCAGATATTATCTAAACCACCGCAGGCCACATAATTTCCTGAAGGTGCATATGCACAAGTCATGACCCAGGAGGATCGAAGTGGAATGGCATGAACCTGGAAGAGAGACACACAATTATAAATAATCAGATTTACAGAAACTTTTTTTTTGCTTTTTGTGGATGGATTTTGATCCGCCTTATCTTATCTGTTACTTTGCATTCTGTTGGCTGGTTGATGTGTATTGTGCTACCAAGCTACCGTTACCAGGTAACTTCCCTTGTGGATCAATATTGTTTGTACATTTCAAAATACAAGTTATTAAAACATGGATTAAAAGACTCTTGTCATTTCGACTAGGGATGAATTTTCTCTATAGATATCCAATATTTGCCTTGCTATTTTAGTGTATACCTAAAATCCATGGTAAAGCCCACTTTTCCCCCTGTGTAAAATTGCAACAAAATCCATTTTCCAGGATATCATAATTTATTGTATTGTTTATGATGTAAACCAACATTATCAAAGTTATATCACCCATCCCTCATTTCAACCCTTTTTACTTTGTGTCACAATGTAATTTACTCTGTGTGCCTGTCCCAAATCTGATGGCAAAAAGGTACTTAATTTAAGATGAACTACACACTTAAAAACATACTTATTACTTCTAACTTATTCTCACTAAGCAAAATCGGAAGTATGGCAACCGTAGAAGAATTTCACCAACAGAAATTACCCTCACTAGAAATAAGACCCTTAGGGTACTAAAGGATAAACATGACTGCACCCTCTCCATCTTACAGGAAACATGATATAGTATTTATTGATCAGTGAGCTGCTGCTAAGTACCACTCACAGAGTATAATGTGGTGGCTTAATCTGATGAGGAAAGGAGCTGGCTCTGTTTCTATTTGTGTCCGTACATGCAGCGAAGTATCCGCTATACATTTGTGACCTTAAACCTAAGCCCTAAAGCCCGCACCCTCCAGCAGTAGATTTAGAGATAGGGTTGCACATTATACATCACAAAAGTATTGATATCACAATACTGGCTATAATACAATCATCAATATAGCAATAAACTAAATACAATCACAATAACAACAAGGTTCTCTATCTGACAGAAATTTCCTCTTAAATAAACATAAAAAGGAGGTCGATTTTACTTAAGATTTCCTTAGAAAAAATTAGTCTCAATGTGCTTTTGGTTTTGTCTCTTTGTTTTATTTGACATCACAGGACTGAACAGCCATATTGCCATGTTGTCCAATATTGTGCAGCCCTAATAATGGCTCGAATCAATCTACATTTAGGGGTGTGTCTTTTGGGATTTTCTATATCCATTGTATTTATTTTAGAATGTCATTTAATAGTGCCTCAAAATCCCTCGGTATGTATGAAATCAAAGGTTATCTAAAATTTTAAAACACAAAAAGTGCAGAAATATCACCTTATACCTTTGTTTGAAAGACTACACTGCCACATTTTGTTCCGACTATAAACAATGCATCCAATATCCTATTCTTGCATACCTCAAAACAACAATTTGGCTATGTTCTTGTACACATTATCATTGCCCACCTTCACCAGCCACATTTAGGCTTTTATACCTACTTTCAAATAAACGTTTTGTATCTGAAAGCAGACAGAACTCTTTTATTCTGCCTAAATTACTCATCAGGCATGCACACTGCACACCACATCCACCCATCCTGCTCCACCATTTAGCCCTACAGCACAGCCCACAAATGCCTCTCTCAGCTGACGTGCAACCATTTGTTTCACTGCTACTTAAATGGACCAGAGGAGCCTGCTTAGTCTCTGCTAGAGCTGCCATAAACACCAATACAGACAACCTCACTTAGAGTTCCATCATAAATAATACAGATAAACTACAGTTTGGACACACAAGTCAAAGATTTAGCTATGGAATTTTTTTTGAATGATTAAAAACAAACAACACTAAAATGTAGTAAACAAGAAACTAGGGAGTAGTTTCTATAGGCTTTATAATACTTATACATTACTTGTAAATATTAAAATTGTTCTTATATTATAAGTAGAAAGTAATGAGGAATAAGCTTATGGGTGTGGACATATGAGTCAAAGATATAGATATTGAAAAAATGTCAAACAAAATACCAAAATGTAGGTAAGAAAATTAACTAGCTTAAGTGCAATGTAAAACAAATAATGACCAACTTTTTAAATTGCAATAAGTAACACTGAAGTATAAGCTTATTCTATGGCAGTGTTTTTCAACTGGGGGATGGTGGAACCCATTTTTTCATATGACCTATTTCTAACAAAACCATTTATTTTTCTATTTAACTCTGACCCTAATGTAACTTGTGCTTAAATCTCACCCTTACATGTAACTAAAACTGAAGAATTTAAATAAGAAGAATCTTGATTAACCTCACTGCCATATGCTTTAGGGAACTGAACCACCAATCCCAAATTACTGACAATCCATGCGCAGAGTCCCTTAGTGACAAGATTGTCTTAAATAAGCTCCAGCTACTGTTATAATGTAGGAGAATGGCAAAAGATTGTTTAGGATTTTAAACTGACAACTGATATTAACTAAACATACCTTATTTGTGGTATAGCTGTCCCAGATAATCAGTTTACCATCTTGAGAGGCACTGACCAACAGCCTGAAATTGAAATGTTACAATTATAGACTTAAATAATAAACAGGGGCCTGAAAAACAATGTAATAATATGAACAAGTGTTGATATAAGGGTTGCCAAATTGAGTTGACATATTTCCCTTACCTGGAATCTGTTCCCCAGTGCATGGCATAGATTTTAGCCAAATGACCCCGCAGCGTTCGTCTTGTACGCATTTGGATTCGGCCAACAGGGTCGATATTAGCTGTGATCTACAAAGCATGAAGCCCTCTGGTCATTCACATGCTTTTGTTCATCTCCAAGTAAAAAACACATGGAGGAAACTTACCTGTGATAGCGTAGCATCTGCACAAGCTTTCCGGGCATCCTGGATACAAAATAATGGAAAAAATGTATTAGTCTATAAATAAACTTTTAAAAGAAGTGAATCCAAAAATTAAACTTGTACTCACTCGGATCTGGTTTTTGAGCTGCTCTGCCTCCTGGCGTAACTGGTCCAGTTCACTCATCTTTTATTCTGATTTTTCAATTACCTTAACTCCAGCGGCTGGGGCACTTGTTGATCTAAAAAAAAAGCACACAAAAAAAAACCCACATTAATTATTGAAGCGACAAATCACCCTTGTCGAACTATACACAAACACAATTCTTCCAATAGTACAGATTATGGTTATACCCAAATAATTTTATCAACCTAAAAATATTGCACCTTATTCATTCAACCAATCACCTTTGAGAAACTGATGAACAATTGAGATGCTAGACAGACAAAGGCTCAACTTTCCAGTGATGTGAAAGCTGTCATTATCCTGTTGACCTCAATCCCTGTGATACTCAGAATTCTAGCCAGCTTATCAATAGACAACTTATATTAATACAAAGCCTTAAGACGTGTTTCTAAAAGTGTACAGGAAACATTCACAAGCAACTATTGTTTCATTATGAAATTCATTAAGCATTGTAGGACATATATAGACTATCCATCTTGAAGACTTGATCACACTCTGTACAACTGAATATTTAGCCAAATCTAATTTTAACATAACAACCAATGCAAAGAACATTATCAATCAATGTCATTAAAAAAATCAAACTTATTTAGAGGTCCATTAATGGAAACGGCTTGAATTCAATTATTGTCATTCAACAAGAAAAAAAATGAACCTCCTGCCAGCAAATACTTCATTTAGCCCAATTTTATAATATGAAAACTTAGCAAAGCATTTATCCTAGCCAAAGAGGCTGCACCTTACCTGATGTATTCCTGCCAGACAGACTCTCTATCCCAAAGGACCCTTCAAGACAAGACAAACCTTCTTTACCTATCTAGGTTACCCTCCTCTGATTGGTTGACCTTAAGAACACCTGTTATCCTCTTATACAGAGTAATCAGATAATAAATATGTCATGGAATCTGATTATTAAGCATTCTCAAGTCAAACAAATGTTATTCTCACCTTGAAATGGTTACATATAGTGATATAGGTTAAGATACACTATTTATAAGAAGGAAAAACAATACAGAATGCCTAAATAAAATGTAGCTCTTAATCAAGCTCTACTGAGAATGGGTTAATTTTGTACAGTTAACCATTTTAAGCCTCACACTGGGTTTCAGTTGTTTCAATTACTTTTTAAGAGACTGCATCATTATTTTCTACGTCGCAATGTAAATGTTTTGATTTGTTAAACTGAGTCATCCCAATCATATTTACAAAGCTTCACAATTAGAACTGCTTATTTATTATTGACCTCTATGGGCGCTTACAGTTAGGGAGTTCCTCTGCCTCATCACTTCTCCTTTCCAAGCGCCTGATCAGGGTCAGCTGACTGCATGATAAACAATGAGCTGTGGCAAACAGCCGGGAGTAGCAGCTCACTCGCTGTTCCCAGGTCCCCAAGGGGAGTATGCTCCTTCTCCTCTGTAGAGCCAAAGGTGTCACCGGCCATCAGGACTGTCACGATAATTACTACATCAACTTATCATTCAATAAATGATAGCTGGAACAGTATATTTTGAGCTCAATATTTATCATGTGTACATTTTCTTTCCAATAGTGAGCAGATTTTTGTTGTTTTTTGTTGAGATTTTAGCAGTAGAGTGTTAAATAAATAACTTCTATGGCTAATTATAGGTTAATTTGCTATCGATATTTTGCAGCTCATGCCTTTTATGATACAGGCTATTTAAAAAAAAAAAAAAAAGGTTACTTGGATTATTTTGCGGTATTGTGGAATAAAGTAGTTTTATTTTAATAGTAATTGCAATATAGCATTCAAAAATGTTTATCATGACAGATAAACATATGTATACATATATATATATGCATATATATATATATATATATATATATATATATATATATATATATATATATATATATATATATATATATATATATATATATATATATATATATATATATATACACACACACATGTATATTAATCTGCAGTTACAACTGTTCATAAACAGCATCCTTGTTGATTGCACTGCTAAATGATAATAACGCAGTCTTTCACAGGTCTAAAGCTGGATCATAGAGAAGACCATAACCAGCCTCATAATCCTAAAAGCTACAATCCTCCGTCAATGACTCTCTAATCCATGTCCACCAACATAAACAGCTGGCTCACCCATTCCACGCATTAGACATATTTTCTCAATCATAAAAAGGATGAAATTAATCTTAATACTTTTACATAAATACGCTTAGGGTAAGTGGCTAGATTTGCCCTGCGTCTCATGTTGCAAGCATCATAAGCACTGAACCTCGTTATGGTAGTCACAGGTGATGATGCACACACATGCCTAACAAGTATTGTCAGAGGCTTTCTCTCTGCACACGTTTTCCCATTAGAGCAGGGTGAGTGTACTCAGTCACTGTTTGCAGGTTAGTGATTTGCCTACAATCAGGAACCTTTGCATTATATTTGAATAGCTGCAACACACCGGTTGAGAAACACTAGGTGGTTGTGGCATTTGGGGCTTTTCAAATTCAAGAGAAATCCAAAAGTAGCACTGAATGTAGGCACCTGTGCAAGTTATGAAACTCAGTATAATAAAATAAGCACAGTTTTGAAATAACTACTGCTACTGGAATACTATAATAGTTTACAGAGGAATATCTACTTTTACGTTTTATTGCAGAATGAAAATCAATGAGATGTAAAACAGATGGAAAATTCCACTTATCCACTGTGTTAAGGCTGTCCAAATGGCCCAACCAAAATGCATTATAAAAGGAAATAAAACCACTTTCCGGATTCAAACATATTATAACACACATGTGTATTGTTGTCTAATTTGAAGCATGCATTTGGGACAGGTAAACCCTGCCTGGCCCGGTGTCCAGGGTGTTATGTTATTATGACTCGCACTGATGTAAATCTGAAAAGATGCAGCTAACGCCATCTTGCAGACTGTCGTCCGCTAGTTAGCTTGTAGCTGCCTCGATAGTGGAGGCCTGCAGGTAGGGCAGTGCGACTCCACAAAAAGCCACTGGTTTGCATCTCAGTATTATAGTTGTGATTAGTAATTATTAGAAACCTGGGTTAGTTCAAAAAGTGTGAAATTTTGCAAATTTATGAAAAAGTGGAAGCATCCAGTAATGTACAACGGCGTTAACCACAGACTCAGCTGCTCTTCCGCAATTATACGGGAGCTATGTGGCTAGCAGTAAGCCAGACAAACTACTAACTCACGAACGGCCCGGCTAAAGAAATCCACTTAGTTACACACAGACAATCCCATTATGCAGTACCAAGTTGATTTGATTAACACGAAGTTGCGAACGAGTATTTATTCGTCTCCCGGTGCGTGCAGTGGATCTGAGCCTGTAAAACTGCAAGGTCGGGCGGCGATGGCCTGTGTGGACTACCCGGAATGATACATACAATAACACTGTATTGAGAATAGAGATCTTCAGGCAAATGCATTCAGCTGCAGACCTGTTCAATGGCTCAACTTTACACTCTCTGGAAATTAGACCAAATAGCTGTTTAATAACATAAAAATGCAATCTTTTACGGAATTTAAAAAGGAGTGATAACGCGGTCCCCCATTACATCACGCCCATGCTCGAGTGTAAATATATATCCATGTTTCGTACAGAATCGCTGATGCTATTTTTGGATCTAGCACAGTTTCTCCTGATTTCTGGTTAATTTGGTGCCCGTACCAGCCCAGCCCAGTATGTCATCATCAACTATCAGCAAAATATTAAACATTTAATAGTCCAGCGCGGACCAATGTTGCAGATAATGTTTCTTATATATCGACATTTATTTTAATACAAGCACATTTATGGAAAAGTGCAACATTAATACGCATTTTGGTGTATTTGACCGATAGTGCTTTAGGCCGATCAGTACCTCCGCGGGGCCATCACTGTCATCGTACTGGCCCCATGTATGCTTCAACTCAAACGGGGATTTTACAACGAAATGCATGGCTCAGCTTAACCGAAATGCAATGTATGTTTAATATAAAAGCCTACATACATTCGTGGCATGCGTTAAGCTAAGTGCAGTTAGCTTGAATTAAAATTACCAAGTTAGCCATACGCAGCTAACTAAATTGCTAAGATGCTAGCATTCACTACCCCACCCCCGGGCTCTTTCCCCCACAATTTTTCCGAGCTAATTTCATTATGATTGCCGATGCAAAAATACACCCGATCAACACAATTTCATTTAAACAGATTCTTACCTGGTTTATTTTGCGTCTATTTTTGCGTTTTGGCATTGACTGGAAAACAAGGCGGCGTAAATCTCCGATCCACGCATCAACGAGCAGCACAACGCTAGCTTTGTAACTAGCTGCTTTTAGCCCGCTGCTAGTGCCAGTGATCAGCCGAGCAGCCCTTCCCCGACACAGCTACGACTGGAGCTCGGCAAACCTCGGTCAACACAGCGCAGAGGGGCGGGGGAAATCACACCCACCACTACCACCAGCAGCAGCAGCAGCAGCAGCAGCAGCAGCAGTCGTCTTGTGCTACAGAGATAAACTCAAACAAGCGCAAATCTGCACTCCCTACTTCAACAATCCCCCGTCTTCTTTCTACTGCCTCTCAAGACAAGCTTAACATCTGCCCCCTGCCCGCTCTAGTGCGCTTCTAGTCCGGACATTAACGACGGGATGGGCGCGGTAACCCTGCAGATAGCACCGGGAGACCCCACTGCAGCATCGGCCAGGGGAGAGGGGAATCTTCCGCTGTCCTACAACCACAGCTCAAAACTATGGTATTATCAGTATTTTTGGGTAAAATTCATAGTATCAAATATATAAATTGCCATTGGTGTACAAGACAATGCATTTCCTCTCAACACACCGTGGAAACTTGAATGCACAATTTCAGAAATGCAGTTTAACAAGTTTCAAAGTGTTAAATGGCCAAATCATTTAGGCTACCTGCGTGCTCTGGTAAACACTTACACAATCAGTTTGTAATAGTACATGGGCAACAGCACATTTAGGGCGTTCCCTTGCCTCAACACATCACCTGCCTCTATGTAACCACATCCTGCATCCTCTACCTCTTTTGTCAGCATCCACCCTTTTTAATAAACCACAATTTTCCCTATTTTCCTAACTATTCTCTTTTCAAATTTGAACCAAAGGCACAGTAAGGCACATGTTTACAAGCATGGACATTTCACCAAACATCAGATAGTAACATAGGGTGCCTACAGTTTCAACAATTTCAGAACTATTCCTGGACCAGACAGGACAAAACCAAGTCAGGACTAAACTGGTCTAAAACCAGGGCTAGAAAAAGGACAAGTATGAACAAGTATGAATGCGCTCTATAAGGCAGTTCCTGTTTAAATCTCAGTTAAATCTTTTTTTCAAGTACATGTTTTAAGCCATATATATATTTTTTTTCTTTTTATATTAAATTAAATGTTATTAAAAGTCAGGATAACTTAATCAAACTGAAATATAGAGGAGGAAAGTTAACATAACATATAGAATAACTTATTTCAAATAAATTCATGTTAAAAATGTAGAAGAGCTTAAAAAAATTAGTTATTCAAATTAATATATAAAACATTTAATAGGAACACAAAGACAAGTCTACTGAAACTCTCTGAAATATTAACAAATTCAAGCCTAAGTATTTGAGAGATAAAATCAGCAATAATGGTACACTTACCTGACTTTATTGGGTCAGTAAAAATAAATGTAAATACTTTCATTGTTATCCTTTTGTTTACATGGGTGGGGCTTTCAAGTATGTCCTTCAGGCAGTCACAGCTCCCAAACAAAAGAGACAATGCTGAGTCTACAAATAAGTACAAAACAGCACAAGTACTTCCAGGCCACATAACTCAACCAATTACAGATCAACGGAGGCAGAGATTTGTGCAACAATTCATAATAACTACACCTTAATTACCTTTAGTAAAGAAAGGCTTAATTCGTAATGAACAAATAATAGTAACTACTTAATCAGTACCCTAACCCCCTTAAGCCTGAATCATTTTAACAAAGTATATGTTCATTATGGATTAATTCTTTCTTCATTTTTTATTAAGGATGTAAATAATATAGTTATTTTAAAGTAATGCTGAAATTCCCAAACAATCTTACTTTGCGCTTTTAGTCGTGACATTTCAAATCACACTATATAAATTGGACATTGGATAAAAGACAAAAGTTGACATATCCGACATAACCAAAGAATCTCAGAATTAACACTAAAACCAAATAAACCCACTTCCTAAAGATTATTGTATATAAAATAAAACATATTGCCTGAATGTGTTTTGTTCTTACCTAACTAATGTTAAACTCCTCTTATTCCCTTTACACTGGCGAAAATAACTTCTTGAAATTAAGGCCCTCCATATTTGGTTGTCTGCCTTCATAATAGTCACAGGGGGTTGCACAAGCACCTGTTAAGTAAATTGTTGTTCTCCTCAGAAGATGTCAGCCAGAGGTTACAAAAATGCACTCCATTTTTTATTTTGTAATGTTATTCTTACTGCTTGGCCTAAGTCTGATTACAAAGATATGTAGGTAATGTAGCCTGAATCTATAATATTAGTTCATAATGATTTTTTTGTTTATTTTAGTACAGGACCACTCCCAAAAGTCCATAAAAGGTGAAGATGCAGCCAGACCACCCTCAGCTCTGGGGAAAAGATGTTATGAACAACTGCTCAACTGAACGCATGCTTTCAGTAGCTTCTCTTGCTCTTGTCCAGTCCACACATCAAAATGGTGAGTATAATTTTACTTACATTTTTTGCCTGTATGTTTGATTTTGTTTAGGTTTAGACATCATTTTGTCCCCATTTAATCAAGGCTCTCAACAGGAGGAAAAATGGGTAAAATGTCTTGCCCAAGGACTCAGCCGTTTGCACTAGAGGACCTGGGATTGACTTGCTGAACTTTGAGGTAGTGGACAAATTCCACCCTCAGTGCGGCTAATCTATGTAAATTTGAAGTCAGATTAAAGGGGTCTATAAAAAGTATGTGTTTAACGTGGGAAACAATAGTTGCTTTCAAAGATTTTCTGGCCCTGAGGCCTTATGGGATAGGACAGCTGTAGCGTAAAATCAAATGGTGAGAGAGAGGGTCGAGACATTCGGCAAGCAGTCTGGGTAGGGAGTTTAACCCATGACGTCAAGTTGTGAAATTAATGTTTTTTGCTGTGTAATTTGGCATGCTGTTTGATCCAGGCCACTCAGCTGACACAACAGCAGATTACGGAGTATAAGGGAGTCTTCGAGATGTTTGACGAAGAGGGAAATGGTGATGTGAAAACACAGGAGCTGGAGAGACTCATGAGTTTGATGGGAATTAACCCAACCAAACGAGAGCTCATACAGATGGCCAAGGATGTGGACAAGGATGGTAAGACTCATTAAATACTCCTAAATATTTATAATGAAATTTAGAATAATTGTGGTTATTAAAAGAGATGAAGAGTTTTAGACAAACATTTTAAACACATGTCTGTGTAATCCCTCAGTCGTCCAGGTCTGATCCATAGAAACTAAAGAGTATCCACTGTAAAATGTACTCAAGTAAAGTAAAGATACTTTTTTTTTTTTTCACTTACTGTACTTTACTACTTTTACTTTGTTACGTTCTACCACTGACCAATTTACCTCACCCGATCTCAATATCACATGTGTTTAAAATAGCAAAAGCTGAAGTTTAATCTGTTAACTGGACAAATTGTTGTAGTTGTTGTAGGAGTTTCACTGCTCATCCTTCTTCAGTTCTGGTCAGATTGCTGGTGGATGCTGCCTTATATCTATCTGAAGGGAGGAGCTAACTGCACAGAAAGCGTAAACAGCTATTGTCTCCAGTTTCAGCCTTAATGGCCCTATCCAACCTTTAATGGTCCTGCTATTCTTCTGTTTTGTTTTACTTTAAAGTAATGTAGTCTACTGCATTCAGTGTAGTGAAGAGTGCAGGGAGCGATACATTTGAGAAACTAAACAGCCACTCCATAAGAGAATCTACCAACACCGTCGCAAGAGCTCCTCGGACCCCAGTCTGCTGCACATGTCCATCTCAAAGCCACTAACCACTCCCTTGAAGATAGTGAAGTTCAGATCTTAGCCAGAGAAAAGACATGGTTTGAGAGGAGAGTTAAAGAAGCTATTTTTGTTAGGAAAGACAATCCTTCTTCTGAGATATAATCTCTCACCGATCTATCATTTCATCCTTAGACCCAAAGCAAACAAAAGAAACACAGGAGAACAATAGTAGGGCCATTAAAGGTTTAATAGGGCCATTAAGGCTGAAACTGGAGATAATAGCTGTTTATAGTTTCAGGGTAGTTAGCTCCTCCCTTCAGACAGATACTGAAGAAGCGGCTTGGTTGAGCAACGAAACGTTTTCACTCCTACAACAATTTGTCCAGTTGACAGATTTAAACTTCATCTTTTGCTATTTTAAACACATGTGGTATTGAGATGGGGTGAGGCAAATTGGTCAGTGGTGGCATGAAACAAAGTAAAAGTAGTAAAGTACTGTAAGTTAAAAAAAAAAAAAAATGTATCTGTGCTTTATTTAAGTACAATTATTTACAGTGGATACTTTTTGCTTTTATATCACTACTTTTGAGAGTAGGTATTTGTATGTTCTACTCTCCTATATTTTTTAATTGGCCTGAAATGTAAAAGTATTTTGAGTATTGTTTGAGACCTGCTGAAAAGCCTGAGGGTTTAATTTTAAAATTTTCATAGTTTGAGCAAACAAAAACATACAAATAAAAGCAGCTAGGAAAAATTTAATTCTTTCTGTTGAACAAAATTCAGCACAAATCTTTTTCAAAATGACTACATTTGAAGCTTTATTACATCTCAAAATCTGCACAAAATTACATTCTACTCTTTAAGTACATTTTTAAATGTACTTTAATACTTTACTTAAATAAATACATTTTTTCACGTGATACTTTTACTGGAATTTTTTTTGCTCTGATATCTGTAACATAATTGAGTACTGAAATTGGTTGCACTATGAGTAAACTTTTGTGATGGAGGCTAAGCCACCTTCTTGTCTCTTTGTACATTTTATTGTTTTGTCTAGAATGTTCCACAATATGACATTAACTTATCTGTCTCCATGGAGACAAGCCGGTCAAGTTACAGGTCAGATCTGTGGAGTAAAAATGCATGTTTGTCAAGGTGTTTTGAGTACATCCACAACGTAATAAAATAAATGCTAGATTGATCAGTTTGGTGTCATACTGTAGAACATTCCATGCAGAGTAATGACATCTCCATGGAGACAAACAGGTAGCCTACCATCCATGAGTTATGCAGTGCGCCTTTAATAGTCAGATTTTGTGAAATGGTTGGATAAATGATCTCCCAAAATTGGCAGATGGAGGTAAGTAATTTTTCTTTCAATAAAGTTTCCCTGATTCTAAAAATACTGGCTCCTGACCCCAATAGGAAAGTGTGTTATCATCACAATAATAGTTTTATTGTTTTATATGTAATTTTATCTTGTTCAGTGTCCTTGGGTGTTAGGAAAGGCGCTTATCAATAAAATGCATTATTATTATTATTATTATTATTAATAATAAGAAGAAAAAAATGCATAAAAACATGTCTATAATCACCTTTTTTGCATCTAATCATGTGGTAAAATATTTTAAAACACATTGAAAAAGGACTGAATCAATATGAAATTGTTCTATGAAACAGCACTCAGTCTTTCCCATTTAATGTGTTTTTTTTTTTTTTTATTTTTTTTTTTTTCTCTTTGTTTTTTTTTTTTACATTTCTCCTGTGGTTTGGGTGAAAATATAAAATTATACAATTTAGGTGCTATCATTATACAGCCGTTGTCACCAATGGCTCAAATGGGAAGTGTGAGGGGAAAAAAAAGCTTTCAGAATTAATTGTGTAACGTAGTGAGGCTATTTTTGGATAGTGCCACTAGATGTCAGTGTTTCATTGAGTGTCATTACAAACAGATTTATTACCCATTCATTTTTCAACTTTTACAAACTGTATCAATTCTATTTACTAATACTGTAATCCTTTGCTTCATAATACGCAGTGTTGGGAAAAGTACTTTGAAAATGTATCTGGTTACTAAATACCTGCATTAAAATGTATTTTGTAACATATTTTGATACGGTCCAATCACAATACAGTATTGTGAAGACTTTCACAATGAGTTGCATTATGTTATGTGTAAAAAATGCAACAGATGATTAAAAACAGCTTTATGTTTCTTACACTGTTTGTAATGCATTTATTTATCACCCATAACAGATGGAAAAATCACACACCCACACTCTCCACAAGAGCTTTTCCATTTTTCTCATTAATATCATTCAGTTTGAAGTGATCACATGCCAAATATATATTTTTCTGTTTTTTGAAAAGTAACTGTATTCTACCAAGCACTACCAAATGAATGAAGAACTGCTGCTGCTTTTAAATTACAGTTCTGCTTGAATGATGCATTGAACCTGCATATTTTTTATTATATATTTTTTGAAATGCACTTTTACTTGAACCAATGAGACCACTGCACAAGGATTTAGTTACTTCCCAACATTGTTTTACAATAAGTACAAATATATACTGTCTTCCCTGTGTGTCAAGGTAAGGGAGTGTTTAACTGCGACAGCTTCCTGGCCCTAATGGCACTGTACCATGAACGCACCAAGAACCAGGACGCTGAACTCCGAGCGGCCTTCAAAGTATTCGACAAAGAGGCCAAAGGATACATTGACTGGAACACACTTAAGTAAGAAATTGGGCAAAAATGTACTTGAGCTAATAATCCTGTGTTTTGTAATGTACTGTAGCTGTTGGTAGTTTTGAAACGTGGGCAAGCCTTTTAGTAAAAGTAAAAGTCAGACCTCTAATCTCTATAGTTTTACTATTTGATATTTTATTATACATTACCACAATTTAAATGGTCAATCTTAAAAGTTATAGCAAACTTAACTGACTAAGAAATATTTGGCTTTTCAAGTTGCATGTGATCTAAACCAGGTCTATCCTGGGGCTAAACTAGGTCAGAACTACATCATCATTGCCACATTATATACATGTGGTGTTATTGAAAAAACAAATTCCAAAGAACTGTTGTGTGCGGATCTACTTTCTTTCTACAGTAGTTCTTTTAAACACAAAATTTCCCCAAGGAAGGCAAAGGCTTTTTAAAAGAGTTTGCATACCACCGTTTGAGAATCATTGAGTTATAGCAACCAGTACAGCAACACTTTCCGCATGCCCCTTCGTACCAAAAACACCAGTCATTAAGGTAAGTTTTCAAACATACACTCAGCCATAAAACATTCAAATGTATGGATTGATTTTAGTGTTTCGCGAGATTTAGTGGACAATTTTCTTTCCCTGCCTCCTTTTACAGCACCTTAATAATTTAGTTTAACTGACCTTCATATCGTGTCAAATTTTAGTGGTGCGATTATTGTGAGAAGAAATATCAGAAATATTTTATGACTGACAGTTGATTTATTGACAGTTATTGATAACTAAACTACTGATAACTAAAATACAGTGATATTGTTTAGTATATTTCATTCAACATTGTTCCACTCGGATCACATCGCCTCTCGTTTGTGGCCAGCTTTACGAAATCACACTTTCTGATGTGATTTTTTTTTTTAAAAAAGGGAAAAAAAAAAAAAAAAATTCTACAATTAGGTTTATGCTGTAACAGTATACTAGGTTTAATTGAAATTTAAATTTGTTGAATACTTTTATTTATTTATTTTTTCCTGAAAAATCACTGTAGAGCATCGCTGTTAAACTCACCTTCATAAACAATGGTTTCATCAGTCCATACGTTTTAATGTTTTATGGCTGAGTGCATGTTTGAAAATGTATCATGTCTTAATGACCGGTATCTGTGGTATGGAGTGTTGCTATACTGGTTGCTATAACTCAGTGTTTCTCAAATAGTGGTAATTGCTTAACCGGATAATCCTGACATATCTATACTGTAATGTATCTACAGTTTACAGCTGACTAAGTTCTTATTGTAAGTACAGTTTGTTTGTCTTACAGATATGTCCTGACAAATGCCGGAGAACCGCTGAATGAGGTGGAGGCGGAGGCCATGATGAAAGAAGCCGACAAAGACGGAGACGGGACCATTGATTATGAAGGTGGGTTTAACAGTGATGCTCTCTGGGGGCCTAGGCTCTAAAATCAGGACTAATGGGTTAAATATAAGAGCTGAAGGATTTTGGCAAAATATCTACTTACGATTTCTGACATATATTACCATGATTAAGAAAATTCTGTTCACAGTCACAGTGCACATGTTGAACTTTTAAGAGAAAACTGTTAAACGAATACAAGAATCACATGTACTTTATGTTTTATAGCAGATATATTATGGAAATGTAATTTTATGAACTTCACATGCTACATCGTTGCATAATTCTGCACGAACTTGCGTCTGAGGCTTGAGTGCTCAGAAAATAGTTATTTGCACCTTTCTCCTGCCCCCACCTGCAGTTCTGTACTTCTTTACAATTCTTTGAAAAAACATTACTTCAGGACAGGGATGATATACATATACATAGTCAATGGACACATTTTTATGAGTTTATTTTTTAAATTGCAGTTTACACAATAACAATATGTAAAATAAGTGTCTACATATCTCTTTTCTTATTTTTTTTTCATTTAGAATATCTCTTCTGGTGCCATAGCAAATAATCTGCCTCCTATAGCAATTGGTATTCATTAATTTGCCATAGCATGCTCCTCTTTAAGGAATCACCTTCATTTAATTCTACACAAAACTATATCTATATCATCATAACCTCATGACAACAAATGTGTTGCTACAATCACTAAACTGCTGTTTTGCATTGTATCATAATGGTTACATAATACAACAGATGCCCTACAATACTGTGTGGTCTTATCATCTCAACCTTTAAATCCACAGAATTTGTTGCCATGATGACTGGAGACCTGTTCAAAATGAGCTGAAGCCCTCTGAAGATGCTTTGCCTTTGTTACTATTTCCAAACCCAAAAAATCCATTCAAATTGAGAATAAATCAACATTAACATTATAACGCAAATGGCCAAGTCTTTGAATAACCTTTTAATATTGGAATTTAAGTGGTTTGAGGTCATAGGTAGAGGATAAAACCATGATAGGGTTAATTTCCATAGACCTACTACCCGGATGCAGTCATTCACGAGGGGCCTGACAGCATCTGGTGTGCAGAGCCATTAAATCCCATCCTCATCCCTGCAAAGCCAGAGTGACAATCCATAGCAGCCAATCAGAATCTCCCTTTAGAATACTTCTGGCCAATCAGATGTTAGTGGGGGTGGGCTCTTGGTCGGCAGTGATCCTGTGTTTGCAGCAGCATCCCTTTGAGCAGCCACTGTTGTGTGAAATACAAGAACAAGGGGAAGAAATACGGGACCATAGATTTAAGATTAGCAATCTGAGACCAAGCTGGTATCCGGTGGCAACTATCAGTGTTTTGTTACCTCTCTGTGTGACGTCTATTATGGAAGAAATGGCTGCATCTTCATTGTAAACAGCCTGTACCTGCATTGCTAAGAGAAGAAGCTGAGGAGGAGGGGCAATAGACACAGAAAGACATGCTCCTTCCAATGATATTTTCCCTATAGCTCTGCATATTATGTCTAAAGGTACGTATAATGCATTTTCTTCATTCATAATTCATACAGTTCACACATTTGCTGTCTGTATATGTCAGTAGGATTAGCATTAGTGCTGGCTGTTGACTATAAATATCACGTCTCTAGCAAAAGCCAATGTACTATTCTAGCTGTATATATTTGTGGAGGCTTGCTTGTTTGAAGGGCTCTTTTGGTTGTTTTCCTTCTCTACACATGGTACCAATTAACGGCGCAACCGGGCACAAAGTTGAAAGAGGGTTGGATCATATGTCCACTGCCTTCCTGTGTCACTACATACCTAACTCCAAAACGAATAGGAAAAAAAAACTATTATAAATCTATTTTTGGAGGTGTTGTTAAATGGAGGTGGGGGAGAACACTGTACAGTTTAAAGTGGTTAGTTTTTCTTTACTTCAGGCAGATGCCACTATTCTTCCTGGCATCTTGTATCTTTTATAACCACATCCTACCACAACCGGGTAACAGTAACAGACAAGAGGAAGGTAAAACTGAAAATGCAGTATGTAAACCGTTATATTTCTATTAATAATTCTGATTAGATGGGCTATTCTTACTATCCAGTGTGTCTATTTGATAAAGCCTCAATCAGCCAGTTTCCCATATGGTATATCGCGGGTCTTTTCAAATTACGGTTGATTTCCCAGGCGTAACAAATATAATGTAGAGTCCGTATGTCTCAAACCAGTTAGAAAATAGGAGACACTCCCACCAATGTTGTGATGTTTAATTAAGAAATGGGTATAGACCTATAGGAACAAATGAGTATTGACAAAAACAGGTTAGCAAAGACTGGAGGTCCATTCAATTTGTGACACTGTGAAGTGGGTCAAAGACAATCATATTACTCTATGTCTAAAGAATACAGTAATGTTTCTCTTTTTGTAATTATGTTTTAGAATAACAATCTGCACATTCATTCATAAGTTACTTTTTAGGGTCTGTTCATACTTGTACAAAGACCACATGAAAAATGGGCCTAAACCAGGACTAGAACAAAACAGAGTCTTCATTAGGTCTAAACTGAACTCAAACTAAGGCCAAACCAGGACAACAGTGAACACATCTTTAGCCAATTTCCAAACCCCCAAAACAATAGATTCATTTTTGGCACTATAAATAATGATTACCATATTATCAATAATGAATAACACATTTATTTCTTGTATATTTAAGGATCATATGGAAAAGACATCCTCTAGGCTTCAGCCACTCACAGGAACCATGTCTTCACCATCTGTGGACAATTGTACAAGTTGAATATCCCAAACTTTATTCCATCCAAAGTTCTGGACTGGACTACTGGACCATGTCTGCTACTACTTCAACTCAGAGCACCCCAAGTCTCCTCTCCACCTCTCCCCCTCCCATCTCCAGCTCGGTACCTGTCCCAGCCCTGTCCACCACAGCCAGAGAAAGCATACGGACCACACTCATGACTGTTACCATAGCGACCAATGAGACTGCCTTCAATGCCACAGCATTCCCAAACTCAGCAGCAGCAGAGGCATCGGGAATGGGAATGGTACTCCTGCCCTTCGGAATCATCACTGTCATCGGATTAGCTGTGGCAATTGTAAGCATTTAACATTCAACATTCAAATACAGCACAGTAACAAGCATGTAAAAAAAAACAACCCTTGCCTACTCCAGCATACTCAAAAAACATTAGTGGACTATGCTCACATAATACATCCAAACCGCAGGGACCCATACCACAATTTGGGACCCAGAATAACTGCTTTTTAAAAACTTATATTATGAATCAACTATGTTTATTAAGTTGGGATAATGCAACTTAATGAACACACATGATGTACGTGCTGTAAACACTCTCAGCGTACACTGGAGTGTTTTGCCTATGGACATAACAACAGTATGCATAGCCACTGCCTGATATTGCCAGCGGTTTCCATTCCAAGAACTAACCAGGCCCAGACCTCCTTAGCTTCCGAGATCTGACAGGATTGGGCATTCTCAAGGTGATGACTTTCGTGAGAGACTTCTCAGGCAAAAACTCTGTCCAACATTTGTGGATTTTCTGACCTAACAATGTGAACTAAATGAACTAACACCATCTCCACTGTTATTATCACTGCAAATTATTTTATTGTTTGTTTGTTTTTTTCTTTTCCAGATGTTATATATTCGAAAAAGGAAAAGGTAAGTTGCCTGTTTATAATGTAGATTTCAGGTTATGTCCACACTCATATTATCATCGTTTAGCATGTTTTATTTTTACTAGTTCATCTACATATTGTTGAATTTCCCTGTTGTCTGTCTGTCTGTTTGTCTAATCTATCTATCTATTCTTTGTATTTCAATGGTCTTTAATGTCTTTATGTCATGTGTATGGTATGTGCCTGTTGCATATCCTGCTTTTATCTTGCCATAAACCTGCCAAAGGGAATACAGATGAAAAGCTAACTCTGACACATTTACATGCTAATTACACACTTTAATTAATGTGCATGTTCCCATGTTAATTAAAATATACATAAATATAATTTATGATCTCCTCTTTGCAGATTAGAGAAGCTGAGGCACCAGCTGATGCCCATGTACAACTTTGACCCTGCGGAGGAACAGGACGACCTGCTGGAACAAGAGCTGCTCGACCACGGACGGGACGGGACTATTGCTGGACCCAATGCCAAGGTCAGAGGGGCTGGGTTTTTAAATGATAACACTATATGCCATAGACTCTGTGTTATGTAAGCAAATCATTTATTTTCTTAATTTTGTGTCCAAGTATCAGTTTTTAATTATTATTATTTTTTATTTCTTTTGAAGTTGTGACAGTGGTTTTGTGGTAACCGTTAAGCTGGGTAAAGTATTGCCTGTGTGTTGTTTGGACCATGTTTCTGATCCTACACTCTCCTTGCTCTTTCACATTTTTTCTATTAAAAAATCAGCACCATATCTAATATTTCATAGTGGTACATCAATCATTTGTATTTAAACTGCTTTACCTTAAATTCATATCACTATTCATTCTATTACATGTAGCAATCCTTCATGCCATTTGAGAAAACAACTTCCTGTTTTATTTCATTTCATTCATTTATTTATTTATTTGGTAGAACACTGTACAATAACATTAGGCTCAATGGCAGAGATGCTTGTACCAGATTCTAGCTTTACATCTGTAGTCCTCAGGGGGAGGGGGGGTTTTTACAAATAGTTTTTTTAATTGCCAACTGTATCTAAGTCTGCTGTTGGTCAGTGCTATTTCACTGAGGCTTACCTTTCCCATAACCTTCTTTAGATCACCAAGGCTTTTTAAAGTAGGCTATACTATATTTTTTACATCTGATTGTCTTCTCCTGCAGACTCTGACAACCTCCCAGGGCACGACGCAGAGGCCCAGTCGGCTGGTCTTCACAGATGTAGCCAAAGCTCTCAACGCTTAACAACAACTTTCCATCTACTACATCTATCTACAGAATAAGTAATGGATATGTAACAGCACTGGCCTCACTTCTCATGGGAAGGGACACAATGCACAGACTGGACTTTCAATGAGAGCGCTGTGGTACATACTTTGAGTTCACAAAATGTAACAATCTAGAATATATAGTTTAAAACTGAGCTGGAGGACAGGTCTGAATTCCATGGCAGAGTTTTAATTTTATCTGTCAAAATGGAGACTACCGTGGATTATGGGTAATATCTCTATGTCATCACTGGGCATAAAAACTGGCACTTAGTTCAATGTCTTCTCTGTCAGCACAAATTAACTAAGCTAAGGGGTGATACGTTTTTTTCACAAGAGCTTCAAAAACTGGTGGAAAAATCCGTTACAAAAGTGTGATTTTTGTCAGTTGACAGAACTTTGAGCTGCAAGTTGTGTTGCATATGCCAAGTTTCTAGACCCTTAAAAAATAATAAACAGATTTAAAGTTTGTGGATTTTCTATTTCTTAAAAAAAAACAGTGAATCTCCCATAGAGTTATATAGGCCCCTGCCCTCCATCTCAAATTATAACATCACATTCTAGAAAGTGAACAATAATACAACCTAATGTATTTTGAATTAAAGGGGAGTGCATGTTAGAAGTTACAAGGCATCACATACTGTACAATCTTGCACTGTTATATCTCCACAAATATAAACCCAGTCGTGATGCACTTTTTCATGTCTTCAACTTCTCCAGAGCTTCTGTGTTTGATAAAAGGGAGTGTGCATTTCTTTCTTTTTTAGCGTTTTTGTCTTCAAACAAGCTTGAATGAAAATCTGTGTCTTCTTGAGTTGATTTTGTTCAATAAAGCAACACAGTGTAACTTTTTAGACAGTGTGCCAATGTGAGACTGTTATCTCTCAATAAATGACTAGATGGTATTTGCAAATGTGTTGTTTTACCTGACTTGCCCACAGGATATTAAAGACTTGATTTATTTAAACCATATTTCGACCGTAACATTTTAATATCTAGAAAAGGTTAATATTAGTCCACTGTCAGAGGATACAGGAAATCTTTGGACCTGTCAACCACATCTGTTAGTTTATCAAAAGGTGGTCGAGATTCACACAAATATTATCCGCAAAATTAACATATGATTCACATAGATCCCAAGACTCCTCCTCAATGATGTACCTGTCTGTTCTTTCTGTACAGGTGAAGCTGAGAGCCACCACTTGTCCCTTTTGTTAGCTTTATTCTTATTAATCACTAAGGACACATCCCGCCCTCAAACACTACTGATATGTTATATAGTCACATTCAACCATTATGAATTGGAAAGAAGCATAAGGTGTTTGCTTTTGAATAAAAATCCATGGGAATATTGGTATAATGGTAGTTATTGGCAATTCTTTTCATGGTGATAAACAACTGTGACCTGACTTGACTTGCACTGACTGGCAGGCTGTCATGTATAGAATTTGATTGTTTTGCAGGGTTTCAGATGACATCAAATCATTATTTAGTGAAATTATAGTTATACAGATGTTGGGGAAACTAAGTAAGTATAATATAGTAAGAATGGAAATTTTTGTTGTGGGGTTCTGGGGTATAATTACTAATAACAATGATCAGGTTCAACATTTATCCATTTACCAGTTAGATAGTTCTTGAAATACAGTCAATAATCAATAATCATAGGTCAAACTGGCTGTTGCCCCCCCATCTGGAAGTATCACATCATCACATTCTGAGGGTGCATTCAACTTCATACTTGGCCCAGTTTTGAGCCCAGTTTATGTTCTGATAAAGACTTGAATTTAAAACTGAGCTGGAGGACAAGTCTGAAGTCTATGTAGGACTTTGCCTTTTAACTGTCAAAATGGAGACGTGTGTCCTGGATTATGGTTAATATCTCTGTAATTACTGGGTCTATCCACATGAAATCAAAACTATCACTAAGTTCTAGGTCTTCTCTATCAGTACAAATGAACTAAGTGTCGAGCTACAACTATTATACAGCGAGTTTCTAGATAGATAGTTCTTCAAATACCATGTAATCAGTAGGTTAAACTGGCTCTTGCCCCCCGTCTGGAAGTATGACATCATCATATCCTTGAGTCTAAAACACACCAATTATTCTGAGGACGTGTTCAACTTCACACTTGATACTAGACTGAGCCAGGTTTAGTCTTGATGTAGACTTGCTTTGGTCTTTTTCTAGTCTTGGTTTAGTCTCAGTTTAGTGTTTGTTTTATGCAAGTGGGGGACACACTGTAAAAGGTTTCTTTTCTTATGAACAATACAAAATCCCAGAGGCAAGTTCAATAAGTGTGATATTTTATTGATGAGCAATAAAAGAAGCAGAATAACACAAATCACATGGTTATTACGAAGTATAACAAAATATATATCACAGGTTGGTGAGTTGTAAGTGGATGAGGACATATCAATAACATATATAGTACTAAAATACACGCGGTTAAGAGTAAGGCATAAACGATGATTTCTCAAGTTACAAGTTTTTTTTTTTCAACTTTGTTTTCATTCAAGAGTTGAAACTGGATCAAGTATGCTTTATGTCACTACATCACTATCAGTTTTAAAAATCACAGAACATTAAAATTGTCCCCAAAAACAAGAGTAAATATGCACCACACATTATGTAAAATAATAAACACTGACTGATAGCTGTAGTTTTAAATTAAGATTTGCCTTCAAGCGACTTCACTGCAGCGAGATGAGATGACTGGACTACGTGTATTAAAATATTACAGTATTTTGAGGTTTGTTGTCAATGTTTTTTTTGCATTATTTCATGTCAAAACTGGATCGTTTTGTGTAGTGATCCAGGCATGTTTGCTTTTTTGCAGAGGTAGTCCAGAGGGCAATGTAAAAATATGTCAATGCAGTTTGAACAAGAAAACAACCCTGCGTGAGTGCTCGTCCACCCAGCAACCAATTGATAGTATGGAACAATGCTGAAATACATGATTTGGATATAACTAAAAACATTACTGTGAGCCCAGTACAATAGTGAGGTAAAAACATTTTTCAATTCATTACATTTTGCAAATTGTCAAGAGGTAAAAAAAAACTTTTACTGGTGACTTTTTATTGGTGACTTTATAAGTAAATTGAGTGAAATGCACAATTATTTTGTTTTAAAAACAAGACTAGATCAATTCGCCACATCAAGAATGCTGAAATATATTTTCATAAACATAACTATGCCAGATTGTGCTTTGTGCCAATGAGAAGCCTGGATAAATGGAGGGTGTGTCTGGAAGGGCACCTGGTGTAAAATATATGGGACACTAAAAAAAAATACATTTGGAGCTAAAATTCAGCTTATACTTCCAAGTTCAGCTTGTTAAAAATATAAACATAGATGGTTTGTAGTATTTTTCAAGTCATTGCTAGTAGCTATTTTCTTTATAAATTCCTTTGTTTTTCTAGCTAATGCTTGAATAGCCACCATTATCACTTCAATGTTGAGCTGTAGACAAACCAACTAATACTATTGCCTATGTAGGTTATTGATAAGGTCTACTTCAGAGGGTAATTTATGATAATTAGTCAATGTCCTAAGACTGAACCATTTTTCTTACATAATAGAAAAGGAATAATAAAATGGGCAGGACCACTTTATAGTAGCTACACCTTAATTAGCCTTAATAAATCATGTACAAAAGTGTAGTTAATATAAAGTGTTACCAATGCACAGATAATATGTTATGATATGATAAGCAGGTAAGCTGGAATCTAATCTAAAACATTTGTGATTTACTGTCATGTATTTCAGCACTGCGTTGATATCGGCTGGCTTTTTCAATCACATGAACTGCGTCACCTTTACAGTGTAGTAATCAGAGAATACATGAAGCAGTAATGAGAAAAATAAAAGTAACAGACCCAAAATAAACATAGAGAACTACTACACCCTAAATAAAACATACTGTATTTCATTAAGGCATTGTAAACCATTGGCTGCAATTCCCCCAAGGAGTGTAATGACTTGGTTTTGTGTACACTACTGGCTATATTATTAGGTATGTCTGTTGATAACGTTGTATTGATCATGCAAATAATTGAACGAAACATGTGACAGCAACTCAGCACGTCAGAAGAAAGTTGGTTTAAGGAACTTTGTGGACAATGTGGGCACTTTGGCTTTTCCCGTTCCTAATGTGTAGTAGGCCATAACTAGGTAGGCTTACTCTTGATCCTAGATCTGGAGACAGGCCCCCAAATACCACACTGTACCCTTGTACTTTTGCAGCAGGTTGGCCCCATTGGCACAGATAATATTGGTAAAGGCCTCCATTGCATTAAGCAAAACAGGGAACAGTCTGGTCAGCCTGTCCCTTCTTCTTTCGGTTTGAATACAAGAGGATCTGGGACCAGATGCACAGTGTATCCAATAGCCAACAAATTTTGGGATGATCCTCTCATGTCGTCTCAAATATCCTTGTATTGTCCAGAACTAAATATATTCCTTAAATTATCTCAGATTTACCACGTTTAGTACTTTGCTGGTTGATTCAACAGAAATCAAAGCTGTTTTTCAGTTGTCTGTGTCAGTTTTTCTTTCTTTTTAACTTGTAACGCAGTGTTTGTTTTGACACAAACTGACCATGCATTTCTCAGACTGGTTATGGTGCCTGTCAATTGTGCTTATCAGAAATCAACAGAAGACAGGATATGTTCCAGACTGCAAGTACTATACTATACAATAAAACAATCTGGAGAGGATTTTGTGTAAAAACACTTTGGACCAGCAGACTGCGGACTACCAAAATCACATTAATCTCTGTCCTTTCCCATTCTGATACTTCATTATTAGAGTTGCCTTCAGCACACCTGAATGTCCTATTGAGTTGCTATTAGATTTTCATTGACATTGACATTGATCAGTAGAGCACAGATGTACCTAATAATATGTCCAGTGGATGTATAGTATTGATCTGCAGCCTTTTCTCTGAGTACATGTGTTCAGGACAGGTGCTGTGTGGGAGTCTGTGTGAGGTACAGTGAGGTAGAATGACTGATGAGACTGAGGTTCATGTGAGGTCATTGTGTCGAGGCAAATCTGGTCAAACACAACATCAGAACAATCATCACGACTGAGTAGACTGGCAACATGTTCCTGAATATTCTGTACCTGAGGTTTTCAATATTTCAAAAAATGGTTTAAAATTGGGGTGGAAGAAAGCACGGTAAGAGCACAATCCTGAGTGTGGTAAAATGACAGGTCAACTCCAAATGTTGACAAAGCAAATGTGAGAGGTTTGATTTCAAAATAAAATACAATACATAAACGAGACTGCCTTAAAAATATCTATTTACTTTGTCAATATCCCTTTGTGTTGTGGATTTAAAGGTGTACTCTGTTACCTTTCTGGTAGAAAATTCACAACCTGCTTGTCTATATGGAGGTGTTAATGCCAGTTTGTAGAACATTTCAGACACAGCATTAATTATATCTATCTGGCATCTATTCAAATACAGATGTTGCTAAAAAAAATACACCTCTCCACAGATCTGACCTGTAACCTGCCATAGAGGTGCCACCTACTTGTCTCCATGGAGATTTTAGCTGAGTTGAACACAATTCTGTCGAACATTCAGACAACATTTGTCTCTTCACTAGAAAAGTTACATAGTGCACCTTTAATTCCAATAACCCCCCTTTTTTAATGGCGAATTTGAATTTTGAATTTGGAAAGTCTAAAACTATAAATCACTTTATGAATTATTTAATAAATATAGCAATATATAAACACAGTCTTGTAATATTTTAGTATAGCTATATATCAAGAGACCCGAAGATCCAGGAACAAACATCTACTAGTCGGTACAGGAGATTATTTATAAAAATATATATATAGACAGATACAGTATATATTATTATTATTATACTTTGTAGGCAAAAATATAAACTTCTAATTTAAGATTCAAAAGATACAAAACTAGTCTCTGCTGAAGTTTCTCCATGTATACACTGTTATAGGGATAAACTGTCTTAAGATTTCATAGCATTTCTGAAACAAGAAACCAAACCTCTCACATTGGCTGACAATAGTAAAGACTTCAGCGCACCATGTTTAAACTGTAGCATTGATACAGATGTCCGTGTCTTGCTCCCATTTTAATAAAGGGTTTATGACACTTTAAAATAAAACAAAATAAATGTTTGGTTCCTTTTTCCCCTGCACCCTCCTCCAATTGTTAGCCCACAGCTCCCACCCCTCTCCCTGTCCCCCTTTAGCATACATATGGGGTAACTGACATCCAAAATGTTTCAGTTTGAGTTTTTAAGTGTAAAAAAACCATGATATTCGTCTTTGTGTGTGTGTGTTCCTGAATCCTCGCCACATAAGGGGGTCCAACGTTCCCCCTTTGCTTGAGGCCAAACCTTGAGGTAGAACTGTCTACTGCCCTTCCTCTGGATCCTGAGATGACACAGACTCGAACTGCGATGGACCCTCTTCAGACTCCTCCTCCTGAAATGATACCAACAACAACATTTAGGCTATTTAACTTTCATTTTACAAGACCCTATTGATATTTTGAGTTCCTCCCTAACTCAACAAACAAAACAAATAAGTATACAAGTCCATATAAAACATAAAAACAGGTGCAGGTATGTGTATAAAAGTTTGTTACCAGATTATGAAATTGTGATTGTGTCACCAAAGTACCCAGTTTTGCTTTTCCTTGGAGTGTATTTCATTTTTCTGAAGCAAAAGGCAGTCATGTGATCTTATATTAATATAATATTTGTTCCGGTATCAATGATTAACATGCGAGTGAAGTATTCTGACAGTTTTTGAAGCAGTCCCTTATAAATTTCATTCAGTGCTGTTTTCTTCTGTTCTCTAAGGCGTGTTCATGTGGTATATAGTTTAAAACTGAGCTGGAGGACAGGAATTAGTTGTTTGACTGTCAAATTGCAGATTTGTTGACTTGGTTTATGACTAATATCTGTAATTGCTGGGTCTGTCCATGTGAAACAAAACCTATTGTACTGTACACGTTTAGAGATGTCTTAGGGGCATTTAAAGGAGCTCAGATGACTTGGGAACTGCTAGAAGGAAAGAATGGTTATTCAGTGTAGACGTGTCACAATATACTGCGATAAACGATAATATTAAAACTCCTTTATGCCATTAATGAAGATTTAAATAATGCAAGATAATCCCAGTCAATTTTAAATAGAATGTTTCATTAAAAGACAGGAGCTCCAACAGAATCTACCAGCAATTAGCCATAAAAGGAACAAAAGGTTTCAAATCTTATCATATTACAACAAAAATACCTCAAATCCACTTTTGCAAAGAAAAAGTACTCACGATAAATACTGAGGCCCAAAATCTATTGTTCCAGCCTTCATATAAGTTGATAAGTTGATTCACAGGCCTAATTCAGTGCACTACATCTTAAAAAACTTGCGCCAAATAGAATATGAATGTTTTTAATGGATGTACTTAAAAATGAATGTAGGCAAATAGATCAGGTTTGTGTAATTAATTAGATCCTTGTTTTGAAAGATATGCCTTATATGTCTGTCCTAAACCAGGGGATTGCAAACTTTAAAGTCTGACCCCCAAAAATAATGCAAGTTTTATGCAGCAAAAAGTGTTCATCTGGTTTAGTATTGTTTCATTGAATTATTTTTAATATCATTAGAGCTGATTCAATCAAAAACACCCTTAAATACAATGCCTTTTTGAATCATATCTTGAAATTAAATAGCCAATAGACGTCTTTTATCTACATGCATATGCAGTCTGGCCTTATCTAGCCCCATTGTTTTCTTGTATGTGTGAAATCTCTATGAGAACGCTGACTGGGATACATGAATGAGTGTGTGAATGCGTTGGGACGGTGTTAGGAAGAGACAGTTAAATCAGGAAACCATGAAGACACGCGCCACACAGCAGATGTATCAGATTTCCTCTCAACATTGACTCATTCTTCCCCTTTATGTGCGTGTCGCTAACGGTTTCAGTTCATGTAGCGCCGAAATTCACTCGCAGGGGGAAGAGGGCGCAGCCGGGCCGACAATAGGGGCATCAAGAGAAGTGGTATGCCTTGGGTTTTTAAGAAATGTTGTGCAATCTGTTGAACAAGAGACCTAAAACCTATGAAATTTCTTCACATCTAGTGGCACTAAAGGATGTCTGGAGGTGTATCTGAGAAATTTAACTCAAGTGAAATTCCAAGAATGCAAAGTACATGTGTTTGAAAGCACCTTTTAATTTATGTGAAAGTATATGTTTTTGTCATAAAGTATTGAATTAGTAGTAGTAGTAGTAGCTTTTACATTTCCTAACTTAACTTTCAATTTGTAATAACTCCAATAGCAGATAAAACATACTGTAATTTTACCGCTGCTTAGTAAGACCTGGTTTTCATCATTTGCAGTATGTTTGTTTTTTGTAACTATGAAAACTATATGATTTTTAAAAACTAAGGAAGAATTGCAACATTTTTGGCATGATTTGAGGAAAATTAAATGGCTAAACATACTACCTGCAACCACAAGGAGTCACTAATGGGACTACTGTATTGTCATTGTAAAAAACAGGGACTCTAGAACTTAATATGACCCTTTAACCCTGAATATAACAATTATTATAGTGATTGTCGCCACTATGTCTTCACGAATAAGTCAGGGCTAACCCACTGAGAAGACATTTATTCTACTGTCATCATTATCGTTTTTGGAAATTGCCTTAAGCCTTATCCAAGTCAATAAAGCTCTTTATTTGTCAGTAGTAAACAATGATGAAGACATAAAGTACTAGACAAGCAAAAACATGTCAGTTCACCTTTATAACAAATACTGTACATGTGAATAGCCTGTTCTGAATGAGTGCATAGGGATCTACATTTGGCAACAATGATTATGCACATGGCAAAATATTCACAGCTTGTTCAGACAGGACCCTGAATTAACATTAACTCACAACAGTCACACTGAAACAGATTTTTTGCTTATAAAATCTACCAATATCAGATATATATTATTGTGGTAAAAGTATTCATTCATTTGACTTTGAAATTGGGAAAGGAAGGGAAGGTTGCAACAAAGCTGAAGTGCTATATAATGCAGTTTATTGCGTCATAGTAGTAGTGGTTGTAGTAGTAATAGTAGCCATACTATTAGTGGTTCTATTCATAGTAGTGTTACTGCATCCAGATACTAATGGATATGATGAAATTGGACCTTTCCTGATTGGCCTTTATGTTTATTAGAACTAGTACAAGACCAAGAGGCAATATAAAAGAAATGTATAATGTTTTGAGTTTTAAATTAATTATATTGTATAAAAAGAAGCATTTCTATTAACAGTATTATATTGGAATTAGTGATAAGACATATATTTAAAATGTATTAAATGTAAAAGGTATTGTTAGTGGGTGGTGAAAGAGAGGTAAAAATGTACTTCTATGGAGAGTGTAGAGGTATTGCAGCAGTAGCAATAGATGCAAGGTTTATGAGAAATATACTGCACTAATTTGCTTAGTCATCTGCTGTTTGACTAAACAAAAACTGAACAAGCCTTAACCAGAAATGATGGGGATTTTATATGTAGACTTGTTAGAATTTTATCTGAATGTGAAATGAGATCATCAAGGTAATTTCAAGTGACACAAAAGAGACCAGAAACTACAGGGTTAAACTCAGACACCAACGGACTTCTTTTCATCTGGTTAGTTATTAGTAATCTGTATATATGGTTTTATATGGGTTTACAGTAAAAGTAATTCATTCATTCATGTAACGTCATTTGTAGAGAGGTTAATTTAGGCCACACAACTGCTTTAAGTTTCTTTTCTCTCACCTGCTGCTCCTCTGCTGCTTCTTGAACAACTTTTTGTGGCTGTAGGAGCACAAAATACAACATGTAAAATACAACAGAGTATCTTATTTTAATATGAGGAGTGGAATTGATCCGTACCCATTTTCTTGGTCGTCCTCGAGGTCTTCGCTCCCCAGCAGGCTCTACTTTCTATCAACAAAACAGAAAAAATATAAGTTGATCGCAAGCAAATGAACTAATCCTTGTAATTCCATTTTAATATTTTTTTAGATAACAAAACTAAGCTATGATCTATTTATTGCAATCTCTTAGTAAGAATCTATAGGCCATGAATGTTTTTGTTTGTTTTTTATGTATAAAAATGTTTTGTTCTTTTTTATTTAGTGGAAACAGTACATAGTAATAAAGACTACAAGAAAGACAGTAGTACATATGGCAGACTGTAGCAAAAGTGCTAGTTTCCAGATGTGTAGGTACAAATATTCATTACAGGGCAAGCCACTTATAAACAGCAGCAAGTTAAGCCCTCATGGCTCATATATAGTATTCAAACTACAGTTACGCAACACTCTGTGCAATAAATATATGTCAGTTATACAGGTTTGCTTTGATCGTGGATGTCAATTATGAGTAGGTTCCTTTAGTTGTTCCTTGCCCTTCTATGAACCTATTACATAAATGCGGTTTTCTTGTCTCATAGCATTTTATGTCATTATTTTGTGTAATAGTTCTGAATGTTACTACTACTATGACTACTTCTACTACTAATCCTCCACCTACTACTATTACTTTTAGTACCATCACTACTATTACCATTTTACTTCTACTACTGATGTTTGTAAATGTGTAGTGTTCAGTGTCACCTTTTGTGCAGTTTAGGGTCCTTTATTCTTGTTGCCTTACTTCTACAACTACTACGACTACTACTCTGTCTACTAGTGCTACTTTTACTTTCTGTTACTGATGCCTGTAAAGTTGTAGTGTGTAACCTTCTGTGCAGTTCGAGGCCCTTTGTTCTTGCTGCCTTTGGGCCTTCCCCTCGGCCTCTTTGGAGTCGGTGGTCCAACAGGCTCCTGCAGCGATAGGAAGCTATAACTCACCAGCAGCAGCCGGTACAGACACAACAGCTCAGCCACACTGATCAAGTAGGCCTAGGTCTCACATGACATCACAACATCTTACGGGCCTGTGCTGTTTAAAGTGCATATGACAGGTTTTCACATTTTTCTAATTATTACTTGGTTTGGTGGAATATAAGTCTAATCATGACTATTGTGCAATTTAGATTTGGTTTTGGCACTCACTTTAACTGAGACAGAATTGGGCAGAACTATAGATTTATGGGCTTCAGAAAAACATTAAGGCAGTTACCATAGCGATTATGAGAAATGAATGAGAAAAATATCTTCAAAATCTTGCATATAAACAGAAGCTAAAAACCCATGAATTTATAGGTGTTTTTTTAAATGTGTACCATGTAACCTTTTCGAGTAGAGTGTCTGTCTCTTCTTATCTTTAATGTTCCACAGTATGGCATTAATGTATAGAAAAAAGCAGGTGGCCAGGTCAGATCTGTGTGAGATGGCCCCTCTCTCAGTAGGAATTTTAGAGCAATGTGTGTAATTGAATCAATATATTTAATGCTATACTTTGGAACATTCCACTCAAAGCAGTAACATCTCCTTGCAGACAACCAGACAATAGTCATTTTGATTTATTCACAATTAGAAATACACACTGTATTATGTAAAATAAAAGTTCTTTATATTTTATGCATTGATTCTGTAGTTGATGTCCTCACTTTGGGATGCCACATACAACAAAACAAGTTTGCAATAAAACTGAAAGGCAATTTAATGTCCTTGGTAATGACATCCAAAAATCCATTTGAGACTCAATTGAGGTTTTTTACATTAATATAAGTGCATATTAAAGAGATTGTGAGATTGGACAAATACAGCAAGATAATGGATCATGCCACAAATATAAATGGCCTGCTTAAACATTTCTTTTGGGAAATGTGTAATGAAAAACACCATGTTATCAATTAATACAACAAAAGTTCCAGCCCCAAACTGGGAGCATGACATCATCACTTTTTAAAATCTGAACACAACTCATTTTAAGTTTCTTCTTGTGCCCTATGTGGATATGGGTAACAGTCTTTTTGTTTTTTTCCAAACCAACTACATTTCTCATTGTTTCTCATTACTTTTGGCAAACACGACCTCATTCTTTTTATTTATTTATTTTACATTTTTCAGTTCATAGTCCAATTCACTCATTTAGCTCTATTGTCTGTGGGTGACAGTTAGAATATGATTAAAATGTTGGTTTGAATACTTTTTCAAAGAATTGCTAGGAATATACGTGCAAAACTTTTTTTTCAAGACAACAGAATTTGGTCATAAACTATTCAGTTTCAATTAATAAATGAACAGTATTTCCCAGTTTTCTTTACACATATTAGCTAATCACTAGAGTCAGAGTTCAGATACCTGCTGCTGCTTGCGAGGCCGCCCCCTGCCCCTGCGCTGGGGTTCTTCTGGGGCAGATGGGACAGGGCTGGGCTCCGGAGAGGGCACTTTGGTCCCACTGTTACTCATGCCTGATCCAGTCCTTCACAATGTCTGTGCATCAAACCTGAGAAGCGGCCCAGAGACGAGAGGGAGGGGAACCTACCGACCAGAGCTGAAGAGGGAAAACAGGAAAACTGGATATAGTGTGTGTTTTTTGTGTTATTAAAGGGGACAAGTTAAGCAAAATAAACTGATATGAAAGTATATTATAACCTTGTTCTGGCAGTGTTCCCTCACCATTAGCTTACTCAAAGTTGTATCTTTATTGATTCATTGATGTTTGAGTAAGCCTGTTTTGTCCTGTTTCTCTGTTCTTCAGTTCAGACTCTAGGTCACACAGGTAGGGTTTTAAAATATTGCGTAGCCACTTTTCAAAGTGTCATTACCAGACTAAACCATGAATAGCCCAGTTCTAAATCTAAACTCGAAGGAGGACAAAACATTTATAGATTTGTCTCTAAATAAAACAAACACTCAAAATGGAGATGGCCCTGCATGCAACCAGAGGCAGCCAGTGTGCTACAAGTGGTACACATACCAGAGTTTGAGAAACACTGGGTTTGTTAGATAAAAATATACATTTTGCTACTGGTGACTGCAACTCTGCAATAATATCACATGAACATACTGTGCAGCCCAGGTATCTTAAATGGTTCTTATAATCACTACATATAATAGACTAATTGACTGGAGTCTCATAGGAAGCGTGGGAATTGCGTGTATACAAGTGTTGGCACCGTCTGATTCGGAAACATACACATCAGGCTCTGGCAAATGCAGAGAAACATGAGAGTGGAGCACAGGCACTAAAAGTAGCACAGATATTCACAACTCAATCTCCCAATCTCCACAATGTGTCCCTCCATCTGCCCTGTGTGAGGATCGTGCAGATGCTCTGAGAGAGATTATCACAGGGACAGTCATGAATGGCTCCTCAAATACAATACAAATCAATAACCAACAAATTATCATGTTATAACAAGCAGTTTAATAACTATTACCATACATGATGAGGATTAGTATAGTTAGTTACAGGGCGATTGCAAATACCCACCAAACATATAACACCTAAGCATATTTCTCTTAAAAGCAATATTTTGAAAAGAAAGTAACAAGAAAAGGGAATGTGGACTGAAGTAGTTTGCATTTTTATTAGTGAAGTCTAAAATGCACAAATAACACTAAAAAGAGTCTGATAAGAAGTTAAAATGTTATTATTTTTCTTGCATTTTCCATTTCCATTTGTAATAAAAGTTGAAGTGTGTTATTGGAAACAGTAACAGTCTATATAGGCACATATACCCCGCCATGGTGTTTGAGCATAACCCTTCAGGAATGTGCCAAACACTAATTGCCAACACAGCCTATCAAAACGACCGCGTTCAGACCGGAAGTGTGGGGGTAATTCAAGAAATGTACGTCCTCGAAGAATTTATATAAGTAAACGGGGACGCACACTGGCTTTACGCTCGTATATTGAACCCAGCGGATGAATGTAGCTCTCAGAAGCACCGAAGTCCACATAAGTCCAAAGTGTTTTCCACTTAGGGACGGGACTCAATGTACTTTTGGCATATGGGCGGTAAATCCAATCATAAAAACACATTCTTTTACGCTGGCGAAGGGGTGCACGGGACATTCCTGGAGCTTACGAAAAGCAATAGTTGTGGTTAGCCAAAGTTAGGAAGTCGGTGGCACATGTTAAAGACGCGAAACAACAGCTCGGGGTGGTTTAAAAGTCACTGCATTGAACAACATCTCCGTCCGTACGCTTGCACTCCCTTTACGCGCGAGTGATAGTGCACAAACACAGAAACTTGACCATAAATAGGGACAAAAGCTACGGACAACACAGGTGCAAAAAGCCCTCCTCTCCAAAACGGCAAATGCATAGAAGCTATAGGCTCCATGTTCTTGTAAAAGGCTAGTCTTGTTCGCTAAGGCACTGGCGCAAACAACCCACACCGCGCACAAAACGAGCACATTCCCAGTTTGCGGACTTACCTTGTTGCAGTTTCACCTGAACTTTGCAGGGCTCTGTTCACTCCGTGCAACTCTGAAAATGTTTTAGCGTATCGAGCGTCTCATTGGTTGGTACGAAATGGTATAATCTCGTTCCCCTCCCCTCCTCCTCTCTCTCTCCTTCTCTCTCTAATCGGAAATGTGTGCGATCCCCCCTAACGCCGAGTCACGAAGCCCCCAGTTGCAGTATATAATGGGGAGGAGGGGGGTTGTTGTAGCAGCAGCGGCCGAGCTAGAGAGCGCATTGCATACTTTCTCTATTAAAGCATGTTTTAAGAAAGAACGGAGAGTAGTAGGAGGGTTTTCGAGACATTGGACCCCACCCAATAGAAAACGCACCGGACCACCCACTTGAGAGAGAGAGAAAGAGAGAGAGGGGTAGAAGGAGAGAGGGGAAGGAGACAGGCATCGCGCGCACACACGGGAGGAGGAGGAGGAGGTGGAAGTCTGGTGGTGCTGGTGCTGGTGGTGGGGTTCCTAAACTGGGGACCGGGGGCAGGAGTGTCTGGGAAGTTCCCCCCCACCCCCCCAAAACACCAAAGCGGCAGAGAGGGCAAAAGGAGGGAGGAGAAGAGGAGAGGAGAGATCGGATCCGCGAGTAGCACAGAGCAGAGGTTCAGTGCGCTGATGTTATCTCTGCGCATACACTGTTACACGCTCGAGTCATAATAAGGCACAGACGTAGCCTATCAAACGCGCTTTCGGGGAACAGTCACAGAGTCTGCAGTAGTGGGGCCAGTCCTGTGTCTGTGAGTGCAAAGGAAACGGGCTTAACTTAAGAAAATGTGTTTTTTTTATATGGAACGAAAATTGCGCACGTTTTACGCATCTCTGTCAGATCTGAGAATTCATGATAGCTGCTCTAATCGAAGTATAGGATGTTATAGGACTAAGAGTTATAGTGTCCCATCACTTGCTTACTCTTGGATACTTTCTAACTAGTTTTACTCTAATTAAAAAAAGAAAAAAACAAACAAACATGTATTTATATAGTTTTTATAACTGTTTATTTTACTATGGAAACACATTTAGACTTATATACCATATTAATTGTAGCCTAAATATAGACAATGCATTTTAGGCTATTTAAAGTGGATGCCTATTTTAGCCTAGGAATTATACAAATTAACATGTCAAATTTAGAACAGGAACAACTTAATGTGCGAATAATGACTAAAAATAAATACATTAAAATGATTTGAGTAGGCTACATGGATAAAAAAGAGAAACGTTTCTAACTTTTAATTATTGTTTATTTTACATTTTACACAAGGGCTGCATTGACCTTTGCATACAGTCGGCCTATTTGTGTAAGGCATCTGGACATAGTTTTTCTGCCTGAACTCAATTTTCTCCTGTTCAAAGCAGTGAAGATCCCAGTTTTCACAATGCATAAGGCAAACATTAGAATCAAACTTTTTTTTCATATATTCAAAACAATTTCAGACTCAAAAAACACACACACATTCCAGCTCTAATGCCCCCGCACTGCAGAAGTCATGTCAGGTGAATGTTCTGGCCTTGGACCAAAACATAAAGCTTTATCAACCACACTCCAGTGCTCTCAACGGCAGGGACAAACATGGAGGAGGGCAGGTGGCTCAATGTACATGGAAAGAGTTCATACTGTTTACTGTTGTTTTTTATTATGTTGACAATGTTTAAATCCAGGCTCAAAATGGTTCTGTTCAGCTGTGCATGTGAACGAAAGGGTTTTATTCTGCATTCTTCTCTTTTAATGCTCATTTTATGTGATTATTTATGATTTGATTTGTTGTATTGGGATTTTAATGTTTTTTCTTATTCTTTAAGGCACTTTGAATTACTTTGTGTACAAATACTGCTATAAAAATAAACTTTCTTTGCCTTGTTGATATTACTGGAGACTGATGTTAAAAGAGCGCCCCCAGTTACTTGTCTCTATGTTTTGCCTATTGTTTTAGTACGATATTAAAGACATCTATGGACACAAAATGAAAAAGGAAGCCTAAATGGAACCTTAAAATCTAATAAAATGTAAAAAGAAAAAAAGAAAAAATCTGTCTCTATAGAGACAAGCGTGAGACACTGTTTGTCAAGGTATTTCTTTGCATTAAAAACACATGGTATGGCAGTAAAGATATCTATGGACAGAACATGAAAAAGGAGGAAGCTGTGAGAAAATAATTAGTGTGATTTTGTGGTAAAAACATAAACATGAAATAAACAAATCATATCTCTCTCTGTGGAGGCAACTCGGCTCCCAGGAATGCATGTTCTGTTTTTTGCAATAAAAACATAGATCTAAGTTAGATAAGCCTAATGCCATATTGTGGAACATGCTTGGCAAATTAATCACATCTCTATGGAGACAAGCATTTGTCTAACCCTCCACCAGAATAGTTTTGTAAAGCAAACATATACTCACTGACAAAGTTATATAGGATTTTATAATTGTGTTGTTTTAAACGGATAAATGTGACAATTATTTTTTTTATAACACCAAATAATGTAAATTATCTTTAAAATACAGGCCCTGTGCACAGCAGCACACTTCCTGTCCAGTTGTATCTCTATGAGGTTTTTTGTCAATTCCTGCTAAAATGAATAATAAATATTAATGAATATAAATATAATTGGGTAGTCTTTATTTGAATTTACTTGAATTTTAATAGATTATTTATTTTATGTTTTCCAATTTCAATAAAAGTGATTGTTAGGTTTGAGACACAGAGAGTTATGGAACATGCTGCTGTCTATAGAGTGACCATACTGACAACAATTTATCTAAGTGAACAGAAAGATGAAAGTTTGCATATGTTGTTCTCCTCAGTATTTCTGAGACATTGTGGTCTGCAACATGAGAAGAGTCAGTTATTCATAAATTAGTCATCACAGTAATAATGACTAATAGTAACAGTATTATTGCATGATGATGATGGTCAGATTGCAATCTCAAGAAAACAGTTTACAAAAAAAAAAAAGACTGACAGGAAAAGGGAAATATAATATATATATATATATATATATATATATATATATATATATATATATATATATATATATATATATATATATATATATATATATATATATATATATATATATATATATATATATATATATATATATATATATATATATATATATATATATATATATATATATATATATTTTTTTTTTTTTTTTTTTGTGAGTTGTAGGGTTATACTGGATCACATTTCTTATAAGCCCCATAATGTTTTTTTTCCTTCTGTTTATTTACATGAGATTACTTCAAAGCACACAGTTACACAAAGTTGTTCAGATTTTCATAAGACATTGAATAAACAAACATGATTATTTTGAATGAAAGGGGAAATTTCTTTTACAAAACAAAGTACATCCAAACTTTTTTTCCACTTTTTGTTTTGATGGGACTTGGAGGATCATTTATGCTATTATTTCTTTGTTTAAGATATAAACCCAAATGACTTCAAAACAATATTACCCAAGTAGAAGTACAAAGCAGTGGTCCAAGAAAATAAGTTGGAGTAAAAAGTATTTGGGAAAACAAGTAGTAGTAATTTGTAAGAGTAACCGCTCATAAAGGTCAGATTTACAATTCTGCGATTCATTTAACTGGAAGGAAAGGACATTAAATAATTAACTAAATCTTATATTTTCAAAGAAAAGCCTCATATCTGAAACAATGCACGAAGCACAAACGTACAAATTATTTAATATTGCCAGCGTGAAGTGTGAAGTTTGTCCCTTGTAGGCTTACTCACAGTGGGAAAACTAACCAAAACTTTTACTCAACGGTACTTTTGCACACCATGTAAAATATATGACTGAAGTAGGAGTAAAAGTACAACATCTAAAAGCTACTGCTATACTAAAATTTGGAAAATGAAATGATTCAAACAAATGTATTTGAGTAAATGCAACTCCCCACCTCTGACTGTAGTACATGACGAAACAATAGAAAGGTACTGTGCAGAGGAAAAGAAACCATGTCTGAATGGATAAGATTTGGGGGGGAGGGTGCGGAGAGATTTTGTGTGTGCGTAAAAATGGTGTGTCCAATTCTCTGATGTTGAGGTTTGTTTAAGCTGGATTCCGTTGGCTCATCAGGACCGAGTTACAAAAATCCTCCTATAGAAGTAAAAGGAATGTGCAGCGCATACAGTTCTGCATAAGGCACAAAGGCATGTCTTTTGGAGGAGGTGGGGGACAGGCATCAAAAGACAGAGCAGAGGAGGGATTTCTGTCCGAGAGGCTGGGGGCAAAGAAGGTATTTCGGGAGCTCCATTCACAGAGTGTACGAGAGAGAGAAGGAGGGAGAGAGGGAAAGAGAAGGAGGGGTGGGCGGGGAGGGAGAGGGTGGAAGGGAAAAAGAGAGGAAAAGGAAGAAAGGGAGAGAAAGAGGGGAATAGAAGGGGAGGGGGAAGGGGAGAGGGGAATAAAGAGAACGAGAGAGTTAGAGGAAGAAAGGTATGAGAGAGGGAGAGATAGGGGGTGAAGGAGAGGGGAGGAAAAGGGAGAGAGAGGAGACAGAGAGAGGGGGGTAAGAAATGTAAAAAAAAGTAAGAGAGTAAGAGAGAAGGGAAGGGTGGCAGTGAAAGAAAGGCAGAGGGGAGGGAGAGAGTATGTTTTACTAAGGGATGTGAAAAAAAATCGAGTACAGTAAAGCTTTATACGTAATCTCGACTTTTGTTATACCAAGGCCACATTTTTACTGAATAAATACAATAAAATCTTTGTTAATTCATGGTGACTTGGGGAATTTCCAGTTACAGTTTTCATCTACATCAATTCCCTCTAAGGAAAATAAATGCCAACCAAAAACAGATTTAATTTTAATGGATTTTTATGGGCAAGACAAATACAAATGTTTGCATCACTTCTTTACTAAAGTATGCAGTTTGCACAAGGGTTAAAATGCAATACTGAAAAAAACCCAAAACAAAACATGAGATACCAAACCTGTTTCCAGCATATCAACAAGCTATCAGCAATATCATAGAAGTGGGTGCTATGGTTTTGTTATTTCCAACAGTAGGTCATCTGAGCCAGTCAAGAAACTAGTTTTAGCTAGTCCAAGCCAGGGGCGGTGCCAGCACCACCTAGGATGGCCAACGCTCCCCTGTAGCCCCCCCTTCCTAAAATTCTCTTTTTCATAGGACACAAAAACATCACAAATAGTGTTCAAAATTATCTGGTTAAAAAAACAAAAAACAAACAAGATTTTAATATTGGGTTTATAAATCACTACTGGGTAGTAACTAATTTTAAAATAGTTTAGAACTTTTTAGCCAAACATGGGAGGAGTTGAGTGGTACACGCTTCACTGTTAAAAGGCTCTGTTCAACATGTTATGTGAGCACCCTCATGGAAGACTATAGCCCCTCCTTTAAAACTTCCGTGAAAAAAAAGTCTGGAGCCGCCCCTGGTTTAAGCTATGTCTATGGTGTCGCTTTCGAGGAACAGGGAAACATAAATAGAGAAAAGGGAAGAAAAGAGGTACTATAGAGACAATTTCTGAGTTGAAGGAACTGAGGAATTTTGAAATGTTGCTATGAAAATGAGGAGAGCATATGAAAGGAAAGTAGGAAGGAACGGTTTTAAATGTTATATCTACTTAGGGTGACCATCCGTCTTTTGGTTGTCCTGTACAGCTCTTTCGACTCCTCTCCCTTGTTCCACTTTAGGGAGTGTGCCACTTTTTATTCATGCCATATTAATTGTATAAAAGTTGAGATTTACATAGAAAAAAAGTCAAGACAAGGGTATACTCAGGCTTTTAATATTGGCTATTCCAACTCATCTTTGTGCATTACGATTGATAAATACTGAACCATATTGTAGTTATTATCTATGAGCTTAAATAGTCCATCAATTCCTGTCCCACCACATTCAAAAACGTCCTTCTTTCTCTCTCTGAGGTGGTCACCCTATATCTACTATATACTGTAATTCCTGACAGTTTTCCATATTGCTTTGAAAACACCTCCCCAGTTCTTTTAAGTTTTCAGTCTTTTTAAGCCATCTCCATGACCTTCTTGATCCAGTCCACGTAGACGGACACTCGGATGAAGATGTTGGGTTGCCCTGGGTGACCACAGCGCCTCATGGGGATAATCACGCCCTCCAAAACCCAGCAGTCCAGGTTCTGACAGGCCAAAGGTCCTCCGTAGTCCCTCTAGAGACACACAAGTCATCATGTCTTTTGTTATGACTGACTGTCAGTGGCGAAATTAGTTGTTCTGTTATTTTATGGTTAGATTAAGTCAAATTAAAGCAGCATTGTGTAACTTTCAGGATGTCAACTGCCACCTGCATGTTTCTATAGAAATAGAAAGTTAAAAACATACTTTTTGAACATTCTCCATGAAGATAGATGAGACTTTTAAAAATGTTTTTCAGTGCAACAAAACATTTTTTCTTTCTTGGCTAAAAAGTTACACGGTGGGACTTTAAGTTAAGATTATTATGTATCATTGGGAAGTCCATTGCAACTCAAGGACACATAAATTAATAACTGACAACAACTAAAAGTATTATCTAACAGGCAAAATGCAAATTAAGTTAACAAAATCAATAGTGGGAAGTGCTTTTTAAAGATGGACTATGTAACTTTTCTGGTGGATGGTTTGCCTCCTGCTTGACTCAGGGAGATGTTACTGGTGTGCCTGGAATGTTCCACAGTAAGGCATTCAATTCTAACTCCGTGAAGACAAGCAGGTGATGCTACCAGGCCAAATTACAGTCAGATCTGTGGAGAGGCGACTCATCTCACAGTAAAAATCCATGTTTTTTGTTGTTTTGTCATGTTTTTGTTAGCAATATAGACCTGAAATTGAATAAATGAAAGATAGATACATTTAATACCCCCCTCCCAGAAAAGTTACATAGTGCACCTTTACAATAACCAGGTCTTTGGACTCTATACGATATATATATATGCTGAAGTACAATGAAATGGATGTGTTAAAGCAGACCCACAAGAAACAACAGTCCCCAGTCATTATTTGTCTTTGTTATGGCTGACTGTCACTGCATACGTTGGGAAACATCTTGCAGTCTCGTCTGGACCAGTCTCATCCCATTATGTGACTATAGGAGAGGGGCTGATTTATTGGGGTCTATAAATAGCTCCAGGCTCCTTTTCCTGGGACGGTTTTGATCAGCACAAACTTTGTCAAATTCTCCAAGAGTAAGATGTTGTTGCTATTAAAGACTTCAGGCAGCTTGTTGTAAATGTCACAGGAAAGACAGTGTTTAAACTGGAGTAGATACATTTCAATTGGTTTGGCACATAGAAAAAGAATATGATTTTAGCCAAGAGGTAAAGAAAGCTCAAATACTTTACAATACTCACATGGGAAGTGCATAGGTTTTTATGAAGTCTGAATAAAAAATATAAATCCAATAGATTGAAATCAGGAAATGTAAGATTTCATTCAAAAAAAAATGTTAGAGGAGACATATTATGCAAAATACATAACCATTTTATAACGATGTCCCCTCATCATAAGCTCACTCAAAGTTGTATTTGAGTAATTTATGCAAGTTTGAGTAATCCTGTGTATAGTCCAGCAAAAGAGGCATGACAGCCTTTCTGTTCTGCTGCAATTACAAGGAAATTGACCATTTTGCCCATTCAACCAAATTCATTTGGATAAAGTTTAGATCACAAAGGTACCACAAGAAGGGCCTGTAGCGCAGTTTGAGAGACACTGCATTAGATAACTGACAAATTATAATAATGATACTAATAATACGCTAATTAAGTAACAACATAACACAATATACGTTTGAATGTGTTTTTGTGTACCTCGCAGGCGCCCACCCCTCCCTGGAAAGAGCTAGTGCACATCTCGTTCTCGCGGACACGCCCTCTGAAGTATTTGTTGCATTCCTTGTTGCTCAGAACTGGAATGTGAGCCACGTTCAGGACCGTCTCATCCCCGGTGCCTTCACAGTCAGAGCCAGACAGCACAGTTAGCAGCTGATGCACACAGATGTTCAATGGCTGTATAAATAGTAATACCATCTGCCATGCTTAGTTCAAATACATCTTTTAATCTAGACCGAATACTTGACTGATGATTTATGACTTCCTCCAAATGTTTTTAAAAATCTGTATGGTTGTTGGACTGCTCAAAAGATAACTAACAGTTGTTATTAATATTTTTGTATAAAACTGTAAAGAATCAAGACAAGAACATTTTGGCATAATTTTGTAACATAAAACCATGCTACAATGCACCAGAAGATGTAGAAATTAGTTATTATATTATTTTAAGGTAAATTTGATTTCAGATCATTTGTTATGGCCCAAGGTCTTCAGTTTAAATGTATGAACCCAAATTGTTAGTACATGCTACAATCTAACTTGCAAAAATGTATAAGGTGGAAGAGGTCATTAAAGGAAAGTAGGTTAGCTTTTCAAAGATGCACTACATAACTTTTCTGGTGGAGGGTCTGCCACCTGCTTGTGTCATGGAGATGCTAATGCTTTGTCTGGAATGTTCCATAATAAATCTAGCTCCATGAAGACAAGCATGTGACACTACCATGCAAAATTAAAGTTCAGATCTGTTGCAATGCGGGCCCATACACAGTAAGAATGCACATTTTCTTTTCTTTCTTTTTTTACTTGAAAAAAATAACCTGAAATGTAATAAATATAAGACAGAGGCTTTTAATGCCATACTCTGGAACATTCCACGCAAAACAATGGAGCTCAACAGTGACTGCTCACTTTGGCTCCGAAAGTAAATTTTCCATTCATTTTCCCTATAGACTTTTCAAAAAAAATAAAGTTTTAAGAGTTCAAAGACATTGTGAAGGGTAACCAGCTACACGGTAACGCGGATGTTTCAAGTCCAAAAAGGCTGCTTCAAATGTAAGAATCTGCAAAACTTAAATGGTTTGTGGTTTATAAAGTTTCAGATACAAATTTTAAATAAAATTATAGGTTTTGTCATCATTAGTTACCACATAGCTGACTATCCTCGAGCAAGCTTTCAAACTTTACATTTTTTATTATTTTTTGTTCCTGGAAAGTCTTTGAGAAAAATTAATGGGAAATTTATTTCCGGAACCACGGGGTGGGTGGGTGGTCACTGTTGAACTCCATAACATCTCCATGAAGACAGGCATAAAAGTTACAAGGTGCATCTTTAAAATAACCATGTATTTGGCCTCTATACTATACATATGTGTTGGATTACAATGAAATAGATGTGCTATGCTTTTAAACAGGATTACACTTACCTTTTGTCTCACCCCATCCCGCTATCTCACATCTCGTCCCCTCTGCCACAATGTACCTCTCTGGGGGAAGGCAGATCTGAGAGATACGCTCATTAAACTGTGCTGGGCTGTAGAGGAAGAAGAAAGGAAATCATGTCAAAATGGCTGGTCATGCTTGTTCATATATGTGTCCTCTGTGTGTTTAGGGAGAGGGAGAGACAGGGAGGGGGGCGCACTATTCGAGTTGTAGCATGACGAGCTGGGACTCTGAGGGTCCGCACACGATTTTGGTGAGAGGAATAGTCTGGACCCCGGGCTCGCCTTCAGCGGGATCCCGAAATAAAGTCCCCATCATAGCAGAGTAACCAGGCAGATCCACATAGCTGGAGGCATAAAAAAATACAAAACCAAACATTTACGACATGTGGTTCACCATAACATAAGATGTACTTTAATATATAGGCATAAAAAACTAACTTGTGTAAGTTCAAAGAGACTGGTCTACTGGTAGAGGTAAATGATAAGGTGAAAAAAAAAAAAATCACTTTATACTTTTTGGAAAATTAGAACATAGGTTTGTTTAATTTGTTACTTTGTTTGCAGCATTTCCAGATGAATAAATAAATTATACGATAAACCTGAAAATAAATGATATACCTTATATTCAATCTTCTAATCATTATTCACAATATTAACAATCATTTTATATATTGCCCAACTGTTATACTACACAAAAAATACCCCAAAACATAAAATGGAAGCTACAGTATACAGTTCAGGCAGAGTCATTAGTAATTGCATAGGTGGAGCATCACAGTAACAACCAACAAAAAACACAGGATAAATATTAACTTCCTGGTCTCACATTTAAAACACAGTTCTACTTGTACTTCTTGTTTAACCTTCTTTGAGCTTAAAGCTGCTCTGCTCGTAAAACGTGTCTGCCCCTTTAAGTGAGGTAATGTTTACCAAGAGGAAAAGCACTGTTTGGTGCTGATCACCCATCTGGGGTTAACCAGGGACCCTCCACAGAAATGGTTTCCTTTCCTGCACATAATGAGGTGAAAGGTCATTCTCTGAGCTGGGAGTGTTTTACCTGTTAATCATAAACCCGCAGTGCTCACCTGTCTCTCAGGCTCACGGTCCACGGAGAGTTCCCAGGGACCCCTCCCACGATACGCAGCCTGGACCGGGGTATGCGGTCGTCCCTCTTTCCACACTCACTAAACTCTACGTTCTCTGTAACAACAAAGACAAAATTATCATACAAACAGCTTTTTATCTCTGTGGTTTGATGCTTGTATCCTGGGAAACTGACCCACTGGCTCAGTCAGTGACACTTTCTCGCCGGCTGAAATCAAAGAGGCAGATTTATTATTAACCAGAGAATGAGCGGCTGGGTTAGTCTGCAGAGAGCGCGGTTTACCACACTGTTTAATGGCGCAGTAGTCAAACTCGGTTTTCGGGTCCGTCGTGTAGCACCAGGGTCCATGCTGGTCCCCATCCGGGTTTCGGCAGTAGTTCTCCGTCAGGTTGGCCTCAGGGTGGGTCCTAGGGTTAATCCTGGGAACAATATATATATAAATACATAAGATAAGAAAAGCCTTAATTTGGCCCTCAATGTGGAAGTTTCGATGTTGCAACGCAAAGTACAACTATAGTGGAGGAAATAGTGATATGCAATACTATTATGTACAATAAGGGGCTATGACTATGGTTATTTATAGTACATGGACAAAAATACACAGCATGAGCTACATTGCTAAAAAAAAAATCAACGGTATTATAATATTGATTTAATTTTAAAAATGAAACAGAAATGATGTAATAGACTTATTTACATAAAATGATCTTACTTGGTCCGGTGAGGTGTGTTGACGTTCCACTTCTGGCAGGTGATGCCTTTCCGTGTTTTCCTAACTGTTCCTCTGTAGTTCTTTCCATTTTCCTGATAACAATCTAAACATTTGTAAATAAAACCTCTGTTAGCCGATGTTATGTAATACACATGGAATTATTTTGATCATCAAAATTATATCAGAATAAAATGTTGAACATTAGATTTCTGGGTAACACTTTATTTCACCCTCAGAGCTCATTTTCAAAAACAGTTTGTTCCAGTTAATAACTTTTACAGATATTATCACATACAATAAAGATCAAGGAGAGACTGAATAATATTTTATTTTAGTAAAATAGAACCAGCTTTGAAAACATGCATATGAAATTAACTCAGTAAGTACTATGTTTGCACGGTATAAAAACCTGTAATAGCACGTAACCCAGAGTACACTTTAATCACTTTTTATACTTTTCAAATTATTATTGTTTATTTATTGTAAATAACTGACCAAATTTGGGACAATATTTTTATTTAACTTTTGGTCAAATAATAAATTACAATTTTAGTTACCCTTTTGAAATCATTTGTTGTTACTTCCTTTACTCCAGGGCAGAGCAGGTTATAAAAGCAGGCTGTTACACCGTGCATTACACTGAACTTAACAAGGTAGAAATGTATCAGATTTTGTATAAAATAAAGTAAGATTGCATTGTTAATAAGTCTTATCTATGTGACTAAAAATACCCATGATCCTACCCTCAGCCTCGATGTCATCTGCGCAGCGTTTTATCTGTAAACACAGAGCCGTCCTCATCTCAGGTACCGACGTGAAACACCAGGGGGCCTCAGAGCCATCTGGGTTCCTGCAGTAGTTCTCCTCCAAACCCCTAAACAATATAAAAGCAAACAGCATATCCAAAAACATATTAAAGAACTAAATTGACTTTGATGCCACTTTTCCATCTCAAGTCAACAGCCTAACAGTTGTATAATGAAGACGAGAGTGAAAATCTGGTAATTGATGTTGGCATGAAAAATGGTTTAATTTATTATTCATTTCACATGCGCATTGCCACTCAGATTGTGACAGGCTTTTAATGTGGCAGTGCTAACCATCTATCATCCACTGTCAGACACAAGAGCACTTTTTACTGCAATGACAAGTCGACATTGAGATTCTTATGCAAATACTTTGACTACTTGATGTCGCAGTTGATTTTAAGGGGGGTCGGTATATATGTAGATGGAGGTATTACGGCAGTTACAAGGCAGTGCCTACAGTTAAAGGTGCACTATATAACTTCTCTGGTGGAGGGTCCACCACCTTCTGGTCTGTATTGAGATGTTCTTGCAGTATCTGGAATGTTCCACAGAATGGCATAACACCTATCTATCTCCGTGGAAACAGGTCAAGTTACAGGCCAGATCTGTGAATAGGTGACCTTAAATGTAAGATAGGTCAGTGTAATGTCAACTGCAGAACATTCCAATCAAAGCAGTAATATCTTCATGGTAACAAATTGGCAGATCCTCCACTTGAAAAGTTACATAGTGCGCCTTTAAACAGAAATGTTTCACAAACTTTCTACCAGGGTCATTGGCTGATTGCCTGTTACACCAACTGCGGTGTGTTTTTGACCAAAGCAATGCGGTTTCACGTGGGTTCACATGATAACACACATACAATGAACTCAAAAGCCACCAGACTGCTGCGGTGTCCAGGAAAAACAGACTTGTAGATTCTTTCCGCAGACTCGCGCCTCATCCGGACCCGCACTCGCACTCAGCCGAGGTCAGTGCAGCAGGGTGCATTGATTTTAATGACTTTCTAAGGCCTGCGGGACGAGTGCGTGTCCCGAACTGCACCACACTTACAGTCAGTGTACATCCCACATAAGATTAATGATCTGATTTACATGGGATTCCTGGCTACACTGGGGGTCATCCAATAGATGCTTTTAGGAGAAATTAATGTAGATATGGGAAGAACATGCTAACTACACATTAAAAGTCCTTATGTCTCAATTTTAAATAAATAGCGTTGAGGTTTTGAGATTAAATATTTGAATATTAAATGAATCAATAGCTAATAGTCTACAGCTAATAGTGTATATTAGATGAACTGACTTGCACTCATAGGTGTTGGGGTAGAAGGGATGCTCGTGGGGGTACTGGGCATCCCATCTCTGGCAGGCGATCCCAGAGGTGGTCTCGTTCACTTTGCCGCGGTAGTCCTCACCTCGGCCACGGAAACAGTTTGTAGTGAAGCTTGAACGCTGACGTTTCTCCACTCGCACCTCAGCTAAGCACAGACAAATATAAAGTCTTGTTTAAACAGTGGTTGTATCAGAATCATTTGTTACTTACTTTACTAAATAATTAAACATTTCATAAATTTAATATATTTTCATGAATTTATCTAATTTGATAAGATGAGCAAAATATATATATATATATATATACATATATATATATATATATATATATATATATATATATATATATATATATATATATATATATATATATATATATATATATATATATATATATATATATATATATATATATATATATATATATATATATACACACACACACACACACACACAAATATATGAATTCCTATAACAAACCACTAGAGGGCGCTCTGTAATCACATGTTGCCTATCCTGGTGGAAAGCCCAGGGTTTCCACAATTTTTGGCACCAAATGAAAATGTTGAAATCTTGGAAATCTGTCAGTTAACGTTTGTTTTGGGCACTAATGTTGTAAGATCTCAACAAATTGTGCCTTAAAATAACTTTGAAAAGAACCACCAAACAAGAAGAGAAAAACTGCTACCAAATGAATGTGTAAACAAGAGTTAAATCTAGCACAGTGCATGGCCTATCAGACACAGTTAGTTGGATGAGGGCAAAGTGTCTTTCATTTGGGAAGCAATTTGCCTAAACTACTAAAGGTGATCTTTCTAAATGCAATTACACTTCAGATAATGAGGCTCCCACAGTTAAACAGTGTCTTACAACTCCACAGGATCCTGCCCAATTTAGGCCCTGTCTCATTTGTTTAAGCAGACTACACCAGTGATGAGAAGAGCTTTTCAGGGCAGAGAAATACTTGTATTAGATTATGCTTGTGTTTTGTGGCTAATGATGCAATTAAAAACAGCACAGAGAAAGTTGGGAGACACATTTGAATTTTTAAACACACCATAACTTGACACAAGCATTTACTCACATTGTTTATAATGGATAATGAATAATTTATATGTATCAATAAATCTAAGTATATGTCACTGATAACACATCACTCTGTAGAGAAGGGGGCAGGTAAAATATCTATTGTTTTAATGTAGATTTATTCATATTATTTTTACATAGCAATTACATTGACAAACCAGATGCATTGTTTCAAGGCTTTTAGCTAGTTCAACGGCCTAGTCATATTTATTTTTAAGGTTCAATATTTGTGGATTTTCCTTTTTCCTATTTCATATACATTCACATAATCTCTATAACTGATACAAGATGCTGGTTCCTGCCTCCATCTGTGAGAGTGACATCATCAGTCTAAAATCTGAAAACATCCAATTCGTGGGTTTTAGAACGATGAGTAATTAGGATCGTTGCTATAGCGATGGACAATTTAAAACAAAATATGATATCTTTTGAATGGGATTAAGTCCTCAAAATGTTGCATAGAACAGAAAGCTGAAACCCATGAAAAGTAGAGGCCAACACTCACTGCACTTTCTGATCTCACAGTTCTCCCTCTCCACCTCTGGGTCTGTGGTGTAGCACCAGGGCACAGGCGACGCGTCCGGGTTACGGCAGTAGTTATCGTCCAGGCTTTTATCTGGATACCTGACAAGCAGACAAACAGATGTCTCCTTATTTTAGACGCACAGGTTTACTTATTACGTTATTTTCTGATCTATGTTATAATGTTGTTTCATCATCAAAAACATACCTGGACCTGGGATTTGTTTCATTCTCACATGTTTAGCTCATTCTGCATATTTAGGCTGTGTTCTTCTCTCAAACAGAGAACACTCTGTTCCACCTTATGATGTCATGTGGTAATACAGGAAGTGTGCCACTGTGTTTTTAAACCCTTCACTAGAATCATTTGAATATTTTCAGCCCTGGAATTGCCTCTGTCTATTAAACAAAAGGTAAAGGTTAGCAGTTAAATGTTTCTTGACATCACAAGGTGGAACAGAGCATTTTGAGCTTTGGAGATGTAGACAGACTAATAAAAGATGACTCAAACACGTGTGAATGAAACAAAATACAACTCCAGGTATGTTTCTTCTGCTGAGGTAACAACATTGTAACATGGCTAAAAGCTCACAAGAGTCAATTTTAATAAAGGACCTTTAAAACTATCAATACCAGCTAATATTTAATAATTCAGTTAATTGATAATCATGATTACTCCCAAAATAGTAAAAGTCAGAATTATAGAAGCAAAAATAAGTTATATCAATTCAATCAATATTATTATTATTTTATGTGGCTGTTTATGTCACATTCACTTATCTTTATCATTCACAAAGTTGGGTTTCATAAAGCTAGAGTTATGGTGCATAGACAGGATGATTTGACAATTTCACTTTGGTTTGGTTGCAAATAATTGTGAAACTGTGATGTTTCTTTTCACAATAATCGCTAACTCTAAAATTTTACATCCACGCTGTATTAGTGGTTAATACTAGTGGGGACAGTACTTTTCAGGTTGGTAGATGTGCTGATGTGGATACTGCTGGTCCCATCTCTGACACTCTCTGCCGCTCACAGTGTGGTCCACCTGTCCTCTGTAGTCCTCCCCATTACAGGTAATGCACACCTCTGAAAAACAGCAATTATAGCCATTATCATTCAGTATTTTAAAAGGTTGATAATGTTTAAATCCAGGCTCAAAACGGTTCTGTTTAACTGTGCATTTGACTGAAAGGTTTTCATTCGACACTCTTCTCTTTCGATGTTAGCTTTATGGTGATTACTCATGTTTTGTTTTGTTTGTATTGTGATTTTAATGTCTTTCTTATTCTGTAAAACACTTTGAATTACTTTGTGTGCTAATTGTGCTAAACAAATAAACTTTCCTTGCCTTGAGCAGCATTCATTGATTTTTAATGTCATAGAACTTAAAAGTTGTAGGCATAAGATCAAACTTTTCTGCTTGTCTACATGTAGATGTTATAGCTTTGGTTTGAATGTTCCACCGTAAGGCATTAAATATATTGTAATGATCGCATTTTGTGTGTTTAGTTCAGAGTTGAGATCTTTTGTTCTCCTTGTAACTGTTTATGTCTGCTGTTAATGTAACTGCTTTTGTATGTGACACTTAGCTGCTATGTCGACAAGTTGATGTGAAAGTGCTATTTGTCAGTTACTGGTCTGTTTTGGAGACTGACTCGAGTGAGTTGAGACTGCTGCTGTTTTATTATTCATAAGTCAAAGAGAACGCTATTTTGAGGCAAATGTTTTGTCGGAGAAACAACCTTAAAAAGTTTAAGAATTGTTAATTTTACATAGAAGGATAAGTCAAACGTCACACTGGCTTTTGGGTGTATTTACTGAACAATAATGTATAATGTTTGTAGTAGAGCCGTGCTAAACTTTAGTCACTGTAAAATACAAAAAACAAAAATTCAATAAACAAATGTGCATATAAAGCCCAAGTCATTTATTTCCCTCTTTTTACTTAAAGTTCCTGGGGCATTGCTTTGGTAATGGAGGAGAAAATAAGCTTTTGGGCAGCAGCATATTACATTCAGCATCCTCTGACTCTGAAAAAAGTAAAGCAAAAACACACAGGGAAATGTAGAATAATAAAATAACAGAAGATGCATAAGAACCACAAAATATGGTTTGCTGTTGATATGAACATGAAACTAACAGAGGAACAGGAGAATTGCCCTAGAACTGTATCTAAATGACCGCATGGTCTTTTTAACTTAATCGTGTAAATGTGAATACTAGTGGTGTACCAGAGGGGTTGTGAGAGCTAGGAGCAAATGCCAAACTTCTATTCATTTTTTGTTTCCAGTTTCCAAAAGTAATACCATTATTCAACACCAAAGACATGATAGTTGTCTGTTGAAGTCACAAGATTAATATAAAGTGGTCAGGTTTGTAGAGTCTTAAAAAAAAAAAAAAAAAATTTATATGGTTCAACATTTGTGGATTTTAACTCTGGATATTTCAATACATATTCTAAGGATTTATACAGGCTCATCACATTTTAAAATGTAAATCCAACCTACTGCCGACACATTAGGTTCAGAGTATGACAAAAATGAAACCACCTAACTGCGTAGTGCTCTGTACTGTGTTTGCTCTGTATCCACGGACTGTACAAATAAGTGGACTAAGTGAGAGTGACATCACCCATATCATTCGGCTCCAGTCAAATCGAAGCTCATCGAGGTTAGCAGTAACAAGGGCAAATTTGGAACAAAGTTCCTACCGCGAGTATCATAGCAACCAAAGAGCCAATCTGGAGCCAGGCTGTTCGAGGTAATGTAACCTCATGGAAAGAAGACACCTGATTTGTCTGTTATTAATCGTATCTTGATTTAAGGACAAAATAGCAAAATAAAAACACCAGGATCATGTGGAGTGAGTTAATTCGAACATTTTTAAGCCAAAATGGCAAGGCTCACTGCAGCAGTTACTGAGAGAGAGATGACAATTTTTCAATGTAAAGTGAATTGGAGTCAAAGCTGATGGAGCCTGAAACTCACCCATGCTCACTTCCTATTTGGAACATGACAGCTAGCAGGTTAGCTATATATTTTCTTTACTCTGTACCATCTTTGCACTGTGGGATGTTGCAGCTCTCGTAGCGTCGCTCTGGGTCTGTGGTGTAGCACCAGGGCCCGATGCGGTCCCCGTCTGGGTTCCTGCAGTAATTCAGCTCCAGACCATTAGTGGGAGACGGGGTCCACCTGAGACAGGATTATAAGATTTTGTTCAACTTCTGATAAAGCGTTGACTGAATGTTTGATGAGTAAAATATATTGAAATTATATTCAGCTATGATTTAGCGCCATCTAGTGTTGAAATTATATAATATAGATTAATAAAGGCAGCTAGAATATATACACAATGTAGTCCCTGCCAAAAACATACATTTTTAAATAAAATAAAAAGGTGTCATACAAAAATGCTGACTACTAGCTGAAATATTTATTTTTTCAAATGTACAAATCTTTACTCTGTCTCATCTAAAAGTGGCTGACTTAACAAATTGATAAATAGTTAATATAAAGAAAACATGGTAAGGTACAGAATTCTGAAGTTGAATTGTCAAACCTGTGATCATGAGGAAACTTGGACCACCACTGTTGGCAGGTCAGACCGCTCTTTGTGGTGAAGACCTTCCCTCGGTAGTCCTCTCCTTGACCCACGATGCACTTACGCACATAAACTAAACAGAGGAACAAAATTATTGTTATCATTTAATTTGTAGAAAATAAAAACTCAGTTGAACAAGTGGAAGAGGAAGTACCTTTCTTTTCGTAGAGGTCACAGTTCACGTTCCTCTTGACCTCCGCGTTGCTCCCATCCCCGACCCATGGCAGGTGTTTGCAACTCACGGTAGGACGAGTCTCAAAGTTAAAAGCTCTGAGGTGAAACAATAAGATTTTAGTTAGCAAATACCTTTTTATTTTTATTTCACCCTTTTATTTATTTATTTTTTTATTAGGATTGACATGGCAGTAGAAAATATCTTATGTTATACCTGAAATTTCACAAAGTCAGAAACAATAAAAACACAAAGATTCAAAAATAGAAAAACCTATTAAACAGCATATAAAACAGTTCAAGTTTATTCTCATACAGTTAAATAATGTTATGATTTTACCATTTATAAAAGTAACTTAATTAAAGGTGCACTGTGTAACTTGACGGGTTTGTTAACAGCTTGTGTCCATGGAGATGTTAATGCTAGCTCTCAAATATTCCAAAATATGGAAAATAATATAACTGACTAGCATTCATTCTATTAAAGGTGTTTTATTGCTAAGAAACAACACACGGTGAAAAACCTGCATTCTTACTGTGAGCACTGTTTGCCTCACTTGCTTGTCTCCATAGAGATATAAAAGCATAATGCCATACTGTGAAAAATTCTAAGCAAAGCAAGCACATCATTGAGTCAAGTAGATGGCTTCCCCGCTTCCTTATTGCTGAGCATCAGATCGTACCATCTCTTTATTGGTTGAACTGCTGCTGTTACCTGCAGTCCAGGGACAGAGAGCAGCGGGAGGCACAGTCCTCCAAATTCACCCCTCTGTAGGTGATCACCCGAGCAGAGTTCCAGGCTGTGGGCACCAGCTCCCTGCCCTCGGAGCGCTGGAAGTCGTTCAGAGGGCTACGATAAGCTAAAAAACACCAAAAATACACTCAGATAATATGGGTGGGATGTCACAATTTGACATCATGACCAAACAACAACAACATCCTAATTAAATTTCATTCACACTGTCAAGTTAATGATTAATTCTGAATGATAATACAAACTTAATTTAACAAAAAGTCTAGTCTAGACTAGTGCCAATGTCTGATTTGGGCACAGGCCTGCTCACATATAACCTTTGGACCAGGACTCAAATTTACCACAGCTAAAGCCAAGAACATCCGCAAAACATGTGCTTATGTTACCCCAACTGAAATTATAACAAAACACCAATAGTTTGAATTCTTTGTTAGTTCTCCCTCATGTCTTAATTAAATTGCAAAAAATATTCTTAAATTATAGGACACATTATAGCTTGTTTTGACTGTCAAGTAGTCTTTATCAATCTTTTTTTAAACATCTATTTGGGGTTCATTTAGCTGTACATTACAACACAGCAGTAACAGGCCTTTAAATGACAACCAACAGAAATAAGTACAGATAAAAGAAAAAAACAAAACAAAAAAACATTTCAAATACTGCTTAGCGAATATCTAGAATTTGCACAGAAGACCTTACTATTACTTAAGAAAATGTGTGCAAATAACACAGCAGAAAGTTTTTATAAGGTACTTACCTGAGCTTAATTCCAAGGCTAGCAAGAGACAGGCTAAAATCAACTCCATATTTGACGAAGTTTACCAAAGCCAAACTGAGTTTTAGATCAAAAACCACCCGTCTAGTTCAGCTTTTCTAAACTCACGCAGCAAGACCTACAGTAATTTGACCGCTTAGGCTAACGCGGAGACCTTAGTCAAATAAACCAGAAATAATCAATATTCACATTAATCATTACTCACCAGACAGTCAGTTCTTGTGAGTGGGCTGTTATCACCCATCCCACTCCCTTCAAAAGGCAAATTTCAGCGCAGAAGTCAATTGAAATGCTGTGCGTAAAAGTGCCGCGAGATGGAGCTGCGGTATTTACGCACGAGGTTTGGGGCGGTTTTTCAGGAAATCAGCAGACAGCGGTTTTCCGTCTTAACTCTGCTGCACTGAAAGCAGAGATCACCGGGGTATTTTAGTGCAGTCTGCTCCCAGGTGCTCCCAGGTAAGTATTTTTTATCATTACGCGTCAGACGGTTAACTACATCTTTTTAAATCAAACTCTGTGACTGTGGACTTTGGTCACGCTGCTTTTTGGAAAATCTTCAGGTAGTCGACTAGAGAAGAGTGCACAAAGTTTTAACATGAAGTCGGACGACGCTTTTCCTTAGAACTAACTCATTAAAGTTGCACTATGTAACTTTGGGGTGTGGGTGCGTTATGCGCACCATGGAGACTGCTTTGCCTGGAATGTTCCACAAACTTATCCGTTTTGCATTTTTGTTACTCTAAAGTTACATAGTGCATATTTAGTAAAAAAAAAAAAAAAAAAAAAAAAGGTAATAAAACACTCTTCTAAGAATGTGACCAAAGGTGCTCTGCAGGCAAATATGGGCATTGACACATAAGGTCAAGTCTGCAGCACTTAGTTTTAGGTAAAGGAAAAGTTAATTTATAATTTTTGCTTAACCCTGGACACACATTTATAAGAAACGCTACTCTTCCATCCGTGGTCACAGAGTTTTACTATCAGTTTTTTTTTTTTTTAAGAAACTTTCATGCATGGTTTATTTTTTTATAACTGATTTAAATCCAAGTAAAGTCCGGATTTAGATTATGACTCAAAAAGCCAAATATTTGGTGAGAGCGGCAAAAAAATTAACAAGTGTTTTATGAAATATTATAAATAACCTGGTATTCCTAGGGGTCTCCCATCCCAGTACAAACCAGGTCTAACCCTGCTTAGTTTATGAGATTGGGCACTGTGGAGGCTGTATTGCTGCTCATATAATATTGACTGTTGTGTGCAGGATGTCAGAGGTGAGAGTCACTGAGGGGTCAGTGCAGGTGGAGGGCTGCAGTGCACCTCTGTTTTTCAGACAAAGTGAACCTGTCACCGCAGCAACCAGACTGTCTGTACTGCTTCTCCATGGCATTCGCTTCTCCTCCGAAAACTGGCTGAACATCGGCACTCTGGAGGCTCTGGCTAAAGCAGGCTGTCACTGTGTAGCTGTGGACCTGCCAGGTGAGTCTCCACAGGCAATATCCATAATCTCATATTGGTGATCTACAAACTGTGATGCTCAAAGTCTTCACATAAACATAGCACACATCTAGAAGTGGGCTGATGATGAGTAAAAGGTGACCAGATTTGTTCAAAACCTAAATCAAACCTGTACAAAATAATGGAAAAACAAAAATGAACCATAATTATATAAGGAATAAGATTTTTGTAGCTTGAAGGAAACTTAAATATGTAGCATGCAACAAAAAATAACTTGCCCAACAAACTATACAGCTAAAGCCTTACAAACATTAGGGATGGGTGATGGTGATATAACTTTTTTCTCGCCAGTAGTGAAGAGGAAATGTGTCTGTTTTAGCATAGAGATATTTTTAAAATGGACGCACTGAATTGACAATCTCACAAAAGCACATTATGAAACAGGAAACAGATTGCGATGAATTTTATTTTGAAGTTAGGCACGCCTTCACCTGGTTAAAGTCCAGTTTACTCCTTGTCTACACTTGGCTTGTTTCAGTTCAAGCCCTGGTTTAGTTCTGGTTTGGTCCAGGTTTAGTTAGGGTCAGTCACAGTATACATTCATAAATGAAAATAATGAATATAATTTTATCTTTTACCTGTAAATGTACTAACACAAACAACATATGGCAGTATTGTGCAGTTCTCTAATCATTTACCCGTTTCACCGGTGTCCTCTGTTGTCAGGACTTGGCCAGTCTAAAGCAGTAGAGTCCCCCGCACCTTTCGGACAGCTGGCTCCTGCACAGTTCCTCAGAGCCCTGTGTGAGAGTCTAGGTTTGACTTCTGTCGTGATCATCAGCCCCTCTTTAAGTGGGATGTTTTCTCTGCCTTTCCTCATGGAGCATCCCTCTATGGTCCGAGCATACATCCCTGTAGCCCCGATATGTACAGAGAAATTCACGGCAGAACAATACCAAAATGTCAAGGTACTTAACTCTTTTGCTCCTTTTTATATGCATGAATTCCACACCAAATGGCCCTATTACTTCTTTTCATAAGTAACAATAATAATTTCATGGTACAAGTTGGGTTGTACCACCATCTGAACTTTTTCTTTGGGCAAAATAAATAAGTACCGTATTTTCACGGCTATAAAGCGCACCGGATTATAAGGCGCAGCTTCAGTTACGGGTGCTTTTTTGTGCTTTTTCTGCATTTAACACATACAAAAGTCGCACCGTTAGCCCAAGCATCCACAATCCATTCACAAATCATGGCGTAACTCGCCCGGCGCGGCGTGTTCACCGTCTGTCATCCATTGCTCCCGCGATGTTCGCAACTTTTAACCGCGCCTTATAGCCGTGAAATTACGGTAACTAAGCTAGGATTAAACCGTCTAACTCTCCATATTAACCAGGCATAAACTAGATTCAAACAAAGTCTTTTTCAAAACTAATTGAAAAACAAAGGAAAAAAACAAGAGTAATACTATATCTCAAAAAGCATCTCAGTACAGTCAAAGTTAACCTGCGTACTGTGCTACTTAAAACACAATAGAACTTTTGATCTACATTAAAGGTGCATTTTGTAACTTATTTGCCTGAAGTGTTCCACAGTGGTACCAGTATGGCATTAAATCTATCTCCAAGGAGACATGCAGGTCAGTTACAAGTCAAACCTATGTTAAATAATGTGTAACATTCCAGGCAAAGCAATAATTCATGGAGACAAGCAGATGGCGGACCACCTTCTAGAAAAGTTACATGGTGCACCTTTAAATATTAATGATGTTGTTTTCACACTCTTTTGCTATATAAAATAAGATTATGTTTGAGTACCTGATACCCATTTCATATACATATTAGACTTAGTAAAAGCTAACCTCTATTCTACTTTCAACCTCAAACTTGGGGTGAGTTGGAGGACATGTTTGAAATCCCTTTAGTGATGCTTTTCTCTTCTTCTGCTCATGTTTTTCTCTCAGGTTCCGGCTCTGATCGTCTATGGAGACGAGGACACTCAGCTCGGAGAAGTGTCACTGAACAACCTGAAGAATCTGGCCAATCACAAAGTAGTTGTAATGAAAAGGGCGGGGCATCCTTGTTACATGGAGGACCCGGACACATGGCACAAAGCAGTCATAGACTTCTTATCTACACTATGAAACATTCTGCATTGTTCATTTATGAGCAGTTGAGTCTTAGCTTTGCCAGTAATCAAAAGCTATTGAATCTGTAGTTCACGATCGTTACTCAACGACTTTAAATGCACACTGTATAATATATTTTTTTCTGAAATTGAGAAACTTGACTGACTACTAATAATGCTAGAAGAAAAGTGATTTATCATCTGTGATAAAGGATATCTGTTTAGCCTTTAGAAGTTCAAATATCATTTGATTTTGAAATTGGAGTAACACATCAACACGATCAAGAATGAGGCGACCACAGTGAGAAGTTAAAGAGCTTGTAAATTATTTTTGATGTATTCTAGTGAAGATGAATGCTTTTTATATCCTGCAGTAGCAAAACAACTAAATAAAAAATGCATTGAGAATGTAATATACAGTATATTCCTGGTGTGTATCGACAGAAGTGACAAAAATGCTTAAAGTAGGCAGAGATGGGAGAACTACCAGTATATGCACATAATCACATGAGACTATTCACCTTATTCCTTAAGTTGCTGTGGGCGCCGCCATTGTCATTTGGGTTGTATTATTTTGCATGAGTCTGTCGCTCTTGACGGCAAATAAGTTCTATATGGACTACAGAGCCGTTTTAAAGCCTCCCAGAGAATTGGTGCATTATTGACTTGTTGATGCACATGGACATTTTACACAAATCAATCTACTTTCTATCATATTTTAGCAGCAAAACTTTTCCCAAATTCTGCATTAAAATTAATAAGTGGAAAAATTAACCAGAAGTGCCACCACAAAGAAAGTAGTTTAGCGGCATTTACGGCAAAAGTGCAGGGGCGGATCCTAGGTCAAGGTCAATCCTACACTTTTTGTTTCTGTGTCATGGTGTAACATCTGAATGGCAGAAAGGAATAAGTGGAAAGGGCTAACGGGTCAAACTAAAACATGCTCCTAACTCATGGTTCAAAAACAGGTACAGGCCCTTTAATATTATTACTGTTGTTATTATTAATGCATTATATTTTGTATAACATTTTGTGGACAATCAGATTCACTTTAGAGGTCAGAGCTGAGTGCAAATGCAAGGCAAAACCTTTTCTGACTGGCAGTAATAGTAACCACTCTGCCATTATGTATCCCATTATGATGCCTATATTAAATTTGTGGTTAACGATTGGTACACTTTTGTTTAAAAATAGTTGAAGTATTTTACCCCAGGGATAGTGTAAATATGGAAAGTCATTTAGTAGTTGGATAATTGTTTGTAGAGGTTCTCAGTGTATCCATTTTCCAATTTAGCAGTGCATTAATCTCCTGCTGGGTCTGAAAAAACACACCACGTGATCAAGTGAAGTGAAAAATATGAACATTATTTAATAACTGATTCTCTGTAATAAACAATTTGAAAATATTTTACAAGGAGTCACAGACACAATATTTTACAAATTTTGCCCGCTTCTTTTTTTAGCTTCATCTGTACAAAAGAATGAAATGGACTTAGTGCCCAGAAAGAAGGAGCTAACCCACGCATTCACAAACACACCGCATTCATTCAAGACCCCATTCAGAAATCAAACAAATTAAACATTTCAGATCTCAAACTTATCAACAGTGCTGTAATTCCTATATTTAGTATATTTTTTTAAACTTCACTTAAATTTTGACGGCTTTTTTTCTTACTAAATGTTATTTTTTCACACACTTTGTCGAACATGGTCACATAGCACCAGACTACAGACTACAGAATCACATACAAATCTTCTTTCCCACATAAGACGCACCGACACAGAAGCAACCAGGGCTGACGGGACCAAGGAGCGGCCGAGACGAGCCTTGCCATTGGTCCCCGCCTGGCTGGTCCATTTTTCTATTTTAGTCATTTTATCTTTTGGCAAAAGTAAATCCACATAACTAAGTGTATTCCTTTAGTGGTGTGTGTTTGAAATGCTTTGGGATGAGGTGTATCTGTAAGCTATTGATTATTAAAATGATTGATTACATATCTATAAGCCAGGTTAGTAGTGCGGTCAATACCACAAAATGGCACATTCACTTACACATTAAGCTTTTATATTCATGAGTTCCAGTTTCCTGTTTATAGGCGCCATTTTGAGGACTTTTTACCAACTATTTTGTTATGGATTGATAATTACATATTTTATAGTCCAAATACAAAAAAGTTATTAAAGGTGTAATATGTAACATTTCCGGTTAAGGGTCCGCAATCTGCTTGTCTCCATGGAGGTGCTATTTCTTCATCTACAAGGTTCCACAGTATAGCATTAAACTTGTATATTATCCATGGAGACAAGCAGGTGCTGCCACCGGTGATTGGTCAGATATGTGGAGAGGCAATCCAATCACAGTTATGATGCATGTGTAAATAAACGTTTAATTCCATACTGTGGAACATTCTGGGCAAAGCAAAACATCACCATGGAGATCAGTAGGCGACGTACCCTCCTCCAGAAAAGTTACATGGTGCAACTTTGACTTTGAATGTTGAAATATGTTCTAATAAATATCAGTAAAAGGCTTATAGATGTATAATGAACCATGCGCAAATACACTGGAAACAGCCTACTGAAAAACATCATTCAAAAGCATCTGGAGGAATGGGGGATGCACACACTCATGACTGTTGTACCTCTCTCTGACCTGGCCTCGGACATCCCACTCGCTCATACATCAAAATAATAATTAAAAAAAAACACACACACAATAAAACAAACTGCATCCCAAAATGACATCCTTAGCTAACCTCTGCCTAGAAGTGCTTGACATGTCCCAGCACAAACGGGTGTCCGTACTATGATGTCTTGGTTAGCTTGTGTGATAATGTGTGTGTGTGTGTGTGTGTGTGTGTGTGTGTGTGTGTGTGTGTGTGTGTGTGTGTGTGTGTGTGTGTGTGTGTGTGTGTGTGTGTAGCGTTGTGCATAATGTCGCAGTGCAGGTGATTTGGGAAAACAAAGTTATTCGAGGGATGAGCGTCACACAGGCACATCTTGTGTTCATTAACCAACAATGTAGGAGAGGAGAATAGAGCTAAATATGTATTTTCACCATTCAAAAGACAAGATGTTTTGTTTTAAATTGTTAATTGTTAAGGTAACGGCTGTAATTTTTCATCAATCTGAAACCCTGTGGACACGTGCACTGTTATGGATAGCACAGGGCAAACCAATGGATGCCATAACTGCAGGCAGCATTAGACCCTTGTAACTAAATACTAAATACAATGTCTTGTGGATATATCTCTTAGTAGTTGATTTTATTTTTATTACATTTGTAAAATTTCCTGCAGTTTATGTGTCAGATGATCAAATTTTACGAGAACTAGCTATGGTGGCCCTAAAAGAACAAATCTGAAGAACTACAAAGCACAGCATCATTATACTGACAATGATAGTTCTTATTGGTGTGAACTTTGGGTGCATTTTTCAGCTACTTTGAAGTGTGACTCAGTCTGGATAATGACCAATTAGAGTATATGATAAACATTTTGTTGTAACTGTGCAATATCTTGTAGCAATTTGATGTTCTGGACCACTTTGTGTAGCAGTTGCATATAATTTAACTATAATTAGGGTGACCAGACATCCCTATTTAGCCAGGACAGTCCCAGTTTTGAGCCCCGTGTCCTGTGTCCCAGCAAATTTATCCAAACCATTGATATGACCCAGTTTTATACAAGACCGGTCCCAGGTGTCCCTATTTTTGACCAATTTGATACCCGCCAACAGTAAAAAGGGAAATATATTATCATTAGTTTAGCTAAAATATAGAAAACCGTGTTTGAAAATGACCATAAGGCAAAAAAATGGACTCTGTTAGACTGACAGAAGTCCCTCAGATTATACACTGACCCACAGGTGAGTTGAGAATGAACTTGTTACGTGCTCTTTTCACAGTTTTATTTAGCCTATACCAACCATCCCAGGTGTGTCCCAGTTTTGAATTTTGAAAATCTGGTCACCCAATATATAATAAATCTTTGCAAGTCACACACTTAATTTTTAAAAGTTAAAAACAACAGTTTTAAAACACCGCTTTTTTAAAGATATATAGAGAGGGGTCAGAGAGCTGTGTATTGTGGAACACTAAGGCATTTAGAGAGGCATTAACACTTTGCATAAAATAAAAAACTGATATAAACACTGATGATATACACATTCGTTTACCTCCCACTTTTTTAACAAATTAAATCCCTTTTTCTGCAATTTTCTAATACTTTTTTTTTTGTCTAGTTCAACACATAAGACACACAAAACAGCTATGTGCCTCCATACATTCCCTTTGAGGGCATTTAACAGAAAAATAGTCCTACATTCGCACACAAACGAACACGCATTCAGGCAGAACAACTGCAGTCAGTGGCCCCAAGTCGCTCGATATCATAGCATTATCATAGCTCTACACATGGCATCGTAAAGCAACCGTGCAGTGACCAAATATGGCAACCTCAGTGTTTAGGACTGTAACAGATACACTTTTTTGTATTTTCAAATTTGCAAGTTACTATGCATTACTGTCATTATTACACCATACCCGACTGCCAATCTTGAGCTCTATAAGTAGGCTCTTCATGGGTTTCGGCTTCCGCTTTATAGGCAACATTTTAAGGACTTTGATGTTCAAAAATGATAAAATATTTAGTTTTATATCGTTAATTGGTATAGTAACAGTTTTTCACTACTGTGAAATGAACTGTATGTTCATTGATTTTTAAGTGAAACATACAGACTGAGCAGATATTTTGATTACATTGAATTTGATGTTTTTTTAAATCATTGTAACAGTTGTATAATTTCAGGTAATACCAAGGTTTAAGGCCATTTTCTACTATACATGATTTTTTTTTTTTTTTTTTAAAGGATGCTACTACTTAACGCTTTTTCAGAGGCAACGAGCTTGTATATAATGTAAAGGGATATTTGCTGTCATCACCTAAATGCAGGCAAAATCTCATGTTTACCAAGACTGAATTAGTCATACTGGGTCCAAGTCCCCAAAATGGCTGCCATAAAAAGTTACCACACAGTTGTTTTGCTCATACAAAGCCAAAAGAAAGTGCATCAAGGCACTATGAATCAGAGCGGTTACTAAATGACTCTTCACACCATATTATCACCAAAACTGTGACAACCACACGACTATGTGATCAGCAGTGGCCTCTTCTGCTCTTCAGATTAAGAATCATAATGAGAAGCCCCTAAACCCCAGCAGCGAATGGTTTGAAGATTAAACAGCTTTAGTCAAAAGGGAAAATACACTCACGGGCCACAATATTTGGTACATCTGTTTCAATTATTTTAAATGCAAATCCCACTTAACAAAAATATGTTACTACGTCACTGCATTTAGATATGGAGAATGATGAATGACTGATGAAAAATGATGAAAAATGATAATGTTTAACACTTAAAAATAGGAGAGACAGATCAAGTTTGAATTTTATTGGAAAAGCTAATGAGTTGATAATCGTCTTGTTGGTGGATCAGCGTGACTTGCAACATTCAAATGAACTTTTTTCCTCTATATTCATGTTGATGCTTTGTATAAACTTCAGCTGGTTTATCTCTATAGCATTGATTTGATAATGCAGTTCTGTCCATTCCCATTCAAACAATTACAACAGATGTACCTAATAAAGTGGCCAGTTAGTTGCAAGCCTAAAAAAACAAAGGAGAAAACCCCACCAGGGTCCACTTTGTGATGGTCATGAGGCAGAGGCATGGTGTTAGTGTAACGTGGGAGTGACTTAAATACAAAGTGACTAGGAATGAGGAGCTAGGAAACAGGAGATAGGAGGTCACTGAGGAAGCTTCAAGAAGGATTGGCCGAGCTTCTGGGCTTAAAGGTTGGAATGATTATAAAAACATTAATACATCAATAATAATGGTTTAAATAAAAAAATTTAATATACTAAAACAGTGATTCTCAAACTTGCTCAAATAACCCCACCTTAAATATTTGGCATTTCAAGAACTATTAAAAAAAACCTGCCAAAATCAAAGCTTAAACTAGGACTAAACTAAAACTAAACCTGGACTAACCCATGTCTAAACCCTGATCCTGAATTAACTAAGATTAACTATGGTAGAACTAAACCAGGACTGAACAAACTAGTGCCAGATGCAATGTCTTAACTTCAGAGCAAGATAAAAACTGAACTAAAATTCACATATCACTAAAGGGAACAGTACCACAGTTTGAGAACCACTGCTCTAGACACTTATCACTGATTCATGTTGAAAGAAATAACTTGAAATAAAAGGATATTTTTAAGCAAATGTAACAAAAAGCATGTAATTGCTGTAATCCCGAGTAGATGAAATGGATCAGCACTCGGTTATCTTAAATCTAAAATGAAAAGCCATTTTCCTCAGCACGTTTTGGCTATATAAAAATAAGTACACATGAAAGTCTATCTCTGTTTGGCAAGTAGACATTGAAGTAGTGCATAAATTAAGTTAACATCTAACAGCTTCTTTTTTCAAATAAAAACCTTAATAATCATAATATATGCTTTGAGTATTACTTCAGCACTGACATTTGCAATAGTTTTTTGAAGATATTTTCTGTCATGGTGGCTAGAACTGGTTGAACTGTCCACACATCTTCTTAGAACAACAGCTGGACAATGCAAGAAGCAAGACATTTAGTTTGTTGACTTCCTGGTCCCATGTAACAGTCATGAATAATTACTTTCTTTTTATGGGCGTGTCTTCTGATGCCACTCTGATATACTGAATGTCCAAAGATATCAATTGCCACAAATGACTGAAGCAAAGTGGGCAGCGTGGCACTATAAGGGGCTTCTGCCACTATAGAAGTCCCGTTACCGTTGACTATATTTTGGGGAACATAGGGGCACAGATGTGGACAGTGGTGTTGGGGCTACGGGATAGTAAATAAGGCTTGGGCGGGCTATACCAGGACAGCAGAGGTGAGTGGAGTTAATGTGTTAGAGATAGGGCGTAGGGGCTGAGGGCGGGGTAAAGCAGGAGCAGTTGAATGAGCAGCAGTGAGTACAGCGATGGGCGGAAAGAGTAGCCCCGCCCACAGTCTGACGTGTTCTCCTGAAACACATAAAAACACAGTATTTAAATGTACCGTTTTTAGGTTTTACTGGTTTAAAACTGTGACTACAATTACAAGTGAACGTGGGCTGTCAGTGCCTTAGCGGACACATATACACATATACATGATTCTCATTCTCAGTATATATATATATATAGACAGGCCATGCCTCATGTGAAAGCTCAGAACCTCCAGAATTTACTCAGTGAGCTGCAGACGCTGCACTAGCACTGATATATAATTGGTTGCAGGTGTTGGGATTTAGGTAGTGATGATTTGGATCAGGATAGTCCTTATATCTGGAAATAGTTATTGAATCTGGCAACTTACAAGAGAGACTCATGGAAATATATATTATAAATTCTGTTCATGCTTCAACAATAAGAAAATATGTTATTCCTTATGAAGAGAGAAGGATAGTGAGGACTCAATACTGGGCAATTTTGTGGACTTTCTATGGCAATACTACAAATATTTGGTCTGAAAGGTTCAGGAAACTCCCACACAGGTATGAGGACAGCCCCTTCCTCTCCTGTCCTCATACCTGAGGAAGGTCAGAGCGACCGAAACTTTGTAAGAATAAAATTGAATCAAGAATGAGACAGTGTGTCGGAGTTTCCTTAACCTTTCAGACCAAGTGCTTCTCCTCCTACGCACCTGTCGGCCAGTCAGGTGTGCAGAGTCTAGACAGAAACGAATACTTTCTATTTTCTACTTTCTATACTTACTATTTACAATTTACTAATATACAGTGTGTTTTGGCTTTAGCTCCTCCTTTAGGTCACCATTTAATTTAATACATTATTTATTATTCCAGACCTTAGACCAACACAAAGCAACCCGAGTTTCTATTGTTGTTGTTTTTTTCCAATTTCAATCAGAGAAAGACATGTCCAATAACAGAGGATATTTTCATATCAGGATTACTATACAAAATCAAAATATTTGTAATTTTTCCACATAATAATGATAAGTTCTTACAGAGTTGTTGTTGTCGAAGCAGGTGGAGGGTCCTTTCCTGTAGCGCGCAGAAGCCATGACTTCACAGGGATTCTCTTGTTTGACTGAAAATCACTGAATTAAGGAGTCTCATGTATTTTATATTCATTTATTTCACTGAACTTCGGCCTCCTACACTCTTCCTCATCAGGCTGAGCTACTGATGTAAAGAGCTGGGCAGAACGCATACATCATGATAAAAATAACCTTTGTAAAGTGATGTTAAATGTGTCATATGTGTTAATACTTTGATATAATGTAGTGTAGTCTCCTTTGTACATTTTTGTCCCGAGAGCAGCCTTTTGTGAAATTGAAAAAGTGGTCAGAGTACCAAGACATGTTCTTGGAAGGCAGTTTTCCACTAAGAATAAGCTGAAATAATCTTTGATAAGTTCATTTTTTTTTATCTAAAAAACAAATCTCACTAGATCTTGAGTCACTTGTACAAAATACAGTGGTGGCCCAATTTCACTGTGATAAAAATATAACACCCAGATCTGGATTTGAACCAGGAATTATCTGACATAGGTAAATATAAAGGTGTACAATTGGGTGGGTAAGAATTTCATTTGGATGAGTTCCTTCGCTTGTCTAAAGCTGGCCTGCTATTCTACTAATTTAAGCCCAAAATCCCTGTATCGGAACAAGTCTAATTGTTGGGTTTTAGTACAGAACTTCTCAAAAATCATTGTCAACGGCCTAACAACTCCATTTTAGGTGTAGTTAACTCTGATAATTTAACATCACATGGTCTGTAAAGTCTCTGAATGTGCTGATAATATTTCTTGAACATAGGAAAATACATACTTGTCTACTAGTGCCAGTTACATAATGGTAAAAAGGATGCATTCTTCCTGTTCTTGTGAGAGCCTCTCAATCTCACAGGAGTTACAGAGCAACTTCTCGGCCACCACAAACAGCAGGTTGGTGTTATTTAACCTTTTAGCGTGGATCAACCTGTAGAAGATGATATTCTGTCAGAAAACAACATTGGAATTTCTTGAGCTGCGTCCAATTTCTGTTCACTTGTTTACTTGACTCAGTTGGAAATCTCGCACACTAAAGAAAGAGTCAGGAAATGTCCAATTGGCTCCTTGGCAGGGCTGTCCAAAGTATAGAAAATCAGATAATAATTGATAATAAAACTAGAATCGAAACTAAATACTTATTTGAGTAAGTATTGATAAAAAAGTCACATTCACAGGACAGAAATGAACCTTTCCTGAATAGCTTTAGAATGATCTTGAGCTGTATCATAACTAGTATAAGACCACACAGACTAGTATACGCCCATTGGACCACTATGGAACGTACCTTGGCGACTAAGGGGTTACACATTACCACATAATAATACTAAGAAAAGAAATATTATTTAATGATAAAAACCTAATTCTATTGTCTGTGTTTTTGTGTTATCAGAATTGAGTATTGAGTCTATTCCTTAGTATAGAAATGCTTTTATCGTGACAACACCACTCTCTGGAGTCGAAGAGGGCAAATGCACAGAAATTGGATGCAGCCTTCGCTATCCTAGCAAAGAACCAGTGACAATTTAATGATGTCATAAATGTGCGTCATTAGAAACAGACCCTACTGTGTGTTACCAGAATAAACAATAGCTTTGTCACTTAGCAAGGCATCCTAAGCACTAAAATCACAACTAAATGCCAAGTTTGTTTTTCTCATAGTCATGCTCAATGAATGTGAAAGTGAATGTGCAACTCCCCTCCATCACAAATCACAGCTCAGAGTCACAAGAACTTAATGTTAGTAGCAAGATTCAAACAGCAGATCTTTTGGTTAGGGGGCAAAGAAGTTTTAAAACCTGGCTATCTATTGCAAGAGGAAATTACATCCTACTCCCAAACATTGCACTCTCATTTGCAAGTACATTCACTAAGCCGATAAGAACGCATTTTAAGGCTCATTTAACCAGTGATGTAACCCTTTCATTACACTTTAATCGTATACATTTATCAGATACACTGGAGTCTTTTGTGCTTTATATTAGGGCTACACAGCACGGTCGACTCAAAAATCACAATTTGAGTTACCGCAATTTGCAAGTCAAATCAAATCGCAAAGGCTGCAATTAATTAGAAAATAGAAAGTCCACTGCAAATATAGATATTTTTATAGAAAATCGTGTTGTTGTACCTGAAGCTTCGGTCGTTTTCACACTGTCACTTGTTAGAACATTGCAAGCAACTGTTTGACACATTTGTCTGACGAATCAAATTGGATTAACTTAATATCAGCGACAGTCTCCTCCTGCCTGCCTGCGCGGGTGAGCCTGGGTCTGTCTGAGTGTCGTTCAAAAAGCTTTTTCTCTGCGTTCAGTCCTCATAGTGTATTTAGGCACAGGTGGAAGAAAAGACCACCACGTCTAGGGGAAGCGAGCGTGGGACACTGCTTGAAGCACATTATCATAGAAATAATTCCTTTGATCAGCTGATGGACTCTCTCGTGGCTCGTTGTGCAGTGTTTGGGGTCAATGATGCATGGTGTATGTCAACAATGCCAACCCAAAAGTAAAGTAAATAGAACTAAATCTAGCGCACACTGGGGTCGGTCCACAGAGCACACTAACATGTGTGAAAATGACCTTAGACTTCTGCAAACATGATCTGAAATGACTGCTTAAATTGCAACATTTGTAGGAAAAATTGCAATTTGAAAATGATGCAGGTTTACTTGTGTTCTATATAATATCTTGGTGTGTTGAAATTCCGGGTCAGACCTGGAGCAGTTGCCACAGTCTTGCAGTATGTTGTAGGAGCTGGTCAGGTTGGTCAGATAATACTGCGTCTGCAACATCACACAGCTCCTTTCTTTAGAGTCCACGCTCTCAGCTGCTTCCACATCTGTCATTACCCAAAAGCACAAAGAAGACACAGGTACACACTGTATAAGAAATGTACAACTAATATGAAAGTTGAATTGTCAATCTCTATTGAACTAAAGGTAAAAGGAGCTGTTAACTTGAAAACTGCCACTTCATGACATCACAAGCTGGAACAGAGCATTTTGAACTTTGGAGATGTAGACAGACTAATAAAAAGGATTACTCAAACATGTGTGAATGAAACAAAACACAACTCAAGGTATTTTTTTTAGGCGGTAACACCATTATAACATGGCACAAAGCTCAAATAGTCAAATTTGCATAATATAGGACCTTTAAATCAAAGTTTATCTCTAATATTTTATTCATGAGTTTCAGCTTCAGTTATGTGCAACATTTTGAGGATTTTTCCAATTGAAAAGATATAATATTTTGTTCTAAATTATTAATACAGTAATTAATACATAAACTATATCTTTTGAATGGTTATATTTTTGGTACTCAAAATGGCACCTACAGTATAAACAAAAAGTGGAAACCGATAAATATATCAACCATCAGTCATGACTTACCTCTGACAAACCAACTGTGATAGGCAAGCCCATAAATAAACTGCTGAAATAAGGACCTGCAAATAAATAAAGCATAACGTTTGAACAAATGTTGTGGTTTGGAAAAAGTCAATCATCATCTTAAATAATGTAATATAGAGATTCAAACCCATGACCAGCTATTAAAGTACATTTATATTGTTAAGGGAAGTTTTTCTAAGATAAAATGTCTAGTTTAATTGCATCGTCTATTCATCTACTGCTTTAAAAGAGTAAAAATCTTACCATGCAGCTGCAGATGTCCACCAGGCTATATTTACAAAATCTGCTATCGTAGGCTGCAAGAAACAAACAACAACGTAGGCTATATTAAATCTATCCAAATATCTCAAAGTCACTGTAGACCTCTATCTCGTCTGCTGTTCCTCACCACAAACACTGATCGTGGTCCTGCTCCTGCCTCACTATTGGGGATGCGCTCACATACAGACTGATAATCAAATGACATCTTTCGGTTGAAGAAGGAGTTGTTGTAGAGCGCGTACATGAGGTAAGGGTCCACATCACTAAAAAACATGCCCACCTGCCACAGAGGAAGAGGTTCATAAACATAAATATAACAATGTTAAAATAATGTACAGTGCTGAGAAGATGAAAGACCTTAAGAGATAATCTAAACTTTATTATCAAAGTGGGGAATGTTGAGATGAGACCATGAGCTTTGGCCATTCACAGGGTAAAGACTGGGTACTTCTAGGAGTAAGTATTATATGTGCACTTTGGATTTCCACTTGCTTGTCTCCATGGAGAAGTTGTTCCTTATATATTTCATAGCTTGGGATTAAATGTATCTATTTGGAATTTTTGCAGTCCTTCTGTGAGCATTCACCCCTCTCCACAGAGCTGTAACCTGTAACTTGGCCTGGTAGCACACTTGTCTCCATGGAAATAGATACATTTAATCCTATACTGTAGATCAGTAATAACTACTCCATGGAGGCAACCAGGTGGCAGATCTGCAATCAGAAAAATTATACACAGTGCAACTTTATCTCCATAAATGTTAATGCTTTTGGTCTTTGGTTACGCTAAAATAAAGCAGGATTTGAAAAACAAAACAAACAAAAAAAAAAAAGAATAGATTTACTGTCAAACTGTCAAACTGCTTTACCTTATTCCAGTCTTCTTTCTGATTTGACATGATCAAAAATCCACCATCGTCAACTAAATAGCACACAAGGTCCTAGACATGAGCAAAATGGGTTAGTATTTAGGAAAATGTCAAATTAAATACTAAAACCACTAAAATATTAAACTGCTTACATCACTGTGGGCTTCACAGTCCATTTCACATGGACGGTTTGGACCACACTGCACCGCAAAAAAACAACAACACAACTTTAACATATATTAGTAAAAGGCAACATAAATAACACTCACAGCAGTTGAAATAGTTATTAATACTGTAATTGTACTGCAGTATAAGTAGGAAATATTTCAATAATTATAATTAAAAAGAAAATCTATTAAATCTCAAATTAAAATGTGATAAATTGAACAGCCCTATTTGAAAGTAACTCTCCTATTTCTGAGAGTTCACCCATGCACTTTACATAATAGCTTAAACAATCCGCTTTTATATGTAACTTTTCTATAATAATGGCATGATACTGCACCTGATTGGTGCCTTGCCGATCAGTTTGGTTACTGGCGAGGATTTTAAATTTGTCGACCCAGGCTTCCAGGTCCAATTTAACTCCAACCACTGAAAAGAAGAGAAAAGTGCCCATCAAAAGAGACGCACAAAAGATGACAGCCAGATAACAGGACAATTAAAAGCCGTGAATCGTGCCCTGTGATTAAGCATATATAGAAGAGGCCTGGTTTAATGGTGGAGCGTGGGTGTTACCTGCAGGTTTGACAGTCTTCCCTCCCACTGTGATTTCCACGGCTGTGCTCACCAGGATGCCTATAGTGTCATTCTCTGGGTTTAGGAACTCGTCTTGGCCTGGGCAAGACAAACAAATGGGAGAAAATATAAGAGGTGTAATAAGGCTATCTCAAAATAAAAGAAAATCTAATTCTTCAGGTATCAAATTGAGCAGTTATATCTTTTGTCTCTACAGCACTGAAAACTTTTTGTTGTTTGTTTATAAAATATAAAGTATGGGTAAAGTGGATGTGGATTAACACTGTTTTGGAAATTAGAAGATTAGAGAAGCCAAAAACTGCACTGAAGTGGAAGTAAATTGTAGGTACCCAAATACTACAAGGCAAAAAGTTTAACATTGCAAGACTGAAACCAAGCACTTATTTCTCTGTTTATCATCTCTTAATATTTTTTTCCCATGTATTTAGTACTTACTAGTTCGGTAAGGCGCTCTGAAGATGTACCCCTTATTGTCCAAACTGCGACGGTAAAAACTGGCATTAAATGGTTCTGGATCCTCCTCCCAAGTTTCTGCAGCTCTGCAATTTATAAAAGATACAACATTTTAAATCATAGTAAAATTCAAATGGAAAAATCACTTAACTAAACACATCCTAGTCATTTTAGTGCACTTACTTGTTTGGAAATACTCTAGTTACGCCTCCATCAGTGGCAGCAAACACAGCCAAGAAACCGTACCTAAAAAATTTGAAGACACATTATGAAATATACCATCACCATAGTCAGTCTAGAAAGTCCATGAAATTCCGATCTTCTTACGTGTTGAGGTCTTTGCTCTTCCAGACTTTTTCCACCAGCTGACGGATGATGCCCGTGTCCAGGATCAAATTATGGAGAAGCAGGTTATCGCCTAAATCGGATCAAATCATGAAAAATACATTTGCATTTATATTATGATAGAATTATAACTATAATATTTATTTTGTGCTGAAGAAATAATGGTCCAACTGACAGCCAGCAATTTTAATCAGCACACAAATGTTTCTAATGTTAATTTTATAATGCACAGACACTACACTAATTAAGTAAACATGAAGAATATCAGCTCCATTTCACTTTTCCATTTAATTGTACTTGGAATGCATTAGGCAAGATAACAAAAGAAAATGTAAAGGTACACTATGTAACTTTTGTGGTGATGGGTCCACTGCCTTCCAACGAGATACTATTTCCTTGGAATATTCAACAGCATGGCATTAAACTTATCTCCATGGAGACAAGCAAGAAATTATGAGTCAGATTGGTGGAGAGACGAGCCCACTCACAGTAAGAATGCATTTTTTAAATTTTTTTTTTTATGTTTTTGGGGTATTTTTGCAATAAAAACACCTGAAATCGAATAAATGCAAGATTAACAGCATACTGTAGAAGGCAAAAGAGTGTCTGTGGAGACATGGAACTAGTCTAAATTCAGCATGGAAGACCTCTACCTCACAGCTTCTCCAGAGTTTACCTGCTCCTCAGCCTTCATCACCTCCTCCTATTACTCGTTCTCGCTGCTTGTCGCTCCTCCTCTTTGTCCAATCAGTGCTCAGTCTGCCCAATTTAAACCCCCATTGCAGACGCATGGCCACTTTAGTTTGTGCCGCGCCCCACCTCCTCCTCAGCACCCTCCTTCTCATCATCTCATCGTCCCCTTCACTCGCCTCAGCCTCGTTCCCCCTCGTACCCATTCCCCCAAACAGAAAAGTTACATAGTGCACCTTCAAAGAGGTAACTTACATTGCTTTGAATCTGGCGTCACTTTCTCCATGAGTGCGATAAAGTTGAGTAAAAATTCCGTGTTGTTGTTGGACAGCTCCAGGTCATTGCAGTATTCCCTAAAACAAATGCACATTTATCCATATGAACAGTCTGGGATGTTCTTTGCTGAGGACACCCAACACTTAGATGCATGTACACGTGATGCTTGAAGCTCTCATGCGCAGGAAAGCTCAAACTCAACCAAAGCAGTCCTCACGTCAAACCAGATGAGAAATGAACACACAGCACTGTAGACGACAATGGAGATATTCAGTGTTTAGTGAGGATACTCATGCACAGTGTGGTCCAACATTTCACATAAAAATACAGTTATGGGAAGAAAAGACCAATGTTCACTGTTCCTAAATCAGTCCAGTTCAACAATAGCAGTTAGCATACAGGCCAGTGGACAACAACAACATCTATGATACTTAGCATTGTGCATGGAACAAACAATGGTGAGTATAATTTTTTCGTTGGACCAGTCCCTTTTGTATAATTTATCTTAAAGGGTCCATATTACGCCATTTTCTGATCTCTGTTATAATGTTGTTTCCTCATTACAAACATATCTGGAGTTGGGTTTTAGTTAATTCACACATATTTAACACACAAACACTCTGTTCCACCTTGTGATGTCATGTGGTAAAACAGGAAGTGCTCCACTGTAAAGGGTTATACAAACATATGTGAATGAAGCAAAACACAACTCCAGGTATGCTTTTGAGGAGGTAACAGCATTATGACATGGCTCACAAGAGTCCATTTTGTGTAATATAGGACTTTAATGAATTGAAATTGGAATTAGATTTGACATATTTATGAAATGGCAAAAGCTGCAAATATTGCGTTCAGGTGTTGTCTGCAAATATCCCGCCTTTTGATGGAACAAAAGTGGCTAAAGCTGAAGTTAGTAAGGCGCTACAAACACGTTTTAAAATGTATACTATTTTTATACTAGACAAGCACTCCATATTTCAAGCTTCCTGGACGCTTTTCAAATATGCTCTGTGAAATGAATCCTAATTTTAAAATATACATTGCAAATCTGATCACAATGACGGTACTGTAGCATTTTTTCCTGAAATTATGCCATCAAAGTCTATAATAGAATTTCAAGCTATTTAGAAATCTGGTTAAATATCTTTACTCTGTCAATAAACATAGCACAATATTCAAATGACTATACAGCAGTGGTCTCTTTCTTCCCAGAGCGAGAGAGAGTAACATGCACCAGAGCAGATGCATGCACACAAATATACCCAATGAGAGAAAACAACCAAAAAGTACACTGTTCATAACAATGTGAACTTGGACTAACAGGTGACCGTTTACACAGAGCTACCTGGGAGCAATGAAAACATGTCCTTCTGATTCAAAACTGTTTGGCAGCAGTGATTCAAAATCTGCAACAGAAACGGGAAGATTATCGAGGGGGGGCAGAAGCGAGAGCGGCGCATGGTGAGGGCTCAGGCTAAAGGAGGAGCTGCATCTTCAGGTGCAGGGGTATAGCAACATTTAGGAACCATGGTGACATCAGTGTGGGCCAAAATGGTGCCTTTTGAATAGACCTGAGCAGCAGTAGTAGCTAAAGCACTCCGAAGCAGATCGAAAGGCAAAACACTAAAGGGAAAATATTTTAACATGTTTGTGCGATTAAGTTAGTGTGAGAAGGCATGTGTTGAAGTAAGAGATTTTTAATAAAGCTTGGAAAACTAATTCAATTAGCACTCAGCATGTAAAAATATTTTTTGTTGTTGTTTAATTTAATGTTTTAGTAGTATGCCTATTCAAATTATACAGTGGACATGAAAAGGCGTAATAGTGTTCACATCATACTTTTTAATTTCAGCCAATAACTAAAAAGCCTCAGTAATATATTTTGAAAAATAGACAAATGGACAATTTTATAATTAGCTTTCAGAAAGTTTTTGTTGTAGAATTTAATATTTTAGTGCACCTACTCAAATAACACAATTCTGGGCATAGAAAATAATAGTGTTGACAAAATAATGTTTAGTTTCAGTCAATCACAGAAAGGCCTTGTAATGTTTTAAAAAGTGTAATTCATACGACTGGAAATTGTGGGTGCAAAAACTTGAGTTATCTCATGCAGAGTGCAAGGAACAATGACTTTAAAAAACATTTCAACCTGTAGCATCTCACCTTAAATGCATTTTTGGATGTCTGAGAACTGACTTGCATATTGACATATGAAGTAAGTTCCCAGTACATGGAGTGCTCTAGTGTCAGGTTGGCACCAAAATGGCCGACAGTTGCAGGGAGGAGGTGGGGTCCCCCTTCAGACTCACAGGGGTGAGGGCAGGACAGACTCAATCAGAGGAAGCGCACTGCATTGTAGAGGGCATGTTTGGGGCAACGTCACAGAGTAAAACATGAACCTTCAACCTTTCTCTGTTAGTGTCAGGACCTAACTGTGTTTCCACGAAAGGCTAGAATCGTGTGCCCAGGTAGTTTTCCGCCCACAATGCCGTGCACATCCGGGTCAAAGGTCAGAGGAAGTGTGAGGCCGACCCCTGGAGGTCTGAGGGGGGAGTAGGGGGAGACAAGCTGATGGAGGGAGGACAGAGGGGCCTGAGAGGAGAGAAGACAGGCGGCAGTACACAGCCCTGAAGAGAGCCTTGTGTGTCTGTACAAATACTGATAACTGTACCACGTATGACCTACTGTTCTGTGCAAATGTACTACTGATGTTATAGTAAGTACGTGTAAATAATACTTTAAGCATGAGAAGACAGGGGGCAGTACACAGCCTTGTGGAGAGCCTGTTCAAATACTGATAAATACGCCTACATATATGACCTTTACTATTTTGTGCAAAAGTAGGTACAAGTACTCCTTATGTTACAGTAGGTATAAGTGATAGAAACATGAAAGGACATGATAGTATAGTCACTGGGCCGTACTCTGTTTTGTATTTGCCTACTACACACTGTTTTATACACCTTGCTACTTGGAAATTGTATATTAAGCTTTTCTGGACGATAAATGACAAAATTAAACTAATATCGGTTAAAGTGCTATATCTTGACTAACGACGGAAGGTGAAGGAGTGAAAGAAGGCAGACAAAACCCACTCTGAGGTTTTCACACGAGGAAACGATGAGCAGAGGAACAAAGGGTATCTGTCTTCTTTGGGATTTTTATTGGCATCTGGAGCAGAGGAGGGGGTTGAGGAGCCATTGTGGAAAATGTAAGATCTGAGCTGCAGCAAAAAGGTTGAGGAAGAGGAGGAGGAGGAGGAAGAGAGAAATAAAAAGGGTACCGAAGTCCAAGACAGGGCAGGGGTGTAGAGGCAAGCAGGATGGGGAGGGAGGAGGGAGGTGGAAGGGAGGGACAGGAGGGGGAAGACCACAGGGGTGAGAGGCAGCGGGGGTATCAGGGAGTAACAGGAGACGTGGACCAATATGGAGTATACTTGCCCTTGATGTATGAAACTGTGTGGATCCATCAGAGAAGGAGCAAGAGAAGAAACAGGGGAACCGAGGGAAGGAGGGATCACAGACAATATTTTATTCAATTCACTCTTTGAATAAAAATATTGTTTCTCTTGAAAGAAATAAGTAAGTCAGTCAAACAAGACAAATGAAAAACAGTTACATAAACATAAAATATTATTAAAATAACAAATAATTATTGTGAGGAAATGACAAATAAACAGGGAAATTGGGAAAATTAGGAATGGAAATTATGAAAAAGACAACAACAGTCCCCATTCATAAAACCCAAACTAGCACATTGGACAACCCCTATGTGCCAGTTTACAATAGAATGATTCCAAAGCCATACAATCCCTATATGAAAATAACTAGACATAGACAGACATAATAATAATTCTACTGATATAAGAGTGAAAAGCATGCATTTTTCACATTTATTCAAACATCAAATTTAAGACACATTATGCTTCAGAATCATTGCTTGTTGTTTGTTGAGAAGAGGCGAGAGCATTTGGTAAACACAAAATAATAGTACAAAAAGTCACCATTATTTTCACCCGGGTTACAGTCCATAGCTTTCACCTTTCTATAACTGCAGTGGTTTTTGTCTTCAGCCAATGTGAAGAAAAAACATCACCTTTTTAACAGCACACTATGAAGACAGAGGGGTAACAGCAGGGGGCAGTAGAGGTGTTGGCCCGAACAGTTGTGGGGCAGTACTAGAAGGGCAGTTTTTTTTTTGTTTTTTTTGGAAAAGAGGGGCAGAGAAGTCCATTTGGAAAGGTCCAGGTGTGGTGTTGACTTCATAGACTGGATACTGGGAGCTTGTATTGAGGAAGGAGAGAGGATTGGAAAGAGGAGGGAGGGAGAGAGAGACAGAGAGGAGGGTGGAGAGGAGCAAGGAGAGAGAGAGAGAAAGAGAGAGAGAGAGAGAAAGAGGGTGGACTGAAGCAAGAAGAGAAATAGATAGAGAGAGAGAAAAGAGGGAGAAATAAGAGAGGATAGAAGAGAGGGCGGGAGGTGTGGTAGTCGGTACTTACACTGCACCTGTAGAATCTGGTCACTCAGATTGGCCTTGATGTGGTTCTCGCTGTAAATGGGCAAGACCAGCCCTAAACTGGATTCAGAGACATGTAACAGTTATTTCATGCTTCTATTGGTGTTAAAAAAGAAAAAAAGGCTGTTAAAATGAAACATACAACACATTTAGAAGAGCATAATTATATATATTTTTTTATATAATTTAGTTGTGGTATAGGACTTGTCGATATCTTGGGCTACTAATAATACAGATCCACCACTGGATATGGCTGCATGCAAAACACAGCAGGTACAGGTCATAGAAAGGAGGCAACCACGTATGTATATATCTATCTATCTATGCCTGTCACTTATTCAAGTTAGATGTTAAATGTAAGATGTTGTAAAAATGCCGGGCATACAATTTCTCCACTTCCAAAGCAACTAAATGAGATACTGTAGTGATCTAGCCTAGGTCAAATGTGACATAGTAGAGCAGTTTATGTTTATAAAGAATACAAATTTCTCATTTTTATACCAAAAGCTAATCACTGTGTTAAAACAATATTTAGTTTGACACTGCTGGCATGATTCGAGTTCTATTATTCATGCATGTCATCAACAATATTTGTAGTTTCCAGTGGATTGAGAGGCTAACTACAGGCAGTTTAATTAGGCTCTGTAAAACAAAACACTGATCCTATCCCCAAAGCCCAAAAATAACTCACTAAGAGGATTAATGTGAACTGATTAAATGTGATGTTTAACACAGAATTACGCAGGTCACTTAATGATTATAAAGTAAATATACATCAACAATATACAAAGCTAAGTGCAGCATGCAAATGAGAGTGCAGCCTTCGCTTAAACATGGATTTTAGATGTGAGTTTGCAAGCCACAAAACTAATACATTCCTGGAAGTTTGAATATTAATAGGAAGTGTAGAGACCGCCTCATAAACTGTAATTTGCAAAGTGCTGCCCAGAGGAAACATTCAAATGAAACCATAAATGTTCAACCAAGTTTGAGATGAATAAACTTAGCAATTAATTTGTGCTTGGAGTCTGGGTGGTGAGTGAGCACGGGGTAATGGGCTTCTCTAATTTAAGTATTTTAGATAAATTATTAAATGCTAATAAGATACAACTTGTCCTGTAATCATGCATTACAAATGACAGTGATAGCGGTAACTAAAGATCACAAGGATGTCATGTTTTGGTGGTATCGGTTTATGGGTCCTCATCTCTGTTAGAAACACAGCTCAAAAAGTAAAACTATGGAAAATCATTTTTATAAGCAGTGATATTAAGTGATGTAACCCAAGGTAGTCCTTCCAGTCACATAGTTATAGTTGGTACTAAGTAAAAGTACAAATAGGTGCTAATAACTTGTTTGACTGGATAAATATAGGTGGGTACACATGCACACCAAAATTTGAACTAAAGTCTGAACTAAACCAGAACCTGCAACTTTAAAAAGCAAATTTGCCACCTACTAGCCTTATCTCAACACCATAAAATACAATATAAAACATAAAATAACTTCCTTTCCTCCAGGCTTGACTATCTAGCACATAACAGACAAGAACAGGGCCAAATAAAATCGAGATTAGGTCTGAACTGGGTGGGCATAACTACTTTATACTTGATTTTTACTCAGCATTTCATCAAAAGAGTATGCACAAGTGTTTGATTAAGGTTAAGATACATAAACCCAATATAATACCAAAGGTCAAGTTTTGATTCTTGAGTTTATAGAAATAGACTAAAAGAAATTGTTAACCACTCTGCCATCAACACAATGCATTTGCACTCACCTGTAATCGGTGCCTTCTACTGGAGTCCAAGTGTACGTCCTCCAAGACTCATCGATGTATCTCTATGGGAACGACACATAAAATAAACTAGGGTTGATATTCTCTGACAAACACATTTTGTTATTTTAGAGCCACACTGCTTCACGTCCCGGAAGGTGCCACTCGGGCTCCTGATTGGGACTCATATATTGATGACTTGCCTCATCAACTGATTTAATGAGCGTCTTGATTTTCCTTTGCCCTGATCTGCCATCAATCATCTGCCGACGGATCTGGAAGAAAGTGTAGAGAGTGAGGTTTAGCATGTGAGCAGGGGTAGGACTAGGGCTGCCTGAAGACTGAAATATGTACTGATAAAATAATACAAGAATCTCATGTTTCAGAACATGTTTGTAGAGCTCCAAACTATAGGCACAACAATATTTTTCTATAAAAAGATATTGCGCATTTTCCTGGCAAATCCAGAATGATATCTCTCTGTATTTTTATACAGATTGATATTAGTCTGGTCCCCATGTCCTCTGTTGCGCCTCAACCCCGGTCAAACATGATCGTTAAATCAGATTTGTTTTTTTAGTAACATGTGAACCAAAGGAGTTCATTGGTCACCTATGACCAACAAATAAAATCTAATTAATCTCACCACAGATTCACAGAGTTTAGTGCTCAGCTCCTTGATTCTGCAGAAATCTGCAATGTTTTTCAGGACCCTGTGATCCCCCCCCCCCTTTTTTTTTGTTCTATGGACAGATTATACCTGATTTGCTAATCCACCTGTCCATTTGAAAACAAGGAGAATCACTCGTGACCAGACTCACATTTTCGTAAAGTATTGAAGTAGTGTGTATTCTGGATCAAACTGTTCAATCCAAAGGACATTTTATTATCAAAAAAATGAAAAAAATAAAATAAAAAAAATATTTTTTATATATACTACAACTGAATCTTTGTCTTTTTACATGTATGCATATTGCTTTTTTCATATTCTGTTGTTCTGTTGAAGATTTCTGCAGTAAAGAATAAAAAATAAGTTTTGCTAAATTGCCTGTGTACCTCCTCCTTGTTGTTGTCTTCCATCTCCGCATCCAGAAAGTCCAGAGTGACTGGCTCCCTGAAGTTAATGATCTGGACAGAACAGACATAAACAAGACAGGAAATAAAGAAGATTCTAGCAACGAAATTCAAATCCTGCTTATTACAGTGAATGCAGATAGACATACCTTCGGCCGTAGGTTTGGATGAAGTAATACATAACCATTTGGGTCGATTGCGAAGGTGTAACCATTGGCTCCAAGCTGTACATCGCAATTACATTTAAACATCAGCAATACTTCAATTATTTTTAAGAAGCTTATAGATATGACCTTTTACTTACTCTGTACGTTGGTGTCTTCTTCTTGATTTCATTAATTGCTATATCAACTCCCATTACGCCAAGAATGAGCTGGTTCTGGATTTAAGGGGAAAAAAATCATAAACAAATATATTACACAAAAACATTTTAATGTTAATTCATTCATCATATATAGTTGTATATACATATTTGATTTTACAGTTTCAAACATAAACATACTTTCTATCTAAGTTACATCAGACTAAAGATGAAAAAACAGGTAATAATGAGACTGCCAAAACATAGCTTTAAAATAGAAGCAAATACGTATTATGTGGTGAACTGGCAATTCTACATTATTTTTCCAATGAATTTATGATATTTTGTTTGGGAAGCTTATATAATTCCCAGAAAATTAGAGATTATGCCAATGTGCTGCCGTTTTAGTGTCTAGTTATTGTAAACAGTGGCCACTGTGGCAGAATTTTAGACTTACAGAATGGATTTACTAAGATGCAGCCATAAAAATCGCAAAAGAAATGTATTCGACAACAATAATAGTAATTTTAATAATTTACACTCCCCAGCAATCTGAGTACAAATATTCACAAAGAAGGGTGCAGAGGAGCCAGGAAATACCTTCATGCATCTTTTCTTATCTTTACCATGTGTGCAATCTGATTACCCCATATTTTAGCGTCTATCTTTAGCCGAGACGGTTTGCGGAGGCCATAAGTGCTTTTAAAACTCGTGATAAGACTAAAGCAAACAGTTTGGTCATGGAGAGGGAGGAATGCCTGGATGCATTGCTATGATAAGCCCAGACAAAATGATTTTGTCCATAACCTCAAGGGGGCGGTGTTGCATCAAAGAGCAGTGGTCATTTGGACGCTATTACAAATGACATGAGGAATGGAAATGATTAGCAGGTTTTATCTCTACATTATAGAGCTATTAAATATCAAATAGGGGAGAAAATGGAGAAAGATACATTAACGTTTTGCATATTAAGATTACCTGAGAACTGGCAGTATCAGCGGTCAGATTAAAGACGGGCATTGTCCCGGTGATGACGAGACCCAAACCCTAAAATGTGCAGAATACGTATTACAAATTTTAACATATTAAAACTACAGGATTCGCAAATTTAAATAAAGAAATGAATATAAAATTGTGCCTCACCAGCGCGTCCTGATAGACATTAGTCCATTGGACCTGCTTGGCTTTGGGTCCAGCCAACACCATGGGCCGTCCCAGGACATCTAGATACTCCTACAATAGAAAATCAACCATACCAAAAATAATACATAAAACTGTATTGGACAGTGCTACAGGAAAATTTTAAAGCTTTCAATGATTTAATATAAACAGTGTAAGGTTATATATTGAGCAGTGCAGTATGTAAAGATTTATCTACTTCATAGTCATTGTTAAACTAAATAAACTAGCTTCATGGTTATAGAACATGACTGTCACTATTTCATCTGATCCATTTGAAAAATACATTCTACAACAAATAGATAGTATTCAAGCTTAATTAAACCTCCCAAATGCAATACTTTGAAATCCCACTATAGTGAAAACGAGCCTTGAACTTATGTCCATGAAACCCATTAATAATATCAAATAGACTCGCTATTATATACAAATTTACACAAACAAGTTACAATGCATGCACCATATGAATATACTACAATACAGAAATATAAATAAAATTAGAATATTGAGGATATTGTTGATAATATTGTTGATAATTGAGGATTTAAAAAAGCAATAAAATAAATAAAATATGCTATGCTATGTAACCTTTCAAACAGGGTTATATTATGATATTTCTGTACCTAATTTGTGTATGTTTTTACATTGCTGATTTGAACCTCAGTCAAGACATACTGTATACTCAGGCATAATTTATATTCCTGAAGGACTGCAAAAATATTGTCTCATTGTAATTCCATTGTAAATCCAGCAAAATCCATTCTTATTTTTGTCAATATTTCCCTCCTCTACACATAACCAGTAAATGTTGCACCGACACGCACCCAGCATAAATACTATATAAAATATGCATCTTGCCGTGTTTGTGACTTGAATAAAACCAGTGCTCTGCGACCATTAGTAATATATCATAAAACTACAAAGCCTGACCATCCCGTACATAAAGCAGCAGTTACACAGCCCTGGTCCCACTGAGCATGAAAACCCCGCAGCCCTGATCCACTATGGGCTGTTTTTCATCATTACCAAGGAGCTATTAAAAACACATTAAGAGTGTCAATGCTACAATGTGCAAACAGGGCCCTCTCCCACGGGCCCAACTGTCAACACAGATTCTGAGCATGTCCCGCGGTGACTCTGAATGAGGGTGAGGGGTTAAGTCCACCACTCATATATCATAGCGACTAAATCCCATTGTTATGTTAAAATGAAGGAAATGTCTTTATAGGTAAATTACATATTGACCTGTGATGTTATGAAATGTCATGTAATTGGTAACATTATTGACTGACTGGACATTTGCATTTTGGAGGAGAGAGTGGCTTCTGGGGATGGTAAAAATCAAATGGACTTTAATGCAGAAAAACAAGGACTGGGGCTTTTTAAATTATTTGTGTGTGTGTGTGTGTGTGCCATGTTCAGGGAATGTGAGGAGACAAGGCTTTACTATTATAATTCAATCTTTTATGTCATTGTCCTGCATTTGTGGCTTCAGAAAAAATATGTTTTTACCTACCCCCTATTTTCACCCGCCTTCCTTTACTAACTAGAGTTTCTGGGTATGTTGTGTGGCCTTTTTTCCAACAATAAAAAAGACATAAATGAAAATTCACTGCTTGCTAGCGTAAAATGCAACTATGAAGAGGGGGGGCTTAGCATTTTTAACCAGTTCTAAACCATTTTAGCTCAATATGGCAGTTTACAATGATAAAAATGTCAACTAATGATCTACAAATGTGTTAAAATATTTAAAAATCAGCAACACTGAAAATAACTGGTATTGAATGGATGCAATTTGAAAAAGGCTGTAATTGAGGTAAACTACTATGTCCTCTGCAAACAACAAAATATCCATTCTTTATTTTAACCTTTTACAAATACCTCTTCTACAATGCTAACCCAGTTCAGACCTATACAAACATAATCTGAAATGCATGAGATTTTTGGATTAGTTTAGCACTTTAGTATTCCAGACCTGACTCAAAAGATCCTTCTAGTGGAAATGAATATGATGCACTGTGAACTATAAAAAAGAGAGGTATATTTATCAGAAAAGTTGCAATTCTCAATTCCCTCATGTATTTTGCAGGCATTATTGGAAATATGAGAGATTTTGATCCATCCATGCATTTCCTTCAGCCTATCTGGGGCTCGGTCGCAGGGGCAGCAGTCCAAGCAGGGACTCCCAGACTTGCCTCACCCCAGACAATTCCTCCAGCTCCAGCTCCTCCAGGGCAGGGTCCCAATGACACCAATCCCAACAACATCACTGGACTTGCTGTACAACTTAACATAATGGCTCTTAGTCTAACCCGTCCCCTAGGATCTGTTTGCCATGGACGACCCTACCAGGAGCATCAAGCCCGCGGGCCGAGACGTCATAGCTCCCAGGATCATATGGGCGCTCAAACCCCTCCACCACATTAAGGAGGGGATTTTGTTTTTATCCATTATAGTTGAATTGCTGATAAATGCTAAATGTTCTTTATCATAACATTTTGAACACCTGTCCCTGGCTAACAAAATGGGGGCTTGTCTAAGCTCAGTCATTTCTAGTATTAGTTTTTTGAGCATTTATTTTTCACTGGCAGAGCAGTGAGGTGCTGACAGGCGTAACCTATTCTATTATTAGCTCAGTAAAAGTCCAGTTTAACGCGCCACAGGGAGATATTCCATCAGGACGATGACAGCCAGACCTTTTCACGGGCTACGCGGGAAATTTTCTGCCTGACCTGAACAATCAAGAGAATGTAAAAAGCCAAGACTTATACGTGATGAAAGGGAAGCCTTTATAATTATTGGTATTAGGACTGCTGTAATGACTCACTACTACCTAGGTAAATGATTAGTCAAAGATTAGATTAAGATTAAGTCCAAGATTATGCAAGAAAGAGGTAATCTTTTGAGAGATAAGTCATTTCCATTCTATCAACACTATCACATTTCATCAACATTCTATCAACTAAAATATGAAAGGCTTTTTATTTGATTAGGTATTATTCAGATAGTTTTGCCCAAACTATGGCCCGGGGGCCAAATGTGGCCCTCAGACCAGTTTTTATTGTCTCTCAGGCCTCCTGCTGAACCGGCCCAATTGATCATAAGCTGTACTTTTAACAGCAAATTAAACAATTTCTACCACTGTAACCTCAAACATCACATTGCAGTGTGATACAGACCTAAAATGAATGTGTTTCAAGCCTTATGATTATACAGTGGCTCTGTCTGTGGCCCTCCGCTTCAAATATGTTTTGAGATGTGGCCCTGGATTAAAAAAGCTTGGACACCTCTGTTTTGTATCATTAAGTTCTTTGCATACTTCACTAGTCAAATGGTAATGTATTAGACAATGTGAATGAAAGCAAATGCATGTTCTGCCAGTGATTACATTGATTACATTGTATTTTGCCATGAAATATCTAAAAGGTACACACAAATGCTCAATCTGATGCTTTCTCTTAGCGACTAGAACTCTTAACTTCTTGTATTACAACAAAAATCTGCTTTTTACCAACATTCATTTTTGCTGCCCCCCATCTGTATTAAATGTGATTGGTCTATAGAACGTTATGATGTCATCTGTAACCCAGCAATACGTTTAGCAGAAATATAACATTAGCACAAATCAAATCGTATTCTTTTTTAATTCTATAGGAGTTGCCTAAACAATTGCACTCATTATCTGACATTTGTACTTGAACAAAGATGTGTCTTTCTGAAAACCACAAGTCAAGCGTCACTTCTCCACTGCATTCTGTCTGCGTGTGAATAACATTACACCCATCTGCGCCCCATCTGCTATTTACATGTTTCGTGCCGCGCCTTCGCAAAAAAAACCCAAAAAAAACCTCAAGAGCGCTCCAGTGAAGGGCAGTGTACTTTTAAATAACATAAGGTTTTCAAATGTCTTCTTGGCTCTATACAAAACGCCGCACTCACCCACCTTCTGAAAACCTATTAGAGTAAGTGGCAGTTCTCAGAATATAAATATGCCTGAGTTAATGGAACAGCTGACAGTCTATTCGAAAGCCTGATCGCTCGCTCGTCCCGGAGAGGAGGGGGGGGGCAGGAAAAGGTACGCACCCAACCCCCACTATTGTCAACATAGTCAATATAAGGTTATCCCAAGGGCCACTGGTAGTGCACACTGTATAGCACCTACAGCAAGGAAGCTAGCCCAGAGCGTGGCACAGCTAGAGGCTACAGGTGACCAGTCATGTCCAAGAATATCTCATATATTGTTGCTGTGATTATCTTTTTCCATTCAGCATGCAAGCTATCTAAAGTAATTATCATCAAAGCAGGAATGAACAGAAAGGGTGCACCTCATCTCATTGTGTGATTGGACCATTTGGAAGGAACTGAAGGTAATCTATAAACCTTACCTGCGTGTTTATTCTGATGGCGCCTATCGATGGGATTTCAAAGTAGTAACCTGGAAGAGAAAAGACAGCAATAATAATCTTTGTAGAATTATAATAATAAAGGCCTTATATTAACACTTTGGTAGTTACGATGTCTTCTTTGTCAGTTTTTTATTACAACAAGACCCATATTGCAACATATATAATCTAATATTAGTGGTTTTACATGTGAATGGTTAATGTCAATGATATATAAGCAAAAAAATTCAGACATGGTTTATTCCTTCTCCTTCTTACTGCTTCTAGTCATTTTTACTGATGTTGGTTAAAACTATATCCCGGTTTTAATGGGTAAGAGGAATATTAAAAAGTCTTGTTGCATAATTGTCTCACATTGAGCAAATAATTATTTTAATTTGCCGTTATTGTAATGTGCATCTTATGTCATGACTCTCTTTCTTGTCTGCCCTCTCTCCTTCTCTCAACCCTCCCTCTCCTATTAACTACTCTTCTCTGCTGTCTCCTCCTCCTCCCCTTTTCCTTTCTTTCTCTCCCTATTCTTTCCCATCTCATTCACTCCCTCCACTCCTCTCACTCCAATTTTGTCTCTCACACCTTCTCTTCTCTCTCTTCTCCCTACATTCACTCCTTCCTCTCCCTCTCCTTTCACTCTTCTCGCTCTCTCTCCTCCTCCCCTTCCCCGCCTCTCCTCTCTCCACTCAGTCACCCCCTCTCCTCCCATCTATAACCACTCCCACCCCTCTCTCTCCGTCTGTCTGCTCCTCTCCGCCCTTGCTCCCCTCCTTTTCCTGTCTCTCACCTCCCCACTTCGCCTTGTATCTCTTCTCTCCTCGCTCTCCTCCTCCTACTCCTCTCCTCTCTCTCTCTCTCCTCCACTCCCCTCTCTAATCTCTCTCTCCCTTTTCCTCTCCTCTGTCTTTCCCCTCTCCTCCCCCTCTTTCCCTCCCTCAACTTCTCTCTCCCCTCCGCTCCTCTCTCCTCTCTCCCCTCCCTCCCCTCTCCTAGCTGCAGGATGTAAATGCGGAGCTCATTGGCGATGCAGAGCCCCGGGCACTGCCGCCGCCGCCGCTGATTAGGAATGGAGGAGAGCGAGCGGCCGGGTCAATAACCACGCTGCTCCACAACTTATTAAAGCCATAAGTGTTTATACAAAGAGCCGCAAAATGGAGCCCGCGTCCCCAGAATGTTAAAAGGCTGCGATGACTCTCATTATTTCGATACGTTATGAACTTTGTCACGGCAGGTTTGTGTTGCCTTCAGATTTCCGCAGACGCTGTCATCATGCAGATATGAGAGGCCTAATGATAACAGCAGCACCCAGGTTACAGCCATTTGTTTTGTTTTTGTTCAAAGCTGGAGCGGTTTGTCCCTAGGCTTTTGGTGCAGTGCCAAAGACATGACATGTACTGCACAGGGAGAGTGTAAACATGTAGTGTAAATAAAACATCAGTAATAACAAAGCACCTGTCTGTATGGGGGATGTGGCTCAGTTTGACAAGTCTTTTAATAGAAGGACTAAGTTGTTTTTAAATTTGTTAGCTCCTGTCAAAAGACACTTTTGTATTAGAAGGAGATGAAGGCTTTAAAGGCTGGTGTTTCAAACCCCGCAAAGGGCATTTTCTATTGCTGTTGTGTCATTGAGCAAGACATTTCATGCACCTTCCCTGAATGAATTTGACTGTGCAGTGCTGTGATAGAACTAATCCTATAACTACTATAACTACTACTAGACCAATGCCTTCGCTTTGACAGTACTTAGAGGTGGGCATTAAATCAAATTATAAATAATACTTTGAATCTTGAACCTGATGAGGGACTGAAGATGGAAAATTAGCAATGTTGGCAATAATCTTCATATCATTAATATGTGCTGTCCCTATATAAATACAATAAGAAATAAGAATGTTATTTTGAATATTTGTAAAAAAAAAAAAAAAAATAAAAAATACATCACATGTCATTTTTCTGCATGTTTAAGGCAAATTTTACAGATTTTTTCAACACTGAAAATATTTTAGAATATTTAAGTTGGAATGCCAAAATAACTTCTGATAATTGTTATACAGAACAGTTTTTGTTAATATTGCCCCATGAGAAGTGTTTTCTATTTTTCTCACTAATACCCTCCAGTTTGCAGCCCAAATAGTGTGATCAAGCATCACAATGTATGTTTTTACTAAAGTAATTCTGAATATCACCAAATGAAAGAGTAACTGTACCCAGAAATGTGTATTCTGAATACATATTTAATAATGGATTATGGACTATGTGACTAAGGGAAATATTTCAAATGTAAACCACAAGAGGAGAAGTGGCTCACAATTATTAAAGACATTTTTATTTTAATGATCTATAAAAGGAGCAAGATTTTATGAGATTCATCTTCTTCCTTTTCCTTTTATTCATGGAAATAATGACAAGTATTTATATTAACTGTCTGATTATTTAGATTTTGACTCTTTAAATTGATGCCAACAAAATTAAATGGCATGAGCAATAAAATCAGTCAATGAATCAATCAATATTTTGTCCACGTGCATTTACTTGGAGGTTATGTTCTTTCTCACTCGTATATCAGCTTGTATCCATTATGTCCTGGTTGTCAGCCAGGTTCATGTAACACCATTAAAATGCTTGTGTGTCGAGGTTAGGGCCAGCGGAAGTGTCAGGCAGCTGCTTATGTTTGACAGAGATACCAAAAGGGTAATAAGAAGAAACAAGATACAAGACGACAGCTCCATCGAGGCTTGTATGTCAACACTATTGTCTTAGACTGGCACAGGGTTTGATAGTATGCTAATCAGTACAGTGTGAACATACTAGCACAGAGGGGTAATCCAGGACTTGCAACAGTAACACAGGGAGGTGCTAAGTAATCACCCCAGCCCTCAGACAACACCCTCTACTTAATAACAACTTCTCTATACACACTTAAAGCACTTCGCTCCACTGGCAATAAGCTAATCAGCAGGACGCTAGTTGTGACTTCTTACACGACTTAGGGCTCCAAAGGAGATACACAATACTTAAACTTACAGCTATTAGGGCCGCAAGATACCGGAAAAACAAGTATGACGACCAGTTGAGTATATAATATACATAATATACAAATACTACATGATTAAGCCATCTACAACTACTATGTCCTCCTAGCCTAGGTACAATATTTTAAGCACTGTATTTTTAGACAGAGTGTGCATGCCAAACAGACTGGTCTTTTATTGATTCGCCCACCATCTATGAAAAAACAAAACATAATTGTACTTTCATTTATTACTATAATTATCAGTGATGAGGGCTTCATTTTATTCAGTGAACTACTTGACAATAATTACGTTAGGCAGTAGCATCCTCTTGATCAAGGGTATACACGGTAAACACTCGTATTTCAAAAAGCTTTTGTATATTTATTACCACAAACGCGTCACATCATTGCTCTTACCTTTGTTGGCACAGGCAATCCACTGCAGCGGCGTGACGTCATAGTTGTGCTGTCCGACGGAGAAGGTGAAGACTCGGACCTGAAAGGAGACGAAAACAAACGCACAGAGAGATAAGAGATGAAAAGGACAAAGCAGAGTTTTAGTTTTAGTTTAGTTTTGAACTCTCTTTAGAAGCACACATACTGACTGCATTTAATATACTATTTTTGCGTTCTAACCATCAGCTCATTATTGTTATATATACTTATCATCTTATCAAAAGAAAAAGGCACCACTGTTTAATCTGTTTAATGTCCGTGGAGATATTCTTGCTTTGTCTGGAATGGTCCACAGTATATGGCAAAAAAAGTTCTCTTTCTCCATGGAGACAAACATGTGACACCACCAGACCAAGTTACAGATCAGATCCGTGAAAAGGCAACTGCATTCAAAGTAAGAATGTATTTTTGAGCAATAACTGTATTTTTGAGCAATATAAACACCTGTAATTGAATACATTCAAGACAGAGTTTAATGCCCTACTGTGGAACATTGCAGACAACAACATAATTCTGTCTGATAGCTGATTTTGCTCTGGAATTTCCCCACTGTGGGACTAATAAAGGCATATCTTATCTTATCTTATCTTATCTTTAAAAGTTGTCCTGTGAGAAACTGGATACTATGTAGACAAACTAATAGGAGCCACTACGTAACAAAGTTGAGATGAAATAATGAGGTCTTTCTTTCTCCTACATTATGTCACAATATGGTGTCATGAAATTCAACACACACATTCAGTCCAATTATAAACAACCTCAAAACTTTCTGTCAGGTTACCCCTATAGGATGTCTACACAGTATGGGCTCAGTATCCACGGCATTGACAAATAATACACTGGCCAAGTTATGGATTATTTCTGAAGATAGTGGGCAAATATGGATGTGAATAGCTGGAAAAGATATTTAAGTGGAGTAATTAGCCTATATGTAACTTTCAAGTTTGCACTGTGTAACTTTTTTGCAGGATAAATACAATTGATTGCCTGCTTTGGAACAGTAACAATAAAAACAATCACATCTCTATTGTGACCCCCACCAGAAAAGTTACAGAGTGCAACTTCAGGAGGTAAGCACTTTTCCTGTGTAAGGTTCAAAATTAACCAGAACCAATGACGTACAGGTGGGTATTAGTCAACTACATTTACTCATTTACATTATTTAATGTGTTAATCCTCCCAAATACATTAACAATGAATCAAATGTTATGGTAAAATGGTTTCTCTGACAAGATATTTTTTCTTACTTTTACTTGAGTCTTTCTTGGACCACTACTTGGCTACTCGACCCACCTCTGAACATTGGTAAAAAAATATAAAGAGATTCTATTCTATACTGTCCTCAAATAGACTTCCTGCATGTGTGTGCCTGGTGAGTGCTAATTGGGCTCAACAGATAAGCACAGAATATAAAATAGATTAGAACACATAGAATAGTTTGTGTCGAAATACTGACGGTTTTGTTGGGCCAGTTGTACTTCTCAAACACCTCCTGCGCACGGTCCTCCCCTCCGTCTGTAAACATCATGATCATCTTATTGCAGTTGGCCCTGGGAGCATTGGACTCCTGTGGGATATGAAAAGAGAGAAACATCAGAAAAGTAGGGACAAAGGAGCAAAAGGTCAAAGAAAATATGTTGAAAGACTAGGGCCGCTCTGGGGTCAAGGATACACACAAGAAAGCTGTAAGTGTTGTGCTCATTGTATAATTACTGTGGAAAAATACTGTATCTACTCCCTCAGTCTGCTCCAAAGTGAGTATAATGTCATGTTTCATTTTTATCCCAACATAAGAAAGAGCCATCGCAAATGGTATAGGGGCAACAGTAGCTCAGGTGGTAGTTTGTCCACTGGTTGGCAGTTTGAATCCCGCTCTCGACATAAACATCGTTGGTAGAGCGGTCAGTTCCATTGGCCCACAGGTTGGCTGTGTGATTCCAGCTCCCACAGATGAATGCTGCCATTGTCCTTGGGCAAGACACTGTTAGGGCTTAACCCACCTCACCCCAGTGTCTGCGTACACCGGTGTGTGAATGTGTGGGTGAATGGGTCAGTGGTTTATTGATGTAAAATGCTTTGAGTGCCTTGAAGATGGAAAAGCGCTATATAAAAAATGTGACCATATAGTGATGAGTTGCAGTGTAAGACAGGTACCGGTCTGTTACGCTTTTGCTACCGGGTCACACAAAAATAGTAAATAATTTATCAGCCACTGCATCTTCTCCAACATGACCGCCCGTCGCCCGTCCCTCATGACACGCTAATAAGCTTGTCCGTAGATATATAATAAAAAATCCTGATAGGAAATCGCCACAGAAAT
>JAIEZT010000013.1:11270468-11517968 GCA_019594935.1 Periophthalmus modestus | reverse complement strand
CAGCTTTAATAAATCAGAGATACAATAAAGTACATTGGTTTTGGTGCCGAGCTGTGAAAGCAAATGTTAGCTCAGGGTTCTGCTCTTTAAATGAGGGATTAGGCTCGTGGCTGCGCGCAAAAACAGGACTTAGAAGTTTGTTGCATATAAAAAGTTTGCAGTTACGAATAAGCTTATTGCATGGGAGACTTTCAAAATGCAAATGTGTAACTTTCTATAATTGGTTGGAGTTTAAAATGTATAGGCCAGATTTGCTAAGCAGTTGGCCTGTGAATTTGCCGCGTCACCAGTTTGAGAGCACACGGCAAAAGGAGCGGATTAAGCATCTGTCCCATGTGAAGAGGCAGAGGGTTTGGGCACAGCTGATAGTCGAGGGGGACGGCCGCACATGCACTTATGGAACAGTTTAAAAGCGTAAAATTTAAAGTTGTTCAAGTGGCAACATTTGAAGACTTTGACGAGAGTTTGAAGAAATTTAAGTTGCAAAGATGTAGCAGAAAAAAAAAAAAAGAGGTAGCTTATTAGATCTAACAACCCCACAAAAAAACATTGCGCAACACTGTAGTCATGATTCATTCATGATTCATTCACTCCGTACTCTGGACTGTATAAAGACGTGGACTAAGCGAGTGTGACGTCACCCATAGCTTTCGGTTTCAGTTAAATGAAGCTCATCGAGGCTAGCGGTTATAGGGGCGAATTTGGTGCCCATATCTGGAATTCCGACACAGGTATCATAGCAACCAAAGAGCCAATCCGGAAGTAAGATGTTGAATGTAACACCCCTTCTCGGCCACACCTCTGGTTTAGCAGGAAGCAGGTGCGTAGCAATGATGTCAATCAAATAATACAAAATACAGATACCAGAATCGTATAAAGAGGGTTAATACGAACATTTTAAGACCAAAATGACGAGCCTGACAGCAACAAAGAGAGGGGCGACAGTTTCTCCATAAAAAGTGAATTGGAAACAGAGTCAATGGAGCCGGAATCACACCCATGCTCAAGGTAAGACAAGGCAAGTTTAGTTGTTACAGCACAATTCATACACAAAGTCATTCAAAGTTCTTTACAGAATAAGAAAGACATTAAAATCACACAAATCAAAACATAAATAATCACCAATAATCATCATAAAATTACCTTTAAAACAGAAGAGTGCAGAATAAAAACCGTTCAGTCATATTCACAGCTAAACAGAACCATTTTGAGCCTGGATTTAAACATGGTCAAAGTAGTGGCCTGTTTCATATCTTCAAGAAGACTGTTCCAGGTTTTAGCTGCATAAAACTGAAATGCTGATTCTCCATGTTTAGTCCTGACCCTGGGCACCAGCAGGAGGCCGGTCCCTGAAGTCCTCAGAGTGTGAGATGGTTCATATGGCACTAACTCACTTGCACATTTCCTATTTGGAACATAGATGCTTCCAGATTAGCTATGTCCACTTATATTTGCAGTTTATGGATAGACCCTGGGCGATACTGAAAGGAAATGAGACTAATCTTCCCTACCTGTCCTTTCGACCACCACCAATCACTCACACATCACATTCATTCTAGGCTGGGTGGGTGAAGTGTCTTGCCTAAGGACACAACAACAGATCTTGATCCGAGTAGGAATCGAACGTCTGACCTTCGCATTGGTGGACGAGTGCTCCACACACCGAACTACTGTCGCTTTTCAATCACTGCTGGAAATCTCTGCAATTATCTTATGCAATACTGTTTTGAAAATCACTGACAAGTCAGAGTGAGCGCTTCACTAAATGTTCTTCCAAGCTCTGAAATAGAAACTCCTACAACTGAATGGAAATGGGCCCAAAAATCTATTCAAAAATGAAAGACGAAGATGAATCTTTTTTGTAATGATCCATCTGCATTTGTTTGTATTTGTGCTCGGTCTGGTTTTATAACACTATTGGCTCTGAATATCTGATCAAAGCATAGCCTAGATTGTGCCATAAATACTGCTGCCAATCAATCAGAGGATCTCCATCATGTTTCAAATAGAATAGATTTGTTTTAACTTTAATGAGGCTAAGTGCTATCAGCTTATCGATCATGTTTATTGATGAAGACCGATGTGAACGCTGTCATAAAGTGCTCACGTAGGAGTCTATATACTTCCATACAATGCAATTACCAACCCAGGGCAGACTATAATACTTGAGTAACTAGTATTAGATCTAGTTGAGTAGAAATCATTGTGTTTTGCCTTGGGCTGTCACTCAGACTGGTGCAGACTCACACAGTGCTGTATAACGCTGCTGCTCGATCCAATATGAGGATTAGCTTGGGAGTAAGATGTCTAAATTAGGCCTGTATTGACAACAAGGGAGAGATTTTCTGCGCTGCGGGGAAAATAAGATCAATAATGAAGGTAAAGATATATAAACCTGACCATGAAACTGCATTAAAACAGCAGGGGCCATATATTTGAGATAGCAGATTTTTAATATATGGGAATGGACCTAGTGAGAAGGGTAAATGACATTAGGTGAAATAGTCTGAGGTTTTATTAAGTTGGAGAGTAGCCAGTGCCAGACTGTTTCTGTGTGATACAATGAGAAGTTTCACCCCAGTCATTTAAATGGTTGTGCAATGATACTATTTAAAACTAAACTGAACTGCATTGTGCTGCATTAGACCGCCTTGATTCCTGTAATGTTAGAAATGCAGGGATATATTCTGGACTTCAAACTAGGCCTGGCACGATAATGACTATATCAACTTACTGTCAGTGGTACAAGTACTAGTAAAGTACTCTATTTAAGCAGAATTTTTAGGTATCTGTAATTTACTGAAGAATATTTTAATGTGGGTTCTTTTGACATTTACTTCACTACATTTGAGAGCAAGTATCTGCACTCTCTACTACTAAAAGTACTTTTCATATGATTTGAGGGCTTATTTTTACCATGTTTGTGGTAACATCCTGACTAAAGTTTGACTTCAAGCTTCTGCTTTGAACTAACATAAACAAATACACAAAATTCATGAGAAAAACTAAGAAATGGATTAGTATTGCTACTGTTCACCAAAATATGTCTGTTTTTTTAAGCAATATCACTGCATTTAACACGTTCATGAATTAACACTGTATCAAAATCTGTGTGAAGTACATTTTACTCTTTAAGTACATTTTTAGTTTAGTTTAGTTCAGTTTGGTTTCAATATTATCGTTTAATATTATCGTTTTACTTTAATATTATCGTTTTACTTTAGCAATATATCGCACTTTCAAAATTGGTTATGACAGGCCTTCTTCAAACCTGTATTTAGTTCAGGAATAAATTTAAATTACTAGAAAGTGTTAGTATTAGTATTTAGTATTATTTACTTAATAATGTTTTGGCTGGTGAACTATGGTCTATGGATATATTTAAAAAGTTAAGTCCTTTCTACTATTTTCATTCAAATCCAACAATAACTTGTGGTGAATTTACCTGACATTAAAATGACCAAGTTTAATGTGGTTTAATGTAGTACAACATTACAGTTGTGGTAATCATGAGGTTTATTGTAAAGTAAAGTCTATATAGACAATAACTTAATAAAAACATATAAATGTAATATCCCCAATCCCCTTTACTAGAAGTTCCTTCGTTCCCATACTACAGTTGGACGCGTTCCCTTCTTTTTAACAACCCAATCTCTGCAGTCCATCTTTTATGACAGAGCTGTTAGGATTGGTGGCTGCTGTTCCAGGACAGGGCGGAGAGGTTGGCCTTAATCCAGTACCTTGACCCCTCTGTGCAGACCGCAGAATCACACAGAGCAAATGGAAAATGAAGACATCCACAGCCCACAGAGGAGCAGAGAGAACTGCACTGAAACTGTACTGTCCCAAGTCATCGCTTCACTGGAGCACGGAGGGCACAGCCTCTCCAGGACTGGTGCAAAAGTGAATAAAAACAAATACAAGATACACTGCATTTCTACCTAGACTGGCCTAATTTTGACTAGTTTGGATGAATATGTAGCTGGAAATCATTTAAGATTTGTTTTAAGATTTTTCATGTTTCAAGGTTGCATGTTTTTATTTCAAGTTTAATTATCTACCAGAGGGGTCAAATTTTATAGGCACCTTTCAAAAGATATTATATTTTGTTTTGATTTGTTAATTGCCATGGGAACGGTGCTAATGTTACATCATTCTGAAACCTACTTAACTGAAATAAAATTTTGTTGAAAGACGTTTCAGCTGTCACTTGGAAGATATTTTCAGTTCATCTTGAAAGAAAAACAAACTTCAAAACCAAAAAGTGAATAAATCAAATTAGCCAACACTACTAAGATCAAGATTGTAATTCTTTGTATGTGGGGCTGGACTCGTGCTCCTGCAGCGCTCCCAGAACGTCCAGAACATTCAGTGTTTCTGTTTTTGTTGACTTTTATGTGAAGCGCTTCGGGCAGCTGTATTTTAAAAGTGCTGTATGAATAAAATTGAATTGAAGATGTAAAATTATGAATTGAAGTAATATTACCTCTGTCTTTTCAGTGTTTCACTTTCACATCTTATGACTATAGACTCTGGACATCTTGATCTCAGAAAGTAGAAAGTAAAAAGTGCAGTGATGTATTTCGTTTGCTTTTTGCTACAGGCCAAACGCAGCACTCACAGCTCCAAAAATGTTTGTGCAAGATCATCTATAACAGGTAAACATCCAACAGAGCAGAATAAGAAGGGAGACTTTCTTAAATAAGATCAGAACAAGTGGCTGTGGCTAAAATGCTAGTAGCAAAACCTAAAATGACATTCGAAGGTAATAGTAGGGATTGTAGCGTTTAAATTGCACACACTTATGTACAGTGACTAATCGTATTTACAGTATACCAATTCAAAAACACAAAAAACACCATTGATTTGACCATTTCGATTTCACATACATCACCCAAAGCTTGTTGTTTGAGATTCAGTCACACACTGTAGCTCTATCTATCCTCCACATATCCTCCACTCCTCTGCTCCACACCCAGTTCTGCTCTTACCACTCCTTTGTACTGTCATGCCCTCCAGCGATGCAAGCCAACTTTTTGATACTTCAAGACCCTCATGAATTCAGCATCTCTCTTGCTAGCACACCAACGCATCACATCATTTTTGTATGTCATTTCTGATGCACTTTTTCATCTCAACCGCCAACATGCATTATATAGGCAAACTAACCCAGCTAAGATAGTTATAGGCGTGGAGGTGGGTCCCTAAGCTCGATCTGTGTAAATAATACAATGTCAAGAAATCAAGATTCAGCCGAGTTCATATTCTGGAGAGAGGAAAAAGTTGTTTCTCGTTTCTCGTTTATGTCATATAGGGTCACCTCTCCACAGACCTGACGAGTAACTTGACCTGGTGGCGTTACCTGCTTGTCTCCATGGACATAGATAAGTTCCAGACAAAACAGTATCATCTCCAAAGAGACAAATAAAAACTGAAGGACCCTCGGAAAAGTTACATAGTACATCTTTAAGCATATCGCAAGCCAGAGGATCATTGCCACTCAGCTAAACCCCTTTGGCTGCATTGAAGAAGCCATTTGCATTTCTCCGATCCAAAACAGAATCTTAATGAGTCTGCCAGCCACTCTAACAGCAATATAGTCTCTTATAGTTGCTGTATCAATCCCTGTGATGGGTTCAAACAAAGTGCGTTACTTATAAAAGCTTTTGGTGTAGAGGTGAAGGGGAAGACAGCAGACCAACCACAGCGCTGTGTACCCCCAGAGAACGCAACCTGCTTATGAAGGCATATACTGGGAAATGTAGGAAATGCCAGATCGGATTTTGATGTTGGTTTTGAAAAGTGCTGCTTCAGAGTTGACATTTACTTCATAGAAATCGTAAAAAAAAGTAGTGAAAGTCATTCTCTGTGTGTTGTGTTATTCTATTGACCTTATTATTGGTGTATGTTAATAGAAAAACAGGGATTATTGTGTGGCTATTGTTTTCGGGTGTGGTTATGTATGTCTCTGTATGCTCCTATTGGTGATCATAGACTGTATTTATAAATGGACATAGCTAACCTGCTAGCCACCGCGCTCCACATGTGCACACTTCCGGCTGCGTCAATGTTGGCTCCAATTCACTTTCTATTGAAAAACTGTCGCTGTCAGGCTGTCATTTTGATCTTAAAATGTTCATATTAACCCGCTCTACCTGATTTTATTCTGCTATTTTGTCTGTAAATCAAGATATGAACATTAATAAGAGACAAATCGGGTGCCTCCTTTTTGAGAAGTTGCCCCCACTAGCTTTAGCAATAGGTTTGACTGACAGCGTTGCTAAGTGCCCACTCCCTACTAAACCAGCGGTGCGGATGGGAGGGGGTGTTACCATCAACAGCCTTACTCCGGATTGGCTCTTTGGTTGCTATGATACTTGCAGTCGGAATTCAAAATATGGAACTCGGCACCAAATTCACCACTTTACCTCCCTCGACTTCATTTGACTGGAGCCGAACGCTATGGGTGACGCCGCACTCTCTTAGTCCACTTCTTTATAAGTTCGGGGTGACTAAAGTTATGGTTGGGAATTTGTTGTTGTACTGTGGTAAAGAGCGTATGTTTTGTCATGTCTTCATTTTGTCTTCATAATTGCTATGTGTTTTGTTACCAGCCAGGGACTGACGTGCAATTAGGCTTTATGACTATAATCCGGATGGTCGGTCAATAAAGTAATTCATTAAATGTGCGCTATAACTTTCTGGGGGTGGTATTGATCTTGCATTTATTTAATAGCAAGTGTTTTATTGCTCAAATAAATTGTAAAACAGCCATTCTTTATGTTATAAGGCTTGCCTCTCCACAGATCTGACGTCCATCTGTGTAATCCCTCGGTCATCCACATATGGTCCAAAGCAAAACAAAAATTCAATTCTGTCATCTGGAAGTGTGAAAAAGTTTTAGAGAGAAGACGTTTCACTGCTCATCCAGGCCTCCATGTTAGCATCATCATTTAATGCCATACTGTGAAACATCCCAAGCGATACAAGTGGTAGACCTGCCCCCAAGAAAATAATGACACAATGTATCTTTTATGTCCACTGTGAATAATTAAAATCAGCAAAACATGAGCTGGCAAATAATGACTTTGAGAGTGCTTCATTCAAACTAATAAGCCATAGCACAAACAGAGCCTGCCCCACCTCTGTCTCAGCCAATCATTATGCAGCTTATTTTCTGCTTTATCGATATTGAGCTTGTGTTATAGCGCTCCTCTTCACCCTCTGAGCAGCAGCGACACAGCTCGTCATCACCTTCTGTCAACACCAGTGTCTATAGGCTCCAGTGAGAATATGTTCACTTGTACAAACTTATGTTCTTCTACTATCAGCCATTGCACAACATGTCTCCTCAGGTACAGCCACAAACGAGCACTGCTGATAATGATTTCTATCTCCTTTTGAAGTGGCTTTATATTGAATCAAATGTTTGCAGAATTATTTCAGGTTAAAAGAGCTTAAAGGTCCTATATTACACAAAACTGACTCCTACTGTGAACTTTAAGCCATGTCATAATGTTATGGCATGATCCTCAAAAACATACCTGGAGTTGTGTTTTGTTGCATTGACACATGTTTGAGTAATCCTTCATTATTAGTCTTATCTGAAAAACTCAGCATGCTCTATTCCACCTTGTGATGTCATGAAGCGGTAGTTTTCAAGTTAACAGCTACCTTTTACCTTTAGTTCAGTAGAGATTGGAAATTTCAGGGCTGAAATTATCCAAATGATTCGAGTAAAGGTGTATAGAGTTATAACATTATGACATAGATCAGAAAATAACATAGTATGGGCCCTTTAAATATCACTCACTTTCATTGAGAATGGTTGGATTAGGTTTCTGTCGCCCTCTACTGGGTGCAGCCAGGATAGGAAACATGTTGAAACAGCTAATTAGCAGCACGGCTATTGTCAACATGATAATAACATACAAATACTTGGGAGTGAAAGGGCAAATATCTATATGTAATGTTAAAGATGCACTTTGTAACTTTTCTTGTGGTCGGTCAAATGCATGGGTAAATTCTAGCTTGTTTATGTTCCACACAATGGCATTATTTAGTTTTTTAGGTGAGCATTCCTGTAGCACAGAAGCACAGGTGTAGCACAAGTGGACCCATCACCAAAGTGACATAGTGCATCTTTAGACCTCTCTAAGACCAAATACCAAATCATTTCAAATTCAGTGCACGCACAAAATTTGTTGAGGCAACCCCTGAGGGAAGAAGCTAAAATTAGAGGATATCAAGACTAAGGAAATACTTTGAATTTCTGGCTTGTATCTTTAGAGTCAGGGAGTATATAGGATGCCTCTGCCTGGGGTTCTTAATAGCTAAAAGAACTCAATGTGAAATCGCACTTTGCATTCATAGTCGTGTCAAAGCATCAAAGAGCAGACTAAAGTTCTCCCAGCGTGACTTCATCAGCTGCAAATGAAGGAGAAGAGGCGGACATGTTCTTCTCTGAGTCTCCTATAGTGTCTTTAGTACGCCATGTGCTTGTAAGTGGGTATTTATAACAGTGTGAGGACAAAAATTTGTATACACACTTTCATGCTGGATATTAGCACTTTTATGTGGACAAAAGTAGGGAGGTAAATCCTTTGTTATTAGAACAACAACAAGATTTAAGAGAGGGCTGCACAATGCGATTAGATTTGTGATTTATGTGTGAAAAGTGGGATTCTGCTCAGAATGCAGAAACAACTCCAGGTACAACAACATCTTTCTATGAAAAACTTTCTAAATGATCTAAATAACTGCGCCGGCATAAATTGCTATTTCAATTCCATAAAGATTACAATGGTACCCCTAATTTAAAGTTCACATGTGGGCTAACGTAGGCTAACTTTGGGGTTCAGGGTGGGTTAAGGATAAAAAAGTAGTAACTCTGGTCGTAGTGACTAAGATCAGGGGCACCTCTAGCTTTAGACAGTCCCCACCCAAATGACATTCTTTCCCAATCAAACCTACCACCTACAAATGTACTGTATACTTACTTATATTGGCCCACCTCAATTTAACAAGCTAGAAACGGCCTGGTTAAAATCAGAATCAGCCTCCAATGTAATGTCCCCGAAAGATCTGTAAACCCAACATGTGTGTGTGTGTGTGTGTGTGTGTGTGTGTGTGTGTGTGTGTGTGTGTGTGTGTGTGTGTGTGTGTGTGTGTGAGTATGTGTGTGTGCGCGTGTGTGTGTGTGTGTGTGTAGTGTGAGTGTGTGTGTGTGTGTGTGTGTGTGTGTGTGTGTGTGTGTGTGTGTGTGTGTGTGTGTGTGTGTGTGCGTGTGTGTGTGTGTGTGTGTGTGTTTGTGTGTGTGTGAGTGTGTGTGTGTGCATGAGAGTGTGTGGTACATAACACCTCACTTAAGCATGTCTCAAGGTTGTGTTCTCCGTGCAGCAGCATACATTGATAAAATATCAGTTGAAATATTTAGCACGTGTGCCCTCCATGTCAACAAAAATGTGTGAATATTATACAAGACTAGCCTTAAAATCAATAATCAGGGTCAAGCAAAAATGGCTATAGACCGAGTATGAGTAAGCACACACCGGCACCAGGCACTTTTCCATTGCAGCTGCAAGCAGCTACTTAAAGCAGACCTATTGTTCAAAATCGACTTTTTAGAGTTTTTAACCATGTTATAGTTGTTTCTCTTCAACATTTACTCACCCAAAGTTGTATTTGGAGTGATTCATGCATGTTTGAGCAATCTTTAATCGCTTATTTTCAAAACGCCATCTTGCCAATCAATCTCTGGTTTCACTATCCCCGCATTTGTCCACTGCTCTGCAATAACTTCATTCTCGAATTGATTTCCTTAATCTGTGATATGCATAGGATTCAGCACCGCTGCCTAGTCATTTTGGTACATTTAAAAAAAAAGGCTCTTTGTTGTGATGACGTTTACGGCGATGTCAGCTCCCATTGGGCACCACAGTTTTCTAACACGGAAGTCTGAGAACTTGTTTCTTTTAAGTTGTTTTAGATGAATAAAAAATGTTCGAACCATAACTTAATCATTCACATGTGTCAGAGATTATATATAGCAGACACAAGCACAATAGGTCCTCTTAATAATAGATAGAAATCACTCCTCTTTTTCAGCACTGGGATCCTGGATGGTAAGTGATGCAGGGAACACCCAAATTAGCCAGTCAAGTGCGCAAGAAATGCTATTAACAAATCATGAGGCAAACATAACATGCTTATTCATTTGGCCAGATTGAATTTACGCAATATTTAATCTCTACAAAACCATAGTGGTTCTGATTTAGGCTTTTAAGTTTCTAAAACCTTGTTACAACTCTTTATTCTCTCCTCTGTCACAGGTCACACCCAATATTTCCATAGCCACAGCAGCCCTGGGGCAGACAAAAAGTGGCTGCTATACAAAGGCCTCTTAGTCTTAGTCTCAGACATCATACACTAATTGTGGAATAGTTCCTATCCACTGCTTGGAGCTTCTAGCCATGAAAGTTACACATTGTACCTTTACACGAGTATTAAATTTCCAGCTGTTTTATTTATGCGTCGACCAATCGTCCGTGCTACAGACTGAACCTGCTCCTCAGCTACTTGTCACAGAGCTGCCACCTCCGAATGCCTGCTGAATCTCTAATGAAAAACATATTTTTGCATACATGCACAAATCATGAATAATTCTCATCTCTGTGCAGCAAAAACACAGCGCAGACAAATTCTTACAAAACTTACACATCATAGTCGCCAGCCAAGACAGAACAACCACTTCTTCTCAGAGGCTTTCATTATTAAAGCAACACTATGTAAATGTTCTCATGAAGGGTACACCACCTGCTCCATGGAGATGTTATTTCATTGCCTGGAATGCTCCATAGTGGCATAAAGAGAGACAAGCAAGCAAGTGACGCTATTCCAGGCCAAGTTACAGGTCAGATCTGTGCAGAGGTGACCACGCTCACTGTACAAATCTATGAATTTTTGCAATAGAAGCAATTGAGTAAATGCAAGATAATAACAGTTAATGCCATTTTGTACGCCACCTGCTCCATGGAGATGTTATTGCATTGCCTGGAATGGTCCACAGGGGCATAAAAGAAGACAAGCGAGCAAGTGACGCTACACCAGGCCAAGTTACAGGTCAGATCTGTGGAGAAGCGACCACGCTCACTGTATGAATCCATAAATCTTAGCGATACAAGCAATTGAGCAAATGCAAAAATAATAAAAAAAATAATAATAATAACAGTTGGTGCCATACTGTGGAACATTCAGGCACCATGATTAGCATCTCCATGGAGACGAGCAACCATAGAAAAGTTACACAGTGCATCTTTAAATGCTGGATGTAGCCACACTGTAAATCATGACAAAAGTACTGAATGATTGTTGCCATAAAATAATAAATATCTTTGGGTAGGTGTGAGTTTTGATGACGCGTAAAGGGACACGGACGTGCTGGGATACTCACTGGCTTGCATCAGCTGCCCCTGACGTCCGAACACCTGGGAGAACGTGCTATGTCCGCAAGTGAGCGTGTCCTCCATGGCTGTTACAGAAGAACACACCGTATCAGCGAGAGGGACAACACCAGAAGGTCACAATAACCCTTTTAAAGTACTTCATATGAGGCTACTCACCAAAGGTCTCGACTTGGACCGTCCCAATGTCGCTGGCACTAACGCACTAATGCACTACAGCACCTTTCTTCTTACTCTGCCGCGCTAAAAAAAAAAAAGCAAAAAAAAAGGGGGTGTGACCGCGTGCGCTGCCCGCTTGTCAGCACGTTAGAGAGAAAGTTGTGTGATCCTGGAAACGCATTTTGGTAGTGCCAGAATAGCGCTGTAGGCTGCGTCTCTGATCTCCTGTTGTAGTCTCCAAGCGCGCTGGCATCAAGAGACTGAGGAGCCGAAGGCGGTGTGGAGCAGGTGAAAGTCAACGCGCTCTCCTCCGTTTTGCGCTGCTGTAGTGTAGTGTTCTGGTATGATACGAGTGCGTGTGTCCTCTTTTCTCTCCTCCCTCTTTCTCTCCCTCGCCCCCTCCCGTGAGCGCAGTCCGTGTTTGCAGTATAGTGTAGGCTACATCAGCAGTTACATCTTTGGCTTTGGCTCAGATTAACCGTGCGTAACTCTCCTCGGTACAGCACCACACCCCAGTACCCCAATGCAAATCACGGCAGCCATTCATCTTCAAGAGCCCAGGACGCCACTGCTTCACTGCCGGGGAAGTGTGGTGCTTTATTTTAGAGCAGGAGGGGGAAATAACAAAGGGGGAAAAAAAGATATCTAGTGAAAAAAGTTGAGCAGGAGCAGAGAGTGGTTTCACGCTGTTAACTCGAGAAGAAAAAGTTGTTCACTGAGAATAAAAATTGGAGATGAAAATAGTCACAGAATAAACAACAGTTACTTTTATGGAGGCAGCATCAGTACCAATCTACACCAGCCACTCCCCACTCACTCACAGCACATTCATATAAGCATGGTGGGTGAAGTGTCTTGCCCAAGGACACGACAACATTGTTATTTTTAGGAGCTCGGAGCAGAGCTGCTGCTCCTCCACGTCGAGAGGAGCCAGCTGAGGTGGCTTAGGTGTCTGTTCAGGATTCCTCCTGGACGCCTCCGTCGGGAGGTGTTCCGGGCATGTCCCACCAGGAGGAGGCCCCGGGGAAGACCCAGGACAAGCTGGAGGGACTATGTCTCTCGGCTGGCCTGGGAACGCCTTTGGGTCCCACAGGAGGAGCTGGAGGACGTGTCTGGGGTGAGGCAAGTCTGCGAGTCCTGCCCCCGAGACTGCTGCCCCCCAACCCAACTCGGGATAAGCAGAAGAAAATGGACAGATGGATGTTTTATTAATTAACTTTTATTGAACTTTGCGACTTGTCTCTTAGATACGCTAATTGTAATTGTATTGTATATGTAGATAGAAATGTATAGCACCAGTTAAATGGAAATCAGCTGCAGAATTGTGTATTATTTTTGGTGCTATTCATGAATCATTGTAACATGATTAATGATTATGCTAACTGACCGAAGAAAATAAACTAACTAACTATATTGGCTGAACCGCCTCACACTGACAGCTGTGATCTTTTTGTTAAACATCAAACCGTGCGAACCTGGACGGAGCTTCTATCATCTTTACCGCAACACCGACAACACAACACAAAGCCGTATCAAAAGGGGTGGATCGGTTACATAGGCAAGGTGGATGAAGTGTCTTGCCTAGGGACACAGCAACAGAACTTGGCCCGATCAGGAATCGATCATGTCCAGACCCTTCTCCAGATTTTGGCCTACAATCTTGGACCACAAAGACAAATTATTATTCTACTTAAATACACTGATACTACTATAGTCATGCAGAACCAAAGGTAAGTTCTGAATGAAAAACTATTATGTGTATGATGAATATTAAACAAATGACACAATGAAACACAGTGACATAAAAGCACATGATTTCACATGTTACTAAACACCTCTGAGTACTGAATACACATTAGCTTTTGTGCTGTGGTTGTCATGACGACCTCTCTGGAGACACGAACACTTTTGGACAGCGGCTCAGGTCCTCTCCACACCCTGTAATATCAGCCCTCTGCTCCTGCTCTGTGTTTAACGGCTCATTTCCTCTGAAGCACAACAACAACAGCATGAGTTTTACAGGAAGTACATCTCCTCTCAGCAGACATCCTCACAACACTGGCCCAGGACTATTCTGCTACTGCTGGGAAAGAAAGAAAAGAGACAAGCGCTGGGACTGTTGACTATGGGGTCCAACAGCTTTGAGTTCTAAAGGCTGAAACAGGAACTTTGTCTGAACATCCTGGTAAATTATAGACTTACATCAGGGGACTGTTTCAAATGTCAGCGTGTGTACCTATTCCTCCAGCAAAACTGATTTTTAACAATAATAATGAAGTTTATTGATGCAACCACTCCTCAGTTTTGCTACTAACTGATGCTTTTTGATAATAATGTTAATAATGCATTGGATTTATATAGCGCCTTTCGAGACACCCAAAGTGCTTAAAATTGCATTAGTCATTCACCCCAGTGGTGGTAAGCTACGATTACCCACAGCTGCTCTGGGATCGGCTGCAAATGGCAAGGCGAGTTTATTTGTATAGCACAATTGGTACACAAAGTAATTAAAAGTGCTTTACGGAATAAGAAAGACATTAAAATGATAATACAACAAATCAAAACATAAATAATCATTATAAAATCTGCACCATCGCCTCCTCCGACCATCACCAACACTCACACACACGCATCAGATTCATAAAAGGCAATATGGGCGAAGTGTCTTGCTTAGGGACACAGCAACAGTTTCTGCCACCAGATCGCAGCACCTGGTATTCCTGAGGTCTCCAATCCAATTATTAACCACGCCCAGTCTTGTTTAGCTTCAGATATCTAACAAAAAGGTATTTTCATCACTTCTGGCCTTGATAACGATATCATTTTCAGCCATTGAATGTGTGTGTAACAGCAGTAGTGCAAGTAGCAGGTTGTAACAGCAGACTTAACACTGCACTTACTAAACTTTTAACTGGTTTCTTGCAATTTTATTTAAATGTACTTTCACATTTGACATTTACCAGTGCTTCTTCAGGGTAAGGCGAGCAAAAAGTGACATTTCTTGAATAATAATAATGATTCGCGGTACTTTTAACCTCAGAGTTACCTGGCTCCTCATACAAATGTCTGCTCCATCATAGACTTTAATGGTATTCTCTTTGAAAGGAAGTCAGGGCACAGAGGGTATACGAGCGAGATGGCGCAAAATGAATAATATAGGCAGCGTGTGATAGCGGCAATAGTAAATGCTATTCAGGGTGGAGCTATGTTGAAAATATCAACGCTCACTGATGCCCATGGAGATGTTATTGCTTTGCCTGGAATGTCGCGTAGTGTGGCATAAACTTTGCTTTTCTATCTTTGAGGAGACAAGCAAGTGATGCAAGTTACGTGTCAGATCTGTAGAGATGTGAGCCTGCATGTTTTTCAAGGGTTATGTTTTTAGCAATAAGCCTGGACGGTCACTTTAATGCCATACTGTGGACAATTCCATGAAAAGCAATAATAGATCCATGGTGAAGAATAGAAAGTAGCTATAAGTGAATGGGTCCCTGCAAAACTGGCCCGTGAGCTTACAACAATTTAACCAACCACCCATAACAAACGCAATGGTGAGGCCCCTGCACATGTGTTATGGTCCTACCACTGAGCCACATGGAGGCACAGGCAAAATGTGATAAGCAACATGCAGCAGTTTACCTCTCCTCGTAAGCTGGCTTTCCGTATATTTATTTCCAAAGCCAGGCCTCTAGCTGCGCTCAATCTCGTTTTTATGAATGGTGGCTGGCCTGTGCAGTGCAATTAGGAGAGAGTGGAGAGATTTTCCAGCACAGCACTCCTTAGCCTTTCCTCTGTCTCCACATACACCACAGTGAGGTCATAAAACACACGATGGCACCAGAGAATAAACAAGCCCTGTCCACTGCATGAAGAGAGGGGCTTTAGAGGTGAACCGACTGGCACTTTCGGTTTCATGCATAATACTCCGTGGGTGCCATAAACTGTATATAGATATATGCAGTCTATGGTCAGCACTGTATCTAGAAATAAAAATGTGACTTGACTTTCTTTAGTGCGCAGAGTAGTAAAATATAGCAAACAAAAACTTGACGACTTGACTAAAGTGCATCCATAAATACACTACAAAAGTTGCAGAGGTAGAAATATGGCTACTAATGGATATTTTAAAATCTGCTGTATAATCAACATTGCTTTTAGATACACTCTTGTAATTTTAGTAGATACTTTTGCAATCGAACAATAGTAGCTGTCACATTTCACTATAGCTATGGTGTCATGTGACTGTGCAAATAACCCAATACAATGGTAAATGGTCACATTTTTATATAGTGCTTTTCCACCTTGGAGGCACTCAGAGCGCTTTGCATCAGGGAACCACTCATCCATTCATACACCAGTGTGCACACAAACTCAGGGCGAGGAGGGTTAAGTGTGTGTCTTGCCCAAGGACACAACAACAGCATTCATCTGTGGGAGCTAAGTCCCCCAAGATTACTGGAAGTCTATCTTAAATTGGAAGTATTTAAAAGAAGGGAATAAGATGTAATTTTTAATTCCTATAATGTACGTTATATTGATTATCCTACTGTTTTTAACCATTGATATTTTGTTGAATCGCAGGTAGGAGAAAAATCTTTACATCATCACCAAATAAAGGTTACTACAGAAAAAGGTTTGTGAATATCTCATCTATCAAGGAGTAGCATCCAAAGTGACAGTAATGGCAGAAGTTACATTTTAGTAATTATCAGGGCCGGCCCAGCCTATAAGCAGACTAAGCAGCTGCTCAGGGCCCCAAGGCCAGCAGAGGGCCCCCAAGAGCCCATACATTTAAATTGAACATAATATAATATATCAAGTTTGACTGGGCACAGGGCTTGTGTGTTTACAGCAGCCTAAATATTGTCCTAAAAGAATTACATTTGTTTTATATTTATAATAGCGAAATATCTACTGCTTCCTACATTAGTTTTTGAGCTGGACAGAGGTGAGGGCAGCTGTGTATTTACACCGGAGGACCATTTATAATGTAAATGTAAGCCCACTGTCGCCAACTGGAACACGTTAAAATCCACCAGAAACAGAGAAAAAATGTCTAGAATTTCAAAAATCTTGACCCCCCTTATATGTTTGTGTCCTGTTCTTGTCTTGTCTTGTCTTGTGGTAGTTAAGATAAGATAAGGTAAGATATGCCTTTATTAGTCCCACAGTGGCGAAATTCCAGTATTGCACTGCACAGTTAAAGAAGAGAAGGAAAATGGTACATGCAAAAAACAAGATAATAGATAAATAGCTTAAAATAAAAAAAAAAAATAGACTTAAAAATAAACTAAAAATAGACTCTAATATAACATCTCCGTAAAATGACTTGAGTGTTGCACATGGGTTTGGTTGAATGACACATGTTCAGTGTTAACAGTGTTCATTGTACAGTCTGACAGCAGCAGGAAGGAAAGACCTGCGGAACCTCTCCTTCACACAGCGAGGGTGAATCAGTCTGAAGCTGCTCCCCAGGGCAGACAGAGCGTCCTGCAGGGGGTGAGACTCATGGTCCAGCATTGAGATGACCTTAGCCAGGACCCTCCTGTCCCCCACCTCCTGCACTGAGTCCAGGGGACAGCCCAGGACGGAGCTGGACATCTTGATGACCTTGTCCAGCTTCTTCCCCTCTCTGTCTCTGTTCCAGAACACCGAACAGGATGGCTGATGCCACCACAGAGTCATAGAAGGTTGTGACATTCTAGATGTTTTCAGTGTGATGTTGGTCATATAAAGACAAATACAACTGGTCAAGGTGATGAGAGCAGAGCCAGAATGTCTCAAATGTGAAGCACCAACAGCTGAGCCAGGAGGCAGCTGCTGCCGGGGGTCCCAGAGACATATTCAGCTTAGGGCCCCCTGAAAGGTAGGGCCGGCCATGTTAATTATCATAATGCAAATGTGGTTATTTGTAGTGGTAGTACATTTAGTTTAATACTTACTACCTCTAAACCTATAAGGTACTGTCACTTCATTCACAGACCACACCTAAAACAACACACAGATTTACTAGTTTCCTGAAACTGTCCCTTTAAGAGCATATTAGTTTCCTGAAACTGTCCCTTTAAGAACATGTTATTCAAGTTTGATCCCACATTGCAGGTGGGGGTGATTGATGAGCTCCGGACTGAAATACTGAAATAGGGTCGACCTTGAGAGCGCACGTCCCACTAGTGAAGCCCTAACGTCCGGTCAGAGCAGGGGGCTAAAAACTCTATTTAAAATCAAGTACAAGAGACACAGAGAGGATACACTTTGGACAACCTCTGCTGTGTGAATATCTGTGGGTCGTGTGGTTTCAGATGAAAAGGATACAGCTCTATTTGGCAGCTCAGGGCAACAACAGAGTATCTGTATTCAAATAAGCGTAGTAGTTTATTTTAGATTAGCAGCGGCAAGGCAGTTTGTAAGGATTTTACGTCAGATAAGAGCTCATGGTAAATAGCACTTTTCCACCTTCAAGACACTCAAATTGCTTTACATGAAAGAACCACTCACCCAGGGGATGCAGACACTAGGGGTGAGGTTGGTTAAGTGTCTTCCCCAAGGATACAATGACAAAGCGGAGGTGGAATCGCACTGCCAACCTGATTGCTCAACCAAGGATGCCTATGTCCCAACATCCAACCTTCAGATCAATGGACAAATTCTGTACCATCTGACCTACTGTCGTCCCAGATGCCTTTCCTGTCACCACAAGTGTCTCATAGCCTTCAGTATAACTTTGAATGTAACTAAATGTCCCAAACCTGGTGGTAATGTTCCTGTTACTATTGGTCCCTCACTGCAGCCACACCTACCCTGAAAGTAACAAAAACATGATGGACAATCAGTGCCAACAGTCCCACTCACACACCACAGTCATACTAAGGAACATTTGTGAAGTCTCTTGCCCAAGAACACAACAACAGATTTAGTAGCCTATCTGTAACTACGAGCTACTATGGTATTACAGATGTAAAAATGAAGAATGGAATAAAAATGCAAGGTTACCTCAAGAGTATAGACTGATTATGCTGATTATAACCAGCCAGATTCACATTGAAAACTGTAAAACCCAATGTTTGTATGAACATCACTGTTATCAGCACTGCAAAAACTGAATACTGCACACATCAATACAATAATGACTATAGACAAGTCCTTTGAAACACAAAACCCATATTTTATGTAAGTAGCTCACTTGGTAGAGTGTTTGTCCACTGTCAGGTGGCGATGCGATTCCAGCTCCCAGAGATCAATGCTGTCGTCGTGTCCTTGGGCAAGACACTTAACTCACCTTGACTCCAGTATCTGCGTACACTGGTGTGTGAATGTGCCTTGAAGGTGGAAAAACTCTATATAAAAATTTGACCATTTCCCAGTCATCAGGTATTTTCTTTTTGCAGCCTCCCAACTGTACAGCTTAAGCATTTACAATAATAAAAGTATTAAATGCAGCATAAATGATGTTCAGAAGTGGCAGTTTGTATTGAAATGGCATTTTGCATCAGTGATGGGAGCTGTGCTGAAGAACATGGTCCTTCAGTGACTCACAGGCTCTGCTTTGAATGTCATTATGTCATCATCACACATTTATTACACTCAAATGGGCTCATTGTCCTTTAACTACAAAAGGGAGGTTTTAAATGATCAGATCTGCACGGTCAAAGTCTTAAAATAATGATCAAAATGAGACAGTGATTTTGATGTTATCATCCTGCCCCGAAGGTGAAATAAGTTTGATGGGGCTCACGTGAACTGGCCTATAAAGTTGGATTGGATTAGGTGTCATTTTTACAATATGATTTATGGATCAATATTTTTGGTATGACCCTCAACAAAGCACGTAATGGACCCTGAGGCAGCAGAGATTGTATAATGAGCAGCAGAGTCTACCAGTGACCTTGACTTGACCTTAACGCTCCATTCTCAAACAACTGTCTGAAGTTAATGCTGGTTTTGAGGTTCTAGGATGTGATGATGTCATACTCATATGCACCAGTCAGATTTTCCAATTGATAGCATTATATTTAGCCAAGAAATAATATCCAAAATGTAAATTCGCAAAGGATGAACATGATCATTTCTATCACTGACTAATGAATTGTAGCTACCGCCCCATCTGTATTAAATATAACTGGCCTATAGAATGTTATGTATCTGAAACCCAGCAATAGAGCAATGATGTACAATATCTTACATTATTGTTTTTTACAGGTAGGTATCATTTAAGAAATACAAAGATCTTTTTTCTGTCCTGTGATTCCATTTTAAGGCTCTCAGTTCAAGTAAAAGGCTATGGTTATGTATGGGTTTCAGAGTTATGAAAAATTAGCACCATTGCTGTAGTGATGAAGAATTTAAAACTTTAAAAAAGTATGTTCTTTGAATTGTCAAAAGTCCTAGCGTAAACTGGAAGATGAACCCCATGAATACATTACTATAGGTTTATTTATTTAAAATTCAAAGACTTCAAATCTTGGTCAAATTCACATCCCTAAATTACAGGATTTTAATAAAACAAGAATGTATTAAGTTTGAAATCAAAATGCTCACAGGTTTACACAATCTGAAAAAAGTTTTATTATGTCAATTACAGCCACATCTCCCTTGAGGTCATTGAGAATTTGTCTTGTTCATCTTTGATACATTTTGATTCTGAAAAGCTTAAGAGTCTCTGCTGGGATTACACAAATGTTCTGTGGACTTTTCATGCAACACGTTAATGTCAGACAAAAGGGTATGGACAGGAAAAACAGTTTGAGATTCAAAAATATATCACCGTATTATAAAATAATCCAAAAAAATACTGCTTCTTTCAACACGCTACTGCCACATTCTGCAATAAATGGCAAACGGTATTTTCTAGCCTGACCAGTCAAACTTTTTAAGATTTGAAAACATGTTCAATTTAGAGGCTTTCACAGTCGAATCTTGCCTTCAGCTAATCGCACTGCACCAGAATAGACTTCTATTTATGTTATTACGTAGTGCCTGTAGTGGGCTGCATGTTTTGCAAGTTGCGTTAGTTTAGACCCAAGGATCACGTTAAACTGCTTCATTTTAAGTGGGCAAAACTAATTGTTTGTGCACAAAATACTAAAAAGCAGATTGAGTGGCCAGGCTAGGTTCTTCCACGTCTCATGGAGTTGACAACTATTACATGTTGTCAGAAGGCATAAGGAGTCGTTTGGGATAATTTGCACAAATTGGTGCAAAAATACAGAGTCTGTTAACTTCCACAGACCAGGATACATTCCTCTTTTGTTTAATGAAGCCAATTAAAATGATCGGGTGACACATTTTGGCAGATTGTTTTAAAGTGCTGTAAAACACAGGGCAAGGTGAGGGACTTTTAAATTGTTTTGTCGAGACAAACTCCACTAATGGGAATAATAATTCCCATTATTCCACAACTGAATGAGCTGTCAAACTACGGTGTGAGTCAGAGCTACAGACGACCAGTATGAACTAAAGGAGCACACAGCACCCACATCATTCACCCTCGCACTAATGTACAGTGTTCCTGAGGACCAATTATTGCAGTAAACTACTGCCATTTACAAGTTTGTTTGCCAAACAAAATTCAGTATCATCATCTAGAATAAAATAACTACAGAAAATTAAATCAGAACATTATTATTTATACTGTAAATAATTGTACAAACTGAAGTGTCAAGAAGAAGACAGAAAAAAATGCTTGATCTAGTGTACAGTCTACCTCGCACATGCATTAGAGACATATCCGGAAATATCAGAAAATCTAAACAATCAAATAGGAAAATACAGAATACAGGATTCCCTAATTCTAAATAATACATGATTGCCATTTGCAATAGATCAGCTTTCAAACATAACAGAGCCCTAGTATTACTGTTTTGGGTCCAGTAATGACACAAATTGTATATATTAAGAATCCATTGTCATTTACACGTAATTTTTTTATTTTTTGCAGGCTGGCTATAAAAACAAGGCTCAGTTCGATTCAGGAGATAACTGGAAGATGCAGAGCGATCCCTCCCTTAAATCCAACAAGGCAGTAGAGTTCAACTTCACTTTGCTTCAAGTGAATGAGGCCACAGCTGCCCCCCCTCTGCTGTCAGGGTCAGTCCAGACCTTTGACAGAGAAGAAGCACCAAACTCCAAAAGAATGCATCCGTATGGCTCTCATTTCACTGGCACCTCCTGGAAAAGACAACATTTACATATTTATAACATTAGGGTGTGACTGACAAAGCTATAGTTATTTGTAGCTTTTCAAATGCATTATCAACCTTAAAAGTCTTTAATATTTATGACGCATCAACTACAATTGTTTATATGTTAACATGGAAGTTAAAATGGAACTAATTGACAGTAATTTTGCAGTCAAGTTTGACATTATACATAATAGATGCATTGATGGCAGACACTAATCAATGCTAATTACTGTCTAAACTTGATAAAATAGAGAAACCTTTTAAACTGTCACGATGCTGACCCATTACCAATTAAATGCGTTTCTCTCAGTCTAATTAGTCTCAAAATGCTCTTCCAACTGGCATCTGCTTTTTGGCGTTACTTTGAATTAGCACTTATTTTTCATTATCAGTGCGTTATTATGATTAAATGTGGAACTATAATATGAGCTTATTGCTGCGCCAAATGATTTTAAGATTCATATTTTTTGGCAACTGTAACTGCGTCTTATCAAGGCTAACCCAGAAGTACAACTTTTACCAAACAGAGGCATAAATAAAGTGTATAAATATAAAAGTGGAAATCTGACCTGAGTGTCTTTAGGCTCCTCACTGGCTTGCTCCTCAGCCTGTCCCGGGGCAGACGATGCTGTGGCCTGAGAGCTGCGGGTGATGGGACCTCCCGTTCGGTTTCGGAGAGAGAACCGCTCCTTTTTCACTGGAGGGGACTTGGGCTCGGCTGGTTTCTTGGGCGCTGCCTCTTTGCCTTTGGGCTGAGTCTTGGGTTTCGCTGTGGAGTCAGAGGGGGGGACGGAGGGTGCTGAGGGGGCAGGAGGCACAGACTGAGGTGAGCCTTTTTTTGCCTTCTTTGTGGCGGGTGGTTTTGACTCAGGGAAGGAGGCAGGTCTCTTGGGTCTTCCTGGTCCTCCTTTGGGTTTGATGGGCTGAGGGGGCTCTGGCTCGGCAGCTCCGGAGCTGCGTGCCCTGGTCTTACCCAGCGGTTTGGTCTCAGCCTCAGTGTGAGCTGGCTCTGGGTCTACGGTCTTCTTTCTAAGGCTCATGCTCTTGTCAGTCATGGGGGCCGGCTCCTTCTTCACCTCCGCTGCTGCCTTCTTGCCCTTCTTGCCCGCAGGCTTCATGGGGCAGGTCATACAGTGCTTAGAGAGGCTGGCAGCATAGGTGAACTCGCGGCCGCAGTGGGGACAGATGTTGGCACTGGGAGAGTCCTGCTCTTCCTCAGTTTTCACAGGAGAGGTCTTTGAGTTTGTGGCAGATTTATTTTTCTGTGATATGGCCTTTTGGACCAGCTGGTTCTTCTTCTTGCTCAGAGCACTCATTTTCATTTTACCAGTTTCTATGTTGAAGTTGAGTCTTTTTGGCTGACCCATCCTCCTGAATGCCCCCTGACCTGCTGTGGCTGCTGTGGGCGACACCACTCCATTTGGAGACTTGACAATCTGCTTGAGGGGTATTGGGTTCTTCTTGGGAGTGTAGCGCTTCTTGTCGCTAGCATTAGCACAGGCCAGTATGTGTTGGTGCAGCTCGGGCATGTTGTCAAAGCTGTTACCACATTTGGTGCAGCGGATGGCAGTGCTAAAGGTCTGGGGGATATTGTGAGTGGTAAAATTTGTCGCTGATGCTACAGAGGCATGAGAGCGGCTGTGATAGGGGAATGGTGGAGGTTTGAAACTGGGATAGTGCTGGTTAATGCCCAATCGGACATCAGGCCCTTTAGGCTTCCCTCCCTCCGAAGCCATGATCTTTATTGTAGTGTACAGCTCTTCGTTGGGGTCCTCTGCCTCCTCTTGTGAATGATTCCCGTTCATATCCTTCTCCTCGTTCTCCAACTCATTCTTTGTAGGTACTTCCTCTGCATGCTCTTTTGCTGGTGTGGAAGGACTGCTCTCGTCTTTGGCTCTGGTTGGATCTGTGTAGTTCTGTGGCCGGAGCTTACCACTCTCTACAGTAGTGTGCGTGCATGTCATTTTGGGATGGAGATCTTGCTGATGCTGTTCGAGATTGCAAAGAAACGCAAACTCCTTCGAACAAACGGAGCAGACATAAATGGTGCCGACCCCGTGTAGCGTGGACCGGTGCTCAAGGAGTCCCGGGCCGTCTGTGAAAAGCTGAACACAAAACTCACATTTGAACGGCCACTCCTCTGCATGCACAGCAATGTGTCCTGAAAGCTCTTTAATCGAGTCAAACGGTTCTTCGCAAACATTGCACACAAAGGTCTTACAGTATTCCAAGTCATTTTCCTCCTCAGCAGTTTTATCGGAGTCAGCATTAACGTTGTCTTTATCCTCGGGGACATGGTTTGAAACTGGATTCTCGTCTACACCATTTTGTGCCTCTTCTTTAATTTGAATGTGTTCGGGAATTGTTACATTTGGAGAGGGCACTTTGGGTGAAACAGGAGCAGGAGAGGATACAGAAGATTCTTTAGGTGACGGATCTGCATTATCCAAATTTGGAGATTCCTCCTCTACAGTCTCCATATTGTTTTCTATTTTTCCATTTAGCAAACTGGTTGGAGTTTCAACAGCAGCAAGATCATCTTGTGTGGTGGGAGTGGTTGGCTCATGATTCTCGGAAACATTTGGTGAACTGGGAGAACTTTTTAATGTTTCTTCTTCGACACCATTTTCAGTTTCTGGTCTTTTGGTGTCGTCTTCACTTTTTTCATTCTCTGCCGACATGACAACTTCTGCGTCATCTTGTTCTGATCTTGGTGACATTTTTGGTGAGAGCACGGGGAGCGGTCTCATTTCGGTCGACTCTGAAGGCTGCGAGAGGGGCGAGCTAGGCATGGGAGGCGGGGAGGGGATTGTGGGTAGGACGGGTGGGGGCGGGGTTGGTGATGTCACACTGTCGCATGCAGGAGAGGCTGGGTTCAGCGTTACGGGGGTCAAAGATGGCGGCGACGGGTGGGCGCTGTCTGATGTTACATTTGGAGAGCAAGAGGGCATTATATTGGCTAAGGCAGATGGGCTCTCCTCACCGGGCAATGGAAGACCTACGTATTCGTTCATGAGCACTTTTTCTAGCATGCTGGTGTTTGGTTTTCGCTTTTTGACTAGTGGCTGAGGACCCGGGCTTCCCTTTAATTCAGGCTCAATACTGTTTTTACGATGGCAACTTAAATCTAGAGCGCCATCTCCAACAACTTTTATACCACTATCGCTTTTTCGAGTGTATGAATTTGACAGGTCTAATGGCTGCTGATTACAGGTATTACCACCACTATTAGATGATGAATGCCCTTGAGTGGTACTTTCAAGGGGTTCTCCATCTTTTCTATCATTCATACTGCAAGGTAGTAGTGACACGCTCTGGCTTTCTAACTTTGGCACCTTTAGCAAATACGGATTAAAAACTTCTGATTTTTCAACTTTACCAGGAGGGCTAACCTGCGGAGACGAGGGGGGAGAAGCGGTTCGTCTTTTAAACCTACCTGAAGTCCCTTGTACGGGGGTGACTGAGGCTAGTCTATGGCTTTCAGTTAAGAGGGTGATGGTGGACTTTTGCATGTCCTGTGTTTGGAGTAGTTGTTTTAGCTTAGGGGAAAGGTAGACAGTTTTTTCACGTTGAAAGGAGGATGTGTCTTGTTGAAACAACCCTCCGACTATCAAGCTAGATGAGGAAGACGAAGACGAAGATGATGGCGGACAAACTGTTAATGATTGAGTTTCTGTCTCTACTTTTAGATTTGGAACAAGCGGAGGTGTAGAAGTCCTCCTTTTTCCTGTACTTTGCCCAAGATTAGAAACTTGCTTTGTTGTGCTCAATCTAGGTTCTACCTTTAGTGTCTGAGTAAGCTGACTTGGACTGATTATAACAGTGTCAAGACCAAAAACAGCAGCAGATCTAGAATCCACTTCAATCACATCACAACCACTGGCTGCACTGGTTGAGACAATTTTACCATCAATGTAGTAGTTCAAATTATCAGATATGTTTTTGGAAATATCAACAGCATAGTCATCCCTGTCAGTCTCATCCTCTGTATCTGCACTTGGCAAATAGACCGGAGGTGGGCTAGCACTTGGTGACTCATCAGGGAGTTGTTGCGCTTCTTGAAGTAGCATTCCTTTCCTTCGCACTCCTTTTGGTAATAAATGCCGTTCATGTATTCTGCGTTGGTGTCTTCGCATATTGGTGTGTGTGCCGAATGCTTTGTTACAATACTTGCATGGATGCAGTTCTTTTGACTCCCCGTTTTCATCCATAACAAACGGCCGATCCGCGATGACCTCTTTTTTCTGCATGTCCATGTTGTGCATAACAGCCCCTGTGAGTTGTGTTCCTATGGCTGTGTAGTGACTAGTCAAGTTTGTAAAATCAGCACTTGATGCATTTGTTTGTGCTACATTGCTCAATAGATTTGCAGTTCCAGCCAAGGACCCAGTTTTTTTCTTAAACCCGTTTTCATGTCTCCTCTCGTGTCTTCGCCGCCCTACCTGTGAGCTAAATGCCTTGCTGCAGTACCTACACTTGAACACTTGGGGAGGCTGGTTGGAGGTGGCGTGGATGTGTAGGTGCCTCTCCAGTCCTTGCTTGGTAGAAAAATGGCGTTCACATTGATGGCAGGGATATGAGCCCTGGGAGTCCCCCTCAAGGTCAGGGTCATAATCAGGATCTATGTCTGCGTTGTGCCCTGAATGAGTTGACTCAGTGTTAAACGAATGGCTTTCTTTATTGGTGTCAGCGCTGGTCACGGACTGGCGAGGTTGCCCCTGCACAAATGAATACTGAGCATCTTTCTGTTGGACGTCTTCCTCTAATTCATCATCATCTTCCTCCATTTGTTCCTCTTCCTCCTTCCGTCCATTTCCTCTCTCTGACATGACTCTCTCCACTTCCCCGTAGTTCATGCTTGCAATGGCGTTAGCTTCCTGTATTTCTATAGAGGGCCTCTGATCCTCCTCAGTGACACCTACAAAACACAAAAGAGAATATATCCAGTTTAAAATTAAAAACTATACAATGGCATAAAATGTGTCCTGACTAAGCATATAATATACCTTCATCCCCATCCCACATCTCCTTGGCACTAGGCTTAGTTGTGCTCGTTTTGTTGAATCCACCCAAACCAGCCGGGCTGGCTCTCTCAAGCAGCTTTCTTCTGGCTGCAAGTCAAATACACATCACTTAGAATCAGGTGAGAAAACAAACATACAGGGCAAAGTACATATAGTATTTTGGTGTAATAGGAACATTTAAAACAGGTACAAAAGATGCTCCAAGGGCTTCTTAAAATACTCCAGCTTATTGGACACTTCTATAGTTTATTACTAAAAAGAGGAAGTTTAACTATAGTTGTGCGGCTACAGGGTTTGCTCTACTGAGAAATTTTACATAAAATGATGACAAATACAGGGTCTCCAAAGGCCGATCTGATAAATAGGACACTATTTTGGGTGTGTAAGCCTCAGGCTCAAGAGGCTTCCCTGGCACCTCATCATCGGTGGAGTGTGTCAACAAGGTCATCTGACCTGGCCTACAAAGACCAATTCATACCAGGGAGCACCACTCAGCAACGCACAATACAAATGTAAACTAAGGTGTCAGGGAAACAATTACATATAGGCCTGCTAAAATTACTATTTACAGTAATTAGATAATGAATAAGTTTGATTACATCATTCTGCTTACAGGGTACATAAAGGAACTCAGGTAAACCTTTAGGTTTGATTTTCACAATAAAATTGAAAAGAAATTTTAACCATGCATTGCTTGTATCAGTATGTTTCTCCCTGGTAATTTAGTCTGAATATAAGAACTTCCTGAGCAGTAGAAAATTGTGTTACAATGAAACTACTAATACACAACCAGCCTTAAAAATAGGCTATATCATAGCATACAAAAGGTGTTGGCTTTCACATCCATATACATTTATTCAACACTTTGTAGAATATTGCCTACTAACTGAAGAAAGTACTGTGAAGTACTAGGTTAGGCCTACTTGTTTTGGATGCAAGTTAGCTACAGCCAGGTACACAGGTATGCTATCTAATCCCATCTAGCAAAGATGATTTTGAACATACAAGATTTGCATTCTGTGGATATCAAAATGTAGTTTTACGTAGATAGTAAAGCCTTAGTCTTGCAGTGGAGAAAGAGTTTAGAGGCCTTTAAAATGCCATCAGTTTTTTCCAAGGCAACACCATGTCCAAAGTTCATGGTGAAAAAGGTTAATCTGTTTATTACATGCTGCGTCCTGACGCATCTGTTACTTTTCATTTCATTCATGTTATTTTGATGTTTGACGACTCTTGTGTATTATTTTCATCATTAGTAACAATTATAATTGTTGTTATTTAACTACATTTTGGGCTGTTATAACGCCATGTTTTCCTGTAAATTTTGATAAAATACGGATAATATGACAATAATAAGTGCGTTATAAACTGTTTGTCGTTTCTTTTGAGTCAGACGGTCAACATTAGACCGAGATGTCCGAGGTACGTGCAGCAGACCTAGCCTAGTAGCCTAATGCTAAGCCTTATCAAGTCTGACAACTCGATAGACAGGTTTACGCCAAAGAAAACACCACTTTACTGGGTCGTATTCGTTTATAAACTGTATATTACATCTACGATAATGATTTAAGCGGAGTGTTGTGCCATAAATACGCTCAAATTGCCCAAAAAGTGTAAAAAAGACACTTGGCTAGTCGGCTAACATGCTAGGCCATCATCTTACATACACAGGCTCGCGCATAAGGATGGCTTTTCATGCTTTGGGAACTCAAGGAAGGTCACATCCTCGACAACTCCTTTGGCATAGGAGGAGGAAAATGTAGTTCAGAGTTGTTTACGTGCGTGTTTAGCCCTGGTACGTCAAATCAATATGTATTACACACAGATGTACGCTTACGATGCTATAAATCCACGTAGCGATGACTTTAGAGACGAGTAACAAAGTCGAGAGTAGGCAGCAGCACATCGCAACATTAGCCTCCACTACTAGCCTTCCTACACTCGCTAGCACCGTGTAACTTCGACCAAGCGACAAAGAAATAAGTCTAGCCCACATTTAGCCGCAGTTTCAGGTAAATATAAACCAACATTGTGGTCGAAAGTAAGCCCAGATGTCATAGTAGTTGAAGGGCAGGCCTCACCTCGCTTCGCTCTGGGTGAATTTTTCCTGTTGGCTCTTTCTTCCTCTAGTGCAGCTGTTACCTCGGGGTTGTCTTGCACACTGTACCACACCAGCAGCTCCTCGCCTGGCCCTATAGGCTGCAACAATGAGACAAGAGGAGGAGGTCGGCTACCAATCACACGCAGCTTTGCTCAGAGGCAGGCACGATATTTGGGACATGGTGCATCTCATCTGTCTTCGGGGGGGCGAAGGATTTGACAGTTTCGCCCTAATCTGCAAGAGGCAGTCTACAACCCCATCCCAGTGTTGTATGGTGATAATAACAGCAGCTCAGATCTGGTAGGAGTTAAACTACTGATAAAACTTTATACTGTCGTGTTTTTTCTTAATTACACATATTTATTAAAGGTCCTATGTTACACAGAATTGACTCTCGTGAGCTTTAAGCCACGCAAGAATGTTGTTACCTCATCAAAAACATACCCAAAGTTGTGTATTTCTTTCACACATGTTTGAGTAACCCTTTATTATTAGTCTGTCTTATAATAAAGGGTTACTTTATTCTTCTCCAAAGCTCAAAATGTTCTATTCTACCCTGTGATGTCATGAAGCAGAACTTTTTTAGTCAGTCACCTTTTACCTTTAGTTCAGTGGAGATGGGAAATTCCAGGGTTGAACTTATCCAAGTGATTCTAGTGAAGGTGTATGGAGTTTAACAATACAGTGAAGCACTTCCTGTATTACCAATGAGATCACAAGGTGGAACAGAGTGTTTTTTGTTTGAATATGCAGGATTTGGGTGTTAAACATGTGTGGCTTAAACAAAACACAACTCTGGGGATGTTTTTGATGAGGAAACCACATAATAACAGAGGATAAGTGGACTTTTTAATAGTTAATTGTTTAATTGTAGGTATGTCTCAGAATATGTGACCTCACTTTAAATTAAGTGGTGAAGTTTCTCTGCCCATTACCCAACTATTCTATTGTTCTACAGTGTTGATTTCCTGCAACTTTTTGAGCGCTCACAAATACCACATGAAAATTGGGACTACAAACCGGGACCAAACCAGGACAAGTGTGAACGCATCCTAAGTTACTGTCGGCTGAAGGGGTTTATTCATCCCAGCGAAGTTAGCAGTCAACACTGATCACTTTGACAATAATAGTGCTCTGTAGTTGCATATTCAGCACAACTATAGCAAAACTATAAATTAAAGTAATCCTCAACATAACCCCAGCTGTAAGTAATTATAACTTACAATGACTATAAATTACAGCACATATATACATAGTTCCCCCAGTTTTTACACTTCTAAAATAGTTTCTTTCAGTGTTTCTAAAATCAAAATCTGTCTTTTGAATTCACACCTGGTAAATGTGAACACTGGAGGCAACATCTGCATAAGATCTGAGCTGTCTGAAAAAGTCTCATTAAGTTTATGTGAACACAATACAATTAAAATAGCTGAGAAGATTGTACTCTAATTTTAAGGCTTGTGCAATGTATTTCTAGTAGATTTAGAAGTATGTTTTAATAGATATGGTTGGCATTTTATTTGTGATTTCTTGGTGCTGCCAGTGTACTAGACAATCCATATGGTCCACAGTGGTAGGCAGACTTGCTTTGATAAACAGCAAACAACAATATGTAATTTTAATCTCAATTTTAGTTATGTAAAGATATTTTGTCTGTACAGATGTAGTTCTACAAGTGATTCTTCCACTGTGCTGTGTGTTGTACTGACCCTCAGAGTCTTGTAGTATATGGCCCTGTTGATTTCCAGAGGGAACAGATTCTGCTCTTCACTGGAACGTGCCCAGTTCACGTAGCGCAGCCAGTTTCCCTTCAGAGGGTCGGTGGCATCTACACACATCCAGCCACGACTCGGAAAGTACACCTACAAATACAAGGTACAGAGTACAGGGGTGCTATTAAGTATAAAAAGTTTCATAGCTATGTTGTAAAAGTGAACCGTTACAGAATATGTGTTTCAATTATGGATGTGTAAGGTTGGGACGGACAGTATGGCTTGTTTTAGGTTCAGTGAAGACATGTTTAAGGAAAAAGCAGCGCGGTCGTACCTCCCACATGTAAACATTACTGGTCACCTGGGACCTTTTCTTCTTCTCTCCCACAAACGGACCAAACCTCCTGCCTTTGGGGATGAGCCGAGTGGTCCAGACACCTGAGTATAGCAACATAATAACCAAAATGATAAACCTGATTATATAATTAAGACATGTGACATAACATTAGTATTAAGTAATGCCTCTTTTGTCTAGGAATTTTGGCTCATTGGACAGGCTCCATTATGAAGAACCACCAGGTAATTACAATGCAAGTAAACATACACTGAATCCACCTACACTTTTGTCTTTTACCTTCAAAGTATTGATACTCAGTCATAATTTCAATTTATTATCAACACACCATAATTGTAGTTTCTTTAGAGTCACCATATAGTCTTAAACACTTTTAGACATAGATCAAGACCATATATCTATAAATAAAAGTACTAAAACTACTAAAATTGATACTTCAAATGAAAATGTGAATGAATGAAATGTATAGTTCTGACACTAATTCTGATTAATATTATTTGTATCATTTTTTGGACTAGCCTACTACAAGTTTGATCAAGGGTTAAAAAAATATTGCCCTGGGAACAAAAAAAGTCCATAGTCATTTTCTTTTAACACATTCTGGGATCTTAGTAAAAACATTTTGTGGGATTTCCTTATTTAGCACTGCCTGTTGAGGATTATATGACTGCCGTTGCTTTGATGAGATGAACCAATTAATTACTACACCTCACTCACAGCTATTTACTTCATAGACTGTTTGATTAATAACGTGAAGCAGGGCACGTTAATTTACTCACCGATGCGGTTTTGATTGACAGCGGAATGTCCCAAACTCAGATAGTCTGGTAACCCCGCCCACATATGAGGCGGGACTTCATCTAAGGTCTCCACTGTGCCTCCACTCACATCCATTCACAAAAAGCAACTACAAAGAGAGACAGAACATACACAAGACATGTAACTACTGCAAGTCTGAATCATGGTAACTTGGAACACTTAATATTATACTTGATTTTAATAATTATGTTTGCATTTTACTAACTATGCTTTACTATCTGGCTTTGGCTTAGGTTTTCACAACAGATTCTCTTCATGATAAAACCCACATTTATTATTGTATTTTACTGGGTCAGTGTGATTCAGCTGCCCATTGGGGATCAATTACAATGAACCGCATGATCGACAAGGGACCTAATTATCTTAAAATAATATTCATATCATATTCCTGGTTTTATGCACCAAATACTGAGCGCTCATTTCCATTTGAAAACCTGCCAAGAGAACGTTGTACTCTGAAACATGCAGCATCAAGTCTGAATCGAGGAACAGGGAAGTGCAGTAATTAAATTCCAGTGTTTCCCCCGGTTTGGCAGAGGGCTTCAGCCGCATGATCACATGCTCACGCATGCCGGTGGAGAATAATTTTAACCTATAAAGTACATAGATACATTAATTAATTGCCAATCATCTTACAGCTGTATTTAAATTTCTATGTATACAGTATTGTTAAAAATAATTGTCTGTAAAACTTCATAAACATATTTTAGGAAGTTTGGGCATTTTAATTAAATGAGCTTACAGTTTCCTCAACTAAAACTGAGCTATTCACAACAATTAACAATGACAAAAAATATCTAGTGGCTTTTAAATAAACAAAAAAACATCTTAAGGATTCCTCTTTTTTAAATCTAAAGATGTGACTCTCCAAATGAGCCTTATAGCCAAACTTAACTAGGGCAGTTTTTCATCTGGACATCAGGAGCGACAGCAAAATGTGCTAAAGTGTACTGAGGTGAGAGCTGTGAGGCAGGAGAGGCAATAAACACGAGCACTGAGAGAAGATGCTGTGAGATGGAAACAGATGATGCAGAGTGTAATTTGAGATGGGTGTTTCTTGACTGATGGATCGGGTCTGTGGGTAAAAGTTGCCTGTGGGAAGGTGAAGAGAGATTTTAATCAATGCATAAGATGAAAAGAGAAGATGATTGGATTAATTATGGTTTCATATATTATGCAATACATAGGCCTATCTGTCTTAAAACAGAAGCGTTCATGTTTTGTCTTATTATGCTTCATCCAACAGATGCTCTGCTCCTCACTTCCTTTTGTCCCAATGTGCAAAAGACCTGATTGTTTGAGCACAATAACCAGCTGGTCAATGTCTAGAGCGCCAGCCTCAGTCCACACTCAGAGTCCATCTTCCTAGACAGTATTTTAACAGCAACACTGGAAGTTATTTGACAATCCAAACCAATATTTAGTCTCTCACTCAGGACGCCTCTATTGTTTGGGATTTGCGCACCATTACGCACCATTGAACCAACAACTAGAGTCAACAGTCTCTCCCCAAGTTAATTAAAACACATAAACTCCACATTGACTAACTTTTGCAGCGTGTTGCTTTCTTGACAGTTCGCCTTTAGTGAAGTTGTGACCAGGGATCAACTGGCCACATCCCTCTTTGATGAAGTTCACACAACAAACAGAGGCGTTGGAGTGGCCGTGCGCGCAAAAGTCACGCGGGGCTTGAAATCCAACAAAACAAATAGTCTTTTCTCACACCATAACGTCGAATGGGTAGTTTATTGTTACCCTTACAGAAAGAGACTATCCCTACCCTGTTTCCTTCTCCTCCTCTCCCTCGATGCTGCTGCTGTCGTCCCGGAGTAAGGTGCTTGCAAGCTTTTTTTTTTATTATCACTCCAATGTTTCCGGTCGTTTCGCGAGAGAAGACTTTCGGGCACTTATACGCGCACTTACCTGTTAATTTGACCGCGGGGCTGGGGTAATATTTGGCACTCTACCTGCCTTGAATCCTGAAAATGGCGGATGGAGGCAGCCAGGAGGAGTCGTACTAGGGCTTTCAGTAACTCATCCGGCTCGTATAGTGTGGAGTAGGTGCTGGGGGAGGTAGCGCGTGTCACAGCCCTTCGGTTCACACTGTAAGGACGGGCCAAAAGTCACTCTGTCTATGAACAGGTCTTAGTGAACACAAAGACGCGCTCGGATACCGGTCTGTCCCCTCTCTGGCGCACACCGGACCCACACTACACTGCAGCCAATACGCATCCAGGCCAATTAAGTATCACATCTCTCATGTGAGAGATGTGAGCAGGACGGGCCTGTGGGCTGCTGCCATCTGCGCATCCTTTTCCCTCACTACTACAACTGCTGGGATGAAACTAAGTGGAGAACATAAGTTGGCAAATTGTGTAGTTTATGATGCAATATTGACTTTGCAATATTTAGATACACTGCGTAATGAGGACGTAAAGTTGAGCTGGAAACCTCTCGGCCTATATAGGTCTGAGTGATACTGACAAAAATTTATATTTCTCAATAGCCTGAAGTATCCTGATGATGGTAATCTGGAGATATTCTGGCAGTCTAACAATGATGTGCTAAAATGTGTCTTTAAATTGATTATTGAAGAAAAATTGAAGACAAAAATGAAAAAAAAACAACAACAAAACAAAAAAAACACAACAGCAAAAACCCCTCACGACTCAAGTTTGTTAAATTTTACATCAATTTTAAATGCTTTTTAGTATTGGCATTCAAATTTTGCATATCTTTAAAACAACTAGCACATTATTGATAATTTTAGCCTTTTATATTGTCACATTCTCGCCTTTATTTCTAGATGATCTAAACATAGTATTTTCTTTCACAGGACTAGATTTTTTTCAGTGCCACTAAAAGACTCCTTAATAGTTTCAATATTCTGCTTTATCTACAGAGCACGGTAATTGAACCTGTAATGAGGGGACCTGTGATTTTCTGCCTCACATTGGTTTGTGTTGTGTCTAGGAGCATATGGTCCACAAGAGGCTGCTGTGTCACCGCAAATGGAAGATGAGGCTTTAGGCTGATGCTGGTAATAAACAAAACGTGTCTTGCATTTTACCATCTACATAAATAGATTTTATGCGGAACATCTCAACGTCATGCTAAACTATAACTTTTGTATGACATAAGCTGTTTTATTTACATCTTTCTAAAATGCAAAGTGGTCAGGCACCACTGTATTTGCAAGACCTGATCACTTTACAATCCTCAAACCGCACCCTCAGATCTTCAGGCAGCATGCTCCTCCAGGTCCCCCCACTCGGCTCCGTACAATGGACGACCGAGCCTTTTGTTCAGCTGCACCGTGAATGTGGAATTGCCTCCCTGTCCAGCTGAGAGCCACACAGGGCCTGGACTTTTTAAAAGCTAATCTAAAGACCTTTTTATTTAGAAAAGCTTACTGTTGATGTTTTTAGCTTTTAGCAATCGGTATTTTAAAGTTATTTTTTATTGTAGCACTCTGGGATTCTGTTGAATGAAGAGTGCATTATAAATAAAATGTATTATTGCATTATAAATAAATTTTTTTTAAAGAAACCATGTGTTCTCTGTTTCATACAATAGAATTTCAAGGGAGGTGTATACAGGATATTTTTGAATAGTGATTTTGTAACCTCACTTATTTTTTCCAGATTTTGGCCAAAAAAGCTCCAGTTTTATCCTTAGAATACTTCTGCTGATGATCGCACACTGTTACTTCATTAATGAGCATTAATATCAGATAAATACATCAATAGTATTGTAAAAGACTTTATCTCAATAAACCGCAACATTTCTATGCAAACAACACCAGAAAATCAGCATTGCCTTTTCACATTTGCTGGACATAACTACAGTTTATAGCATAGATTTAGGTTACACATAAGGCACCACACCCCCTTAAATATACTAGAACATAGTCTCAACATGTGCAATAAAAGCATGTGGCATTCACTCTGCAGTGTCTTGTAGCCGTGTCTGATCGAGTTGAAGACATATAGAACAGCCTGTACCGTATACAGTTTACTAAAAATATGAGTGTGCGGAGAAGCATGTCCCACTGTGATTGATAGGGGAGCTCTCTCTCCAGAAGGAAAATGATATGACCAATGACTCATTAACAACTATAGGCATCTTTGGTCAACCTGCATAGTATACATTTTACTGCTGCCTATAAGGTTACTTTTAACTTAAAGGGCCCATATTGTGCTATTTTCTGATCTGTTATAATGTTGTTTCTTCATCATAAATACCTGGAAAACATTCTGTTCCACTTTGTGATGTCATGTGGTAATACAAGAGGCGCTCCATTGTGTTTTTAAAGTCCATACACCTTCACTAGAATCATTTGGATAATTTCATACTTGGAATTGTCAATCTCCACAGAACAAAAGGTAAAAGGTAGCTGTAGACAGATTTAATAATAAGGAGTTATTTAAACATGTGTAAATGAAACAAAAACAACTCCATGTATGTTTTTGAGGAGGTAATAACATTCTAACACGGCATAAAGCTCACATGTGTAGTATAGAAAGGTTAAGGTTTAAAGGTTATTTAATAAAGTCTAAAACTAGATATCATTATTGTAAATTCAGCAATACAATCGGCTCATCAGCAGCTTTGCAGATTTTTAGTAGTTCAATATAAAAGTATCTCATGCACAAAATGTTTTACATCAGTGACTATGATGACAGACATAAAAAAGAAAACAAATGGTGTAACATTAAAAGCCAATATTTTTTCCCCTTTGGGTTGACTAAATCTACAAACATTACACACAGTAAGTAATCATCACACCACCCCATTTTAAAGAATCATTCAGGCATTTTAAAAAGACTGATATTTACATTTGTGGCACATAGAACACCACAACTTACTGTCAACCTTTCTATTTTTAGAGTGTGTGCATTCACAGCGTCCACTTTACAGTCTCCAAATCCACAGAGAACAACTGAAATAGATTTTTGGCAGTTCGAACTATAGTAAAAATCTGTGAACAAGAGGCTCATTATGCCAACAGTTGTAAACAAACTGTTGCCTATTTACACATATTGATTTACAACCTACAACAAAGCAATAATAACCCTTTTAACAATGGTTTTCGAGCCAAACTCATAAACGTCCAAAAGTTGTAACACTAAATAATTTTAGGTCCCAAAACAACATGGCATAATAAATTACCATAAAAAACTCTTAGAGCTTGCATTATTTACAGCAGAGAAAGTCCTCCTTCCTAAAACAAAAACACAATGCATTAATCAAAACAGTAACATTTTAAGTTATAAAAAAGAATTACTTACTCTATTTCACCGCAGTTTTTTGGACACAGTTATACCAACAAATCCAATGGCCATAAAACAAACCAAAGTGAAGAATGCAGCTCCCAGCACAGCCCCTCTGTTGATCATCACTGGGAAAGAAACCACAATAGTAAAATGACTACGAATGGCCCAATGTGGAGTTTTCCAGCCTCTACCAATACATGATAACCTATATTTGCTGTTATCAATATCACTTTAAAACTCTATAGCAAGCCCCACTCATAATTGTTTTCACTTTTGTTAAAAAATATCACAAATTGGGATATAAAGTAATTTGTTTTATGATCATGTACAACATAACATGCATCCATTTTAGCCTAATGGCTCTTCTATGTCCATTTTAATTCTAGTCTGCACTGTAGATTAAAACTGGGAATGACACAAGGGCTCAGAGAGACCGGGGCAGCGCAGAACGAACTACTGGTGCCAAATATTGACAACATTTTCAATCAGACTGATATAGATTTTGACCATCCCTGTGATACTATTTTAGAGACAAGATCTGTTTTCTCTTGTTTGTGATCTTACCTATTGGTTCCTCTTGAACAATCGCCTCTCCAGGAGCTAGTGATTCAATGCCAACCACATTAAAAATGAGGACTTCTTCTAGACTGGGTTGTTTGGATTCTTCTGGAGCAGATTTGTCATCTCCGTGAACTTCTTCGGGAATAAAAACTACTGGATCACTCGCAGCTGTAGTAGGTTCAGCTGCCTCTTCTTCAGCAATAACTATGACTTCAGGTTCTTGTGCTTCTACTGGTGTGTCCTCTTCAGAAACCTCTACAGAAGTGGCAATTTCTGTTTCTTCTTCACCTTCTGTGACTTCTTCTGTACCATCCACAGCAACAATCGCAACTTCTTGATCTTCACTGGTTGTTTCTTCCTCTGTACTTTCAACTACTGCAACTATAGCTTCCTCTGTTTCCACGGGGTCCGATTCTTCCTCAGTGACTTCAACAATAGCGACAATATCTGTTTGGTCTTCTGATTCTGGCTGCTCCTCGGTATCTTCCACAACAGGTACTACTACTACGTGGTCTTCTGGTGTTAGTTCTTCCTCTGTACCATCTACAATGGCAATAACAGGTTCTTCAGAGTCTATTTCTTTATCAGTATCTTGATCCACGGCAACAATAGGTGCTCCATCATCTTCTTTGGATTCAGCCTCCGTGTCTTCCACAATGCCAACTACGACAGCTTCTTCTTGGTCCCCAGTGGTAGTTTCTTCATCCTCACCTTCTACAATGACAATAATGGCTTCACTTGTATCTTCAGAAGTGGGTTCCTCCTCTGTACTGTCAGCAGCAACAATCACAACTGGTTCCTCTTCTGTATCTTCCACTGATTCTCCATCTTGAGTGGTTGTGTCACCATCCTCACCTTCTACAATGACAACAATGGCTTCACTTGTATCTTCAGAAGTAGGTTCCTCCTCAGTGCTATCAACAGGAGCAATCACAACTGGCTCCTCTTCTGTGCCTTCCACTGCTTCTCCATCTTGAGTGGTTGTGTCATCATCCACACCATCTACAATGGCAATAACAGCTTCATCTGTATCTTCAGGAGTAGGTTCCTCCTCTTCACTAGCAACCTCATCCTCCACTGCCACTAGAATTATAGGTTCCTCCTCTGGCGCTCCATCTGCATCGGATGTGTCTTCGTCAGCACTTTCTACAACAGCTACTACTAATGGCGCATCTTCTTCTGTAGTGGTCTCGTCTTCACTATTTTCAACAATAGCAATAATAGGGATTTCTTCAGATTCCTCTTGAGTTGGTTCCTCCTCAGTACCTCCATCAACAGCTACTACCATTGCTCCAGCGTGGTCTTCACTTGTATCTTCAACTTCTGTACTTTCTAAAATAGCAGTAACCTCTTCCGTATCTTCAGAGGTGGGTTCCTCATCTGCATCACTCACAACAGCAATAACAACTGGTTGATCTTCCTCAGTTGTTTCCTCTTTGGTATCTTCAACAATGGCAACTACAACTGTGTCTTCCTCAGGTTCTGGTTGGTTGTCTGTGTCTTCCACAACAGCGACCACTACTGCTCCCTCCTGGTCTTCAGCGGTAGTATCTTCACTGCCATCCTCTACAATTACAATATCAGTTCCTTCAGTTTCTTCAGATGTTGGTTCCTTGTCCGTGTCATCTACAGCCGTGATTAATGGTTCAACTGGATCTTCATTGACAGAGTCATCCTCTGTATCCTCAACTACAGCAACAATTGGTGTTTCTTGTGATTCTTCTGAAGGTGTTTCCTCAGCTATAATGGAAACAATAGCTTCCTCTTCTTCCAGGACAGGCTCTTCTTCTGATCCCTCTAAAACAGCAACTACCACTGGTTCATTTTGATCTTCAGTGACGGTATCTTCATCGTCCCCTTCTACTATAGCAACAACAGCCGTTTCCATGACATCTTCTTGAGTTTCCTCCTCCTCCTCTCCAACGACAATCACTGGTACCTCAGCCTCCACAGGAACAGTTTCTTCTACTTCTGTGATTTCTTCAACAGTTGCAACAATATCTGCATCTGCGTGATCTTTCCTCTTCGGCCTCCACAACAGCAATCATGTCTGGTTCTTCTGAATTTTCTAAGTCATCAACTGGGTCATCAACAGCAACTACACCTTCTACTGAATCCTCTGTTCCTTCATCATTGTCTTGAGATGTTTGCTCTTCAGTTACAATGACTTGTTCTTGGTCTGAAGTAGGTTCCTCATTGGTAGATTCTTCAACAACAACTATTGGTTCTGGTTCTTGAACAACAACTACATCTGGATTCTCTGGCTCTTCTGGACCAGTGTCCTCTTCACTGATCTCTTCTGTGTTATTTGGAGGTTCTTCATCATCTGGAGGTCCATTCTCTGGAACAGCGTCTTCTACTGCTGCCTCTTCATCTTTGATGGAAGTAGCCACTGGATCTAGGTTATCAGCATCATCTTGGAAAATGTCGTCACCAGCTCTCAGGTGCTGATCTGCAACAGATTTTTTACAATTAGAGTTGGTCCCTACTATAAGACGAACCTTTCTCATTGGAATAGTTCAGTTACGATTCATTCTGAAAGCTTGAAAGCAGAAGTTATTTCAGTGTGCCCGACTTTGATTGTCATCGCACTATAATGTTGAACAAAAGACAAAACAAAACCCAGAAACATTTAAAGATGTGGTGAATAATGAAACACATTTTCTTGAGTTTTTTTTTTAAATATACAAAACATCTACATAAACACATTAGTGAAAGAGTTTTGGTGCAAGAATAAATTAAACTTTTTTTTTTTTTTTAATCTTGAAATAAAATTAAAGCCTGTGTAAAGACCACGTAACTGTTGATGACTCTTTACGTAACATTAGTGATCTGTGGCAGTTCAAATGTCTCTCATGGTTAGGCTGTAATATGAACGTATAGTTTGTGAACAACATGTGCTGTATGAAGCAGATATTTAAATTTAGCTCACGTGAATCAGGCATGTGTTTTTCCGGCACTACACTGCCACATACATACATGGATATATATATATGTAAGACTTTATATTTAACATATTTGTATTTAACACATTTATATTATATTTAATTAAATATCATATTATATATTATATTTATATTTTAGTGTATTCAATTGTCTACAGTCCTGGGGTCTCCAACCTTCTTATCCTGAGCACTTGAACATTTACAAGCCTATAAATAATAGTTCTGTATCTGATTGGATATACAATGGTTGGTTTGTTGAAAAAGAAACAGGTAGCTTCTGAGTTACTTAAGTCTGGAGCACACTAACCACTTGTAATTGTAAAAGTCTGTGTTAAATATTCAGTCCTGTTAGTGACGTGCAAACTTATTTTTTAAAAGGTACTCTATGTTACTTTTCTGGTGGGGGAGTCTGTCACCTGCATTGCTCCATGGAGATACTTTTGCTTTACTTGGAATGTTCCACAGTATGCTATTACTGTTATTTGTCATCTATATTTTACCGCTGCCTCTTCTTTGACAGAAGTATTCAATTACAAGTGTTTTTATTGTTCAAAAACCCCTGGAACAAATTGCATTCCTACTGTGAGCAGGCTTGCCTCTTCACAGATCTGACCTGTAACTCAACCTTGAAGAAGATGGATAAGTTCAACTCTATACTGTGGAACTTGCCAGGGAAAGCAACAACTTCTCCATGGAGAAAAGTGGGTGGCGGCAGAAGCCCCTCCACTGAATAAGTTACATAGTGTTGCCTTTACAAGTGCTAAAAGAATAACATAAGACTCCATTGTAAATCTAGGAAACAACAGACACGTGAATCTTACTAATTGGTGCAGATGTGAAGAGCTGGACATTCAGGAGTAGAGTCAGTAGCAGCAAAGAAAACATGATGTTCTTTCTTCTCTTTCACTCCGAACACTGCAGGTCACGTCTCCACCTCACTCTGCTCTGTCAGTGCATGTAGTCTGCCATGTGACGGGGACCACATGCTATTTAAGTGTCCGACCCTGTGGATGTCCCGGTAGTGTGCGTAAGAGGCCCACCTACACACAGAACACACGATGACACAGCAGTCCACCTCTACCCCCTGAAACATGTCACTCATATTCACAGTTTTATACATTTATAATTGTCCACTGAATTAGTTCCTTTTTAGTTCATTTGAAAAGACAATTTTTGATAAAGGCTGGATGACATCTGATCCCAGTATGCAAACATGTGCTATTTTGGTGGCATTGTCATTGTTTAAAGCACACTATGTACCATTTCTGGCGGCTAGTTGTCTTAATGGACATGTTAGTGGTTTACCTGGAATGTCCCATGGCATCAACTTGTATATCTCCATGGAAACGTGACACCAGGCCAAGTTGCAAGCCAGATCAGCGGAGAGGTGACTCTGCTCACAGTGAGAGTGCATGTTATTTTTGAGGAAATAAACACCTGTAACTGAATAAAAATGAGACTAATCAGTTGGCGTACCCTTGACCAGAAAAGTTATAATGCACGTTTAATGAAGCTCACTCTTCCCTATTCACTCCTTGTATTGATCAGACTGTGTAAGACTCTGAATTGGTGACATGAGTGGATTCAGCCAATTACTGTGAAGTGTGAACTTGAACTCTGAAGAAGGAGATGAATTTATTTACCTCTCTAAGGCAATATAACAATACTCAATGTGCATTAATCCTGATCAAATTGAAATATTGCCCACCACTTTTTTCAACTCCATTATATGGGGTCAAGACTGTCAAAATATGTACCTGTCTTATGGCCTTGTTTGACTGTTTTTTAAAATGTTGCTTATATTTATTTTACTTTAGAATCTTTTCCTGATCCCCATGCTGTCCAAGGGTGCACTGAGTGAACTGTATGCAGTATAACCAATGGCAGTCTATTTTTAAAAGTGGAGGCTTGACAGGGACATTACTCATATTTTAGCAGCTCAGCAACTCATGTCTCATTTGTTTATCCGAAGCCATTAGAGGATCAGAGGGACTAGGGTGTAGATTTATGTAATCCTTGGAGTATAGGGAAGGTGATGGCCAATATTGTATTTGTACATTAAAAGTTCATCAGAAAAATGCCAGAAAAATACCCTTTGTACAGAACCACGATCTTGAAACCATTCCTCGTCATTAACTTTTAAGAAAAAATAATTAAGAAAATGTTCTTAAGGATTAAAGCTACATATATACACTGTGTAAATGATATAAGCATTATTCGATGTTGAGCAGGTGGTTTTAGCTAGCTGACTTGATTAGACTCCAGAGACAACCTGTATGCCCCCTGTATTAACACAAAAACTATAATGGTCAAGGTTTGACCCTTGACCCCAAGGCAGCCCATTAGCCACCTACGAGTCAGGTCAAAAAAAAAGTAGGATGTGTGATTTTCATTTTCTTATTGAAATAGAGGGGCAATTAAAATTAAAAGGTGACCAAATGCTTACACAATCAGCAAGATAAGTACAACGAATGATATGTCAGACAAAATACATTTGTCGTTACCATTTATACAAAAGGAAAAGTTAACTTGCAAACCTTATTACAACTTTACTTCCATGTTGGGCCTAACCATGCATTTCAAAATGTTGATGGACAAATAATAGATATCGCTATCAGCTGTAAAAAAAAAAAAATCCTTTAAAAATCCCTAAAAATAACCTTTACGACTGAATATAATGCAGCCATGTGCTTTTCAAATGAAGGTGAGACATGAGATTTGTCCACAGTGAAGTTACCATATTTTATTTCTTTAAGTGCCATTCATGCATATTGGGGGAGGGGGGTGGGGCGGGCGGTGGTATCAACAAGTCTAATAACACTTGAGTTATTTTACAGCACTAAACAAATACAAAGAGTAGTTAGCTGTGTCACCTCATTGGACGACCAAAGTAATAAACCGTGCAATGAACAAAAAAGGGACAAAAGAAGGAAAAAAAAAAAATACAAGAAATGACAAGAGACAAAATCAAAAAATAAAAACACAAACCAAATATATATTAGCAACACTGAAACACTGAATGTTGAACCATAGTACAGGTAAAAGGTAGTGTCACACAAAAGCATTTTCATCACATATATACAATATAGATATATACAAACTGTCACCCTCTGATTGGACAATAACAAAATACTCTATTCTTTTTCCCTCTTTTTCTGCGGTGAAGAGGCCACACCCCTTCAGGCCATAGACCCCACCCCCAAGAGGACAAAATGGGATGATTGAAAAGACATTTATGTACAAGCACAACAACACACCAGCACTGAATACCACAGGCCTCCATCAGCAGTACTTGTTGGCAGTTCTCTCCCATATTGTAACAAGGCTTTTTCAAAAATTTTTTATCTGTATTTATCTGTACCCAGTATCGGTAATCTCTGTGGCAGGTTTGTGTTCATTGAAATCTTCAAAACAGGAAGTCACATAAGCAGACATACACGCACACACACAAACACACACAACATTGTGATTGTAATCCAGTCATTGTCTAAACCGTTTCCCTTTTAACTCAACATTTTGCTCACCTCTACAAGTTTAGTCAAAATTTCTCAAGTTTACAAGCGGTTTATGGTTATAGAACAGAATCTTTACCGGGAATAACTGAAACAAAGTCGGCCTTTTACAGAAGACAGACAGGGAAGGGCAGTAAATAGCTTAACTGTAAGGTTTTGCAGTTTGCACATATTAAAATGCAACAAAACCTGAATATTTTAGCTTTGAAAGTATTTAAGGTATTAGCCAGATTATATTATATATTATATTCACTGTGTTTCCTAGATGTACATACTTCAGTTGTTTGGTTCACACTCACCCAAAAGTCTTTAACTCTTGACAAATGGTGGAATCCTATTTTTACTTTATAAGTTACTAAACCCTGTTACTCAAATACAAAGGCTCTAAGCACAAGAAGAGTCGCATCTCTGGCAGCTTAAACCAAACGTCATTAAGATCAGGTTTCATGATCTTTGTCCAATGACAATTTTGACACTCAAAAACAAAACAATATGAAACATCACAAAACAGAAAGATTGTTTGGTTAGACGTGGCAGTATCACTAATTGTCTTTACGTAAACTATGAAATCAAAGCTAAAAACAAGACACCCCTCAATAAACAGCTGACTTGAAAGTGCCTTCTCAAAAATAATTAAAACACATAAAATAATAATAACATGTATGATTGTCATCTAGATATACGAATTGTGTTAACGGCTAGCTAAAAAAGTACTCTCAACAGTAGACAGTGCCTCACAATTACCACTAGAGGGAGCCACTGTAGCTGTGAATGACTACTGCATATGGACAATACTTGAGGAGTACTTCCAATCTGCTCAGACCTAAACAAAAAGGTTCAGTGTGCAAAAGGCTTTTAAAATATAGTGTCTCATATTGTCAGTGTCCCGGTACTGTCCTCTCTCACAAACGCACATCTCAAAACTCCATTTAATCAGTGTGCATCTGCTTTTGTGCTTGTCGATAGCATACAGATGATTACAGCAATCAATCTTAGCCCTAAGATTACAAAACAACACACACACACAGACGGCATGTTCACGCAGCACACACACACTTCTAGATAATGAGTCACTGGTCATTGTGATAAGAACCAAAATTACCCATGTATGTATAGAGCGAGCAGGTGGCAAAAATCACTTTGTAGATAGTAAACAGCTCCAATGCCTTTAACTGTAAATGAAATAGTACAATCAGAGTTGGGTAATCCTCAGTTATCTTTAAAGTAGTTTTACTTGAGTAACTTTAGTATATATGTACTTCTCAGAGTAGTTTTCAGACATCACTCTTACTCTTTTTAGAGTATTGTTGTGGTCTATCCTTTGAGATTTTGTGCAGTGTTTAATGTTTTGTCCTTCAAACTGCATGTTATGTCCTGATATTCTTATACAGTTATTCCTCGTTAAGTAGTAGCTTTCTCAAATACTTTTTAAACTCTTTAGTATTTTCTCAGTCCACTACTTTGTACTTCTGCTTGCATAATATTAATTAGAAGTAATGGTACTCTTACATGAGTAAAATAATTGGCTACTCAACTCTACCCACCTCTGACAGCAGTGGTCACTGGTTATTTGTATAAAGATCTCTACCGCTAGTAGCATTTTGTTTTATTTTAGACCTGCTGTTCAACTGAGAAGCATTGAGCACTGATTGAGCACTGACAGCTTGAGACTTTCAAACAAAAGAGAAAATGTCAGGATAAAAATATAGTAAAGATTCAATATGTAACATTTCTGGAAGAGAGTTCACCACCTGGTTATCTCTATGGAGATGTCATTGCTTTGCCTGGTATGTTCTACAGCATGGATTTAGAGTTGCCCGTCTCTATGGAGACAAGCTGGTGATGACACCAGTCCAAGTTACAGGTCACATCAGGGGAGAGGCGATCTCTCTCAACAAGAATGCATGTTTTCTAATGCAAAGCAATAATATCTCAAACAAACAGTTAATGAACCCTCCACAAGAAAAGTTACACAGTGAACCTTTAAGTAACCATTAAAAAAAAATGAGGAAGTATGAGACAGTATGAGATGAGCCACCTTAGTGTACCTAATAAAGTGGCCAGCATGTGCAAGTTCCCACTGTGCACACAAGACATGTATACTGGGAAATGCTGTTCAAATTGCTGTAGGCACATTTAAAATGATTTGAAACTATATAAACTGGATAAATTAACTGGACTACAAAGTAAAATAAAAAAAGATTGCTTGGTAATAAAATCATTCAAAAGAAGACACTATTCTCACACACACTCCCCATTCAAAGTCGTGCCCAAGCTAATTGTGCTATTCCTTTACTTTTTTTAAACATCAAGACTAAATTGTAAACCTTTAAAATACGCCAAATTCACTTTTTTCCCCCAAAAGTGACCAACAAGCACCATCACATTACTCACAGAGACGGCCTGTGTTTCCTAAAATTAAAAAAGAACATAAAAATAAAACATCTTTTTAAAAAACAGAGGCAGCGGAGGCCCATGTCAACACGAGAAGTTACAAGCTGAACACGTTTTCGCTCAAATCACAGACAGTTACGGAGCAGTGAGAGAGGGAGAAGAGCTGAGATATGTGGAGGGCTGCTGGCTAGTGACAGGACAGGGCTGGCCGAGGAGCGGGTGGTTGTGGTCTTAACATGTCCCGGGACGAGTACAAGCGATCAATACATGTCCGACTAGTATGATTGTCTTCAAAAGTAACATCTCCTAGGTATGTGTTTGAAAAAAGTCACAGTCTTGAGTCTACATGTCTCCAAAGCGTAGTCCAATCATCGTCCTGCGTCACATTCCCTCTTCCTTTGAGAGCTGAGCGCAGCTTTGGGATCCTCCTCGCTTCGCTCATTTATGCGTTTGTTTTGGCCATCGTTAGGCCCTGTGTTAGACAATGGAGTCCCAGTCGAAGTCGTCCTGGATGTCGTCGGCTGGCATGCGGTGGATCTGGAAGTTTCTGCTCGGGATCATGTGCTGCTGGTTCATCGGCGCGTGGTGTCCTGGGAAACACAAATGAGAAAATATGAAATCTAATTCCACCTTTTCTCGACCGCTTTTAGCAGAAACAGGCTGACATACTGAGGAGAATGTTTGAAATGGACCTAGTTTCATAGTTTAAAGGGACCACATTATGCCATTTTCTGATCTGTTATAATGTCGTTTCCCTCGCCACATCACACATGTTTAACACACAAAGCCTGCATATCTGAGTTCTTCTATTAAACTGAAAAAAAAAAAAAAAAAAAAAAAAAAACTGTTCTATCTTGGGATGTCCTGTGGAATACAAGGAGTTTAAATTATGATTAATGATCCAAATGTTTCTTCACTAGAATCATTTGGATCATTTCGACTGCCAATCTCTACTGAACTAAAGGTAGAATGTCGCTGCTACCTTGAAAACTACAGCTTCATGACATCACAAAGTGGAACAGAGCATTTTGAGCTTTGGAGATGCAGACAGACTAGTAATAAAGTGCTACTCAGACATGTGTGAATGAAACACAACAACTCCATATATGTTTTTGATGAGGTAACATTACAACATGGCTTAAAGCTCAAAGAGTTAATTTTGCGTAATATAGGACCTTTCATGGTAAAAGACTTGCCTGTCATTGTAGGACCTGCACTGCTCATGGGGGGCATGTGGGGGTATCCAGGGGGACCCATCATGGTCATACCCTGTCTCGAATCCATGTAGAGATTACCTAAAAAAAACACAAGACAAATATAACTGGTAAAACTCATGCTACACATTTTTTTTTCAGATTTAAAAATGTGATGATCACTTTTATCAGAGCAGGGCAGTTTTCTTTGTTATGATTATTATTAAATAGTATCGCTATGGAAAATCTCCAGGAAAGATGTTGATCGTGTCATTAACATCACACCTGCTATTCCAATTAAACATTATAAGCCAAAAGAATGTTATGATGTCATCTGCACAGCAGTAGTGGTCTGCACAACAGCAAGAATCTACATACTAGAGATGTCATGTTGGTGTCTTGCCCAGGGACACAACTTTTTATGTTTTGGGGAGCTAAATGGACATTCTACACTCTGCCAAAACAAGCATGTCCTGCACGAAATGCCGGACTAGAGCAGCCCGATAGCGTTTTATAAATAGAGTACAAACAGGGACTTTGAGCAGGAGCCAGGGATCTCCCCTTATGAAAGTTGGCTTCAGTCATCCTCAAAAGGCAACACCCTCCTGTAGGACCATCATGAGGCAGGACTGTGTATAAAAGATGGGCTCTCAGTTTAAGTCGTGGACATATAACCTTGTTAGACAATATCTTGTTTAATCTTGGATGCTAAGCAAAGCCAAGCCTGGTTAACGTTTGGAATGGATGCTACAGTGAGGCAGCAGTGGCTCTAGTGGAAACTATTGTTGTATCCTTAGGCAAAACACTCCACCCACATTGCCTAGTATGTGGTGAGTGTGTGTATTGTTGGTGGTCAGAGGGGCAGCCTCGCTTTTGTCAGTCTGCCCCAGGGTTGCAGTGGCCACCACCACCGACTGTGGAGTACATGAACAATGCACTAAAACAGTATTGGGTGTCTTGAAAAAGGGGTGAAACTTTACACAAATACACTGTATACAGAATATTGTAAAAGATACTGAAAGAATGATTATTATTTAGCAAATGCATCAAAACATTCAATAAAACATGAAAAGCCAAACCTGTGTTGAGGTGTTGGCTGGGTTTGTTGGGGTGCATGGAGCCATGGCAGGCAGGGGATTGCACTGCCCCCTGTGGTTGGATGACTCCGGTGCGGGCGAAGAACTGGTTGATAGATGAGCAGAGATCCGCGATTTGTGTGGGCTCCAGAGACCAGTTATTCAACTCCGCTTGTCTCATACTCTCCCTCAGACCTGGCAACACACACAAATGCATCAGCTCAGATTACTGTTCATAATATCACTGCTATTGTGGCACTAAATATGGGACTGACCCAGTTTTCAGGCTAAAATCTAATAAATCATTTAATTTGCATACATAAAGCTAAAATCTGCAATATCTTCCCATTAAGCAGTAACCTTTACTATGATGTTCAAAAAAGCCATACTTTGCAGTTGCACACAGTAATCTGATATAGTGACCTGCTGAGAGGAGGCTTTTGGTGATTAAACTTGAGGCCAGTGTTTTTAATTAAAGAGCTCACATTAATTATACTCAATAATCAAGTCTGGTGTCAACACTTCAAACATGAATCTAAAGCAAGGCCATTCAGCTATTATTACACTCCACAACATGCGTGAGTCTTGATGGAAGAAAAAACAAAACTACTCATATTTTTAAAAAAATCACATATTTCTTCTAATGTTGTCAAATAACGGTGTAGACTAGAGATGTACCTTGGAAGGGTGAAAGGTCAACGTCAGCCCAGTTGTAGCTGCTAGCGATGCGACAGCTTTCTTTCAGTGCATCCAGATTTGGGTACCAGTCCGACAAAATGCCTAGAGACACAAATCAAAACATTTTAACCAGCTGGAATAATAAATACATGAGAATAAAACACATGAAATCAACACTTTTTGAGAACCCTTCTCATAAATGTCAAATGTGCATAAACGTTAGAGCGATCCAATTTAAGAATAAATGATTTAGAGGTGCACTATGTATCTTTTTTTCTGGTGTGGGCCTGACACCTGCTTCTTGTTGTTCTGCCTGCCTGAAAAGTGACAGTATGGCATTATAGTTACATTTACATTTATTTAATTATAGATGTTTTTATTGCTCAAAACTCTCGCAATGCAAAAACAGGCATTGTTAGATAATGTAGGTTAGTTTATTGCCAAACATGGCAGACACAGCAATAACATCTCTTTGGAGACAAGCAGATGGTGGCCCCTCTTACAGAAAAGTTACACATTGTTTCTGTATATCTAATTTAGTGTGAACATTTAAAAAAAATTGTACTACCAACATTAGACATGTGGGACATTCACTGTTCTGTAGAATAAACCATGATTTATGAGTCCGGACATGGCCAGTTACCTGCAGTGTTTCATGGCAAGTTTTGATAAAACTAATCCAACATTATCATAAATGATATGTTGTCCATTCCACATTGAATAGCCTTGACCAGCGCTGTGACTGTTTTACTACTGTCCACTGCTGTAAAGTGGGACTCCAGGCCAGATAAAGCATTTACTCAGGATTACCTTATTCAAAGCTGTGAAACCTTTACTATTTATGGCATAAATAAATGGCAGTATAACACCCAATAAAACACTTTATCAGGCTCTTAAATGCGTCAGTACCGGTCTGTGGTCACTAGGAGGCGCCATGTGACTCTGGAAACACTGGGTATAGCAGTGCTTTGTTCTCACTGAAGATAATAAATCAGGGGATGATTTAGCAGCGAGATGATAATGTAAATATTAAGTCCATAAATATTGAATAAAAACAACTTTAAGGGTTATGTTTTATGTTTGCTAAATAAATCACATGCAGATGCTGTAAAACCCACTAGATTACACTAGCCTGTACTGGTTTTAGAATGATTCATGGATAAAAGGCGAGAACAACATTCCACCACATACAATTAGGAAAAACATATGAGCTAATTGTGTAAACCCAAGATTCTCTCTTAAATTGAGCCAGTCTAGAAAAATCATTGTGGTTCATCATCAATTAGTGTTTTGTTAATTATGGCCTTCTGCTTGTGAGATTGGAAAATGGTTAAATAGGTTTACAAACACCAAAACAATATTTAAATTCATAACTAAACCGATTCAGATTCAGTCTCAAAGCTATAATCTGGTCTAGAAAATGAGTTAGTAATTATAGTCTTCTGGCATTAGTTGTTTGATTGAATGGATTGTAAACACCAAAACCATATTTAATGTATATGACATAATTGGGTAACCAAAGATTCAGTCTCAAAGCTGCTCTAGAAAATTTGGTTTGCAAACATCAAAGGGGTATAGTTTTATATCCTTCTGAATAAGTAAATATTATAGTAAATTCACTCAACTGTATTGTCTTCACAGAAAACGCTGTTCTCTGCATCTTGTGACCACAGCTGATGAAAGCATGATATGTACTAGCTGTGCAAGAAGAAGCGTCTTGCCCAAGGACACAACAATCTGCCAACCTTCAAGCACACCCTCGCAGTCTTTAACTCAGTTTAAGGCTAGACTGAAAGGTCACCTCTTGTTTTGTTTTGTTTTTTGTGTAAACTTTTTATATGAAGCATTTGGGCAGCTGAAGTTGTATTTAGATGTGCTATATAAATTGAATTGAACCTAATACCTCTACCAACTCCTGCTGCATAGGCCTGTCACAGTAACAAAAATACAGACCATAAAGGTCTGGAAAGGAAAAAAAATCCATTCACAAAATACTGCAACACTGCAATAAACTTTAGTAGTAGTTGTATCTATACTGAGTCACATGATTGATTTATTCAGCCCACGATAAATACTAACCCCCAAAACTGTCATGTGTAAAGTCGATATAATAAGCCCTCCCAGTAACACCAGTACAAGTCTCACCTGTGTTACAGGCCATCTGCTGCTGGGCTGGGTGGGTCTGGTGGGACAGGCTCGGGTGCTGCGCTCCATGGGTCTGCGGGTGCTGTCCGTGTTGGGCGTGTTGCGATGGGTGCGGCGTGTGCTGTGGTGGGTGCTGTCCGTGGGATGGGTGCTGCTGTGGGTGTCCTGTGTGTTGAGGGTGCTGTGGGTGTGCCTGGTGCCCATGGTTATGTTGGTTATGTTGATTGTGTTGGTTGTGTTGGTTATGTTGGCTATGTTGGTTGTGTTGGTTGTGTTGATTATGTTGGTTGTGTTGGTTGTGAGGGCCTCCGTGCTGAGGGAGGTGCTGCGGGTGGGGGGAGACGTGTCCTGGGTGGGCCTGTGACGGGTGGGACAGGGGCACGCTGGCAGGGTGCTGGTGGTTGGGGTGGTTGTTGGGTTGGTTGTTGGGGAGGTTGTTCTGGGAGCTGATGGTGCCGCTGGGGGAGTGTTGATAGGAGCAGGACGTGTGCGTCTGCTGGGAAGAGTCTGACGGGAGGCCCATGAGACCTGAGGACGACAAACCACCAATTATAGAGATACACATACTGTAACTACCACTGTGGAAATGTCACTATACAGCAAGAGTTTAGGGGCCAGAGTGGATAGGGAATGCTGGACTTGTGTAAATTGAGATTTCAAAGTAAAACTCACATTTATCGTTACATTTGTCATTGGTCAGGTTGATATATTAAATCATTTGAAAGAGATATGACGTATTAAGTAAGTGAAAAAATATGCTTCACTGATAGAATTTGTTAATACAGAAGTTTAAATTTACATAAATGTACATAGATTTGCAGTATTGTGGAGTAATTAGGCAGTACTACAACGTGAATGCTGGGAATGGACAATGGCAATGTAACAAAACTAGGAGGAAAATACCAGTACTCTACATCTGTATAATTGGTCAGGTTAATTTTGTTAGAAACGTGCCTCACTTGCCAGATTGCTAGGAGCAGTGTATTTTAAAATGAACCTACAATATTGTGGAGTAATTTGGCAGAACCACAACATAAATCAATACTGGGAATGGACAATGGGAATGTAACCATACTTGTATCATCATTGGTCAGGTTCATTTTGGTAGAAGGTAGTCTGACAGAACAAAGTGAAGAAAAGGTCCTATACTACGCAAAATTGAGTCTTGTGAGCTTTAAGCCATGTTAAATTGTTGTTCCTTTAAAAAAACATACCTGGAGTTGTTTTGTTTCATTCACACATGTTTGAGTAATCCTCCATTATTCGTCTGTCTACATCTCCAAAGCTCAAAATGCTCTGTTCCACCTTGTGATGTCATGAAACAGTAGTTTTCAAGTTAACAGTTATTGTTCACCTTTAGTTCAGTAGAGATGTGCAATTCCAGGGCTGAAATTATCCAAATGAGTCTAGTGTACGGAGTTTAAAAACACAGTGGAGCACTTCCTGTATTGCCACATGGCATCACAAGGTGGAACAGAGTGTCTTCTGTTTGAGAGAAGAACACAGCCTAAATATGGAGGGTTTGTGAGTTAAACGTGTGAATTAACCAAAACACAACTCCAGGTATGTTTGTGATGAAGAAACATTATAACATAGATCAGAAAATAGTGCGATATGGGTAATTTGCCTAATATTGTTAGCAGCTGTCCAAAGAAACACACAAGCCACAATATCCAAGGTACAATAATTAGTTTCACCTTCACATCCTTCACTATTCATGAGTTTCAGTTTCCTCACCATCCAAAAGATACAATATTCCCGAAACACTCCCCATCCCCGTCCGCCGGGTGGACCCGGGTTGGGGGCCAAATCTTCTTTTTTTTTATCTAATCCCCGAAAACCCATTGTTTTTCAACCCCGGGAAAATAACAGAAAAAGGCAAATAACGTGGCCAAAATAGGAAAAATAATGCTAGGCTCAATGACCTATTTATCACAGGCAGGTAATTACTTTAGCGTCCCTTGAAGCGGCGAAAATGGGCCTTTGCATTATTTTAAACTCCCCCTTTAATTGCTTTGCGCTGGTCGGACTAGAGGATTTTTTTTTGCTTTTAATGTTGGCGAAGGGGAAAAAACGGTAATAAATAGAATTGCTAAGAAATTTAAAGCCAGGAGAATCCTTTGAAAAAATAATCAGTTGAGAAAATAAGGGCAAATTTGAATTTTAGGTGAAACAGTAGGTTTTTACCCCCCGCAGAAGGAGTTTATCCCAGACCCCTTTGGTTTCCAAACTTTTTCTTTTGGTTTTTTTTCGAAGTCCACTCATATCCAAAACCGGCTAAATGGCCCTGGGTTTTTCAAGAGGGAGTTTTTTTACATTGAGCTGCCATTTCCTCCGCTACTAATTTTTTTTTTATATCCAGGAAATTTTTGTTGCGCGGAACCCTGTGAAATTTGAGCAGAAGAAAACCTGGACCTGAAGATTTCCCCCCTCACAAAAAACCATTGGCAGGAAGGAGAATATTTTTTGGCCCAACATACAAGATTGCAGATAGCTTTTTCATGTTTTGCGCAAGAAACCCATACGACGAGAGAGAAGAGCGAGGCCATTTTTAATTTTCCATGGTGTCCTTAAATAAAAACTTTCAAGTGAAACTTTCAGACCTGCCCCCCGCGCTTTATATAAACAGCCCCGTTTTTACTTCCCGGTTTTTTTTGGCAAAGTTTTTTATCAATTTCCATTTTTTAAAAAGCCTTCAAATATTGGTAAATTTATTTTGTTATTCCAAAAAAGCGCCGGCCCTGTGAAAATAGGAGGTATATTCCCAAATCCCCCCCAAAGTCCCCCCGTAAAACCTAAAAATGTTTTTTTCAAACGCCCTAACACGTAAAAACCTTTGTTCTTGTGTTTTTTATTTCATATGACGCATGTTAAATAGGCATTTCCCCCATAAAGAAAAGGCAGGAAGAGACGGAAAGAAAACAGGTTGTCAATTTTTGGCTAGAACAGTGGCCCTAACTACACGTTTTAATTCCTGATTTAGATTCAGCCCCATAAACCCGACAAAATCCTAATAGACTTTTTGTAGTTGTGAGAATTTTCCAGTCCCCACATTCCACTCCCTTTTTTCCCTGTGGATTTACCCCAAGTTTTAGAACTTTTTTTACCATTCCAAAATATGAACCTTTTTTTTTGTTTTTCCCCTAATGGCCACACTGTCCTAAATTTTTTTTCATCAACTCTGAAAGCAAAGGAATAGTTCCCCCCATTAAGTGCTTGAATGCTGTTGAAATTTTTCCTTGCCTAACCCCCAATATGGCCTTACCACCTTGGTCCCCCCCGATCCATGGGCCCCTTCAAGAATGATTGAGAAAATTTAAGAACCCACCATTGCCATAGCGATTATCACACTTGTTTAAAACAAATCACCTCTTTTTTGAATGGAAAAAGCCCCCTCAAAAATGTTTTTGCCCGTACATAACAGAGGCCAATATCCATGAAATAAGTTACAATTAAACCTTTTTTCTCCTTTTAGTCCCCCCCCCCTTATAAACCATGCTCGGCTAATCCGGAAGTGCTCACCTAGGTGTGGTCCCCCCCCATGGGGCGCTTCCACCTTGTTTTTGCTTGAAGGACTTGCTTCAAAAAACAGACTTTTGTATAGGCTGCCCCGGAATGAGGCACTGAAGATTCTTTCCGAAATCGGAAGAAGATGAAAAAGGGCTTGCTTTTTGCCCCCCCTTCTCCTCGGGCAAAATGTTTTTTTGGTTAACCGGGACGAGGGGCGCTGGCAGGCCCTCAGGCTTTGGACAACGGGCCCTCCCCCCCCGGGGGACTGCTTCAACCGGAGGGGGAGGAAGGGGTTTAGGCTTCAAGTTTTTTAACAAGAAAAAAAAAATATTATACAATCATATTTTATGTTTTTGTAAAACATAAGGGGAAATCCCAAATATTATAAATTCAATATAACGCAACCAATTTATCCCTGTATGCTTGAAGCAACTGTTTTTTAAAATGAGCCTTTAAATCTGAAAGGTCTTAATTTTGGGTAATGAAAAATTGATAAAAAATTTTAGTCTTTTGCTTGGAAAAAAATAAAACCTTTAAAAAAAAATGCCATTCCCTTTTTACTTGTGAACAGTTTTTGCCCTCTCCAGATAAGCAAGTGTTAATATAAGAACCCTTGGTGGTGGGGTCCCATAAAATGGGGGAAAAAATTAACAAGTTGTTTGCAAAACATAAAGTTCCAAGAACATCCAAAGGAGAATAAGAAAAAGCATTGGAAAATTAAAAAAAACAATCCAATTTGTGTACCCATCTTATTTGTCCCCCCCCCCTCCTATGGGAGATAGGCCAAGTTTTTTTTTTTAACTGCCAAATACTGGTGGAATATCCCAAGCAAAGCATAAAAACCCCCATGCGCCCATGTAAAAACGCCCAGAAAAAGTTTGTTTTTTTTTTTTGTTTTTACATAGTGGGCACCCTTTAAATTGAGCCCCCCTAAATGGCACAACGCTTTAACCCCAGTGACCAGTCAAAATGTATTTAAACAAATTCAATGAAAAACTTGAAGCTTTTTGTACAAATGAAAGCCCCCTTGGAGTGGGTTGGGGCCCCCAGGTTTTTACAACACCCCCCGGGCCCCCCTCTCCTGGGGTACCATTTCCTTATCCTGCCCGGCCTCCAAGTCAATCCATTTCCCAAAAGGGCCCCGAAAACTTTGAACCGACATTTAACAACTTCGGTCCACGTCCAATTTTTTTTTTTTTTTCTTTCCTTTTTTTTTTTTTCAGCTTCGTAACATCTTCCCTTGTATTCAATGATTCCCCCCCCCCCTTGGCGAGAAGTTGGCTTTCCAACTCCCCATACTGCCGTAAGTTTGATGTGTGGTTTTTTTTTTTTTTTTACTAGTAAGCTTTGGAGAAGAGGAGAGGGAGAGCGTAATCCAGCCCGATCGATGCTAAAGCCCGCCTGTAGCAGAGGGACCACACCAAATCAGGGGCAGAATCTGGTGGTATGACATTAAAGAGAACATTGGTTTTTCTCTTTTGTCCCCACTAAGCTTTCAGAAAGTGCCCGTTCAATCTTTCCTCCTGTAGGCCCCTTACCCCGCCCGTGGATTGTTGTTTTTTTTTTTGGCCCCCGCCCCTCCCCGACCCCCCTTGGCCTCTGCGTGGCCTATCCCCGGCTGTCTGCGGCTGTCCTTGCGCCTGGCCCCCCCTTTGCTTTCAAACCCAACCGGGGGATTTGGAAAAATACCGTGAAATTTATGGGAAATTTGAAAGTTGTGGTTTTGTGTGGTGGAGAGTTCCCCCCAGTGTTTTTTTTTTTTTTTTTTCATTCACTTAAAGAAAAAACCAATAATCTGCCCCGCTTTTGGGTGGTTGACTTAAAAAAAATGATTTAAAAATTTGAAGTGGTTAAAATAAAAGTTTTCCCCGTTTGAATTTTTCCAATTATATTTATCAAAAACCAGTCTTAATCCATGTGAAAAAATGGTTTTTCGACCCTGTTTCACAGTAACACCATTTTGTAAGTAACTATTACATTGCTGGAAGTACACACAAAAAGTTATTTCCCTAAACCGATTTTTGAAGTTTTAATATTGTAAACAAAAAACAAAACACAACAAAGAACAGCTGTTAATAGATAAAACAGAAAAGAAAAGACTTTAATACTTAAGGTTTTGCCGTCTTAGATGATCATGCATTCAACCTCTTACCAGTCTGGTCCTTATCAATTTACAGAACAAATAACCAAAATTTCCCGTAAAAGTTGCAAATGACATCTAAACAAAGAAAAAACACAATAAATACTGACCCCAAAAACCCTTTGTTTTTCCAGCTTCCATACATGAACAATAAGCCCCACTATAAGCAAATTAAATCCCGTGAACAGCTTTATGGCTAAGTTTTGTTTTTTTTACTTTCACACATTTGAACGAGGTATAATCTAGACTTTCTACTCCCACTACAAACTGGACCTAACTGGCTGACCCCTCATTTTAGTCAGTATAATTTTACATAAATGATTTGAGGTTAACCTTTTTTTAACCATGTTGTTCAAGGTTTTCCCCAAGTTTCAAAGTGGTTTTTTTTGTTTTTTTTTTGAGAAATGTAAAAAAAAAATCCACCAAAAATTTGTTTATCAAGAAAAATTAAGAATTATGGTATTTCTTGTATTTTGGCAACCAAAATAATGTAAAAAAGAATTTTTTTTTTTTAAATCACAATTTATCACTACTTTAACCTTTTATAAAATTTAAACACCACTAGTGGTGAAATCTTTTTTTACTTTTTTTACGCACCTTGAAGTCCATTTTTTTTTTTTTTTAACAGTCACTTTTTTAAATATTTTTTTTTTATATATGTTTTTTTTTATTTATGTGACCTTTTACTGTTAAGTTTTCACTTTTTTACCTCCCGTTTTTTTTGTTTTCCCTGTACCTTTTTTTTTTAACTTAAGTCAACCTGAACTGAATACTTTCCGTCCACCTCTACTTGTTTGCAGACAGAAATGGAATTGTAACCAATGAAAATGCCTGAATATTAATTGAGTAGTAAGTAAGCGTAAAAAATAGTACCGAAGAAGTCCCAGTTTTACAAACATAGGAAAAAGGCCATATTTACCATCCCTGGTTTAGCTTTTACCAAGTTTTTTACACCATCCAGTATAGTAAAGTCGTTTTTTTTGTTTTTTGTTGTTGTTTGTGTAAGTACGTAAGTAAAATGTTTTTTTGTAGTTAGTTATAGTATTTTTGTTTGTTTTGTGTAAGTAGGTAGTTTTTGTATAGTATTTAGTAGTTTTTGGTTTTGTTTTTTTATAGGTAAATTAAAAAAGTTGACAACCAAGGGCCGTCCAGTTTTTTTTTTTTTTTTTTTTTTTACCCATGGAGAGCAGATTTGGCAAGCCCTGTCAAAGCTTTTTTTTAAACATTCACCCAGTTGTGGCCGTGTAAAAGAAGTTAAAAGTTAGTAAGTATAAGTAAAAGTAGTAGTAAAGTTATTAAAGTAGTAAAACGTTAGACAAACCAATGGCAGTCCAGTTTTAATACAATGAAGAGCAAAAATCCCCCTGTAGCTTTTTTTTACAGTTTTGGTGGTCCCCCTGGTGCGGTTGTTTGTTTTTTTTTTGATAAAGGGAACGAGGAAAATTTACATTGCCGGCACACTGTTTAATTGGTGCTTTGTTTTCATTTTTTTCCGCAGGTGTGGTCCCACTGTCCCTTTTTTTAATCAGAGAACCTTCTTTTTTTTTTCGTCTTATAATTTAGACTCCAATCGCACTGGGTCCACGCTTTTTTTTTTGTTTTTTGTTTTTTGAAGGATCCTGCAAAGGGGCTGGCAGAAATCCTTTACACAAGAACTCGGGGATAATCCCCACAGTAATACACTGTAAACCCTATTGGGCGCATTTTTTAAAAGCCCACTCAGACCTGGGGTGGCTTTTTTTTTTTCCTGACCATTACAAACCCCTGAATTTTGTTTTTATTGGTTCTGGGTTTTTGGTAAATTTCCCACACTCAATTTTTTTTTTTTTTTTCCTAGGGCCATTGTTTTGTTTTTTTAACTCTGGGGGGGTACGGATATCAACCCTGGGCCCTCCTGTATCCCACCCTGTTTTTTTTAATACAAATCATTGTATTAACGGTGCCCAACTGTTTAACTTTTTTTTTTTAGGTCATATCTGGTGTGAAGCTCACCTGCCCCCAACTTAAGAATGCAAATGTTTTTTGGGCCAACGTAGCTCCTGTTTTTTTGCAGTGTTTTCCCCACTGATTTCTGAAAGGTTTTTGGCAAGTTGGGGTGTGACCTTCCTAGCTCCACCAAGAAGTGTGAATACCTGATGGTTCGTTGCTCCTTTGGCAAGACAACTCCCACCCAAACCACCTTGGCCCCCCCCATGTCTGCGTACACTGGTGGTAACTAATGTGTTTTGTGTTGAATGGGTTGGGAACCTGGGTTTTCCCTTGAATGTAATAGCCACTTTTTTTCCCCCACCTTCAGTTTACTCCAAAGCCCCTTTTTTATAAAAATGTGACCATTTGTAACCATTTTAAACACAGGTGTTGTAGTAAGTGTTTTTTAATCAGTTTTTAGGCTTTAACTGTAGGAAGTTGCCAAAACATCACTTAAACAGTAAACTATAATATACATAAGTTAAATATAAGATGAGCACAACAGTCCTTTATCAAAGCTGAAGTGTACAAAATCCTTTTACAAACGCATTCCTGGGATCCTTACCGGTGTTTTTATAGCTTTGGCACACTGCCCAACACTGTTTTGAGTTGACCGAGGCCCCCCAGGCTCCTGTCTGGTGATCCTGGTTGTTTTTAAGGCTGCTTCCTGGGACGTCCCACTGCCCCTCCCCTGGGCTTGTGTTTGTCAACAGCGCCCAACCTACCGCCCAAAAAAACAAAGGAAAAAATCATATTGGTTTTTACCTTTTGCATTATGTTTTTATTTAATTGAAGTGTTTGTTTTTGTGTCCCCGGCATCCTTACACCTTTTAATAAAAACCTGAAAATCTTTGAAATCAATTAAAACAAGTCTTAGAAAAATATAATTACTTAAAAAAAATGTTTTTTTTTTTTTTTGACTTTTTTTGGGTAAAAAAGACATGTTTTTTATGCAGGGGGGTTTTATTTTATGGGAAAAAAAAAATAACACACAAAACGGTTGCAAAATGCCCACTTTTTTCTTGTTTTTTGGGTGTGCCCAACCATGAAAAAAATTATAAAACCAAGAAGTAGTATTCCAAAACCACTTGAAATTTCTAATGTTTTGTTTTAATCCCTTTGCATGATAAAAACCATATGAATTTTTTTCTTTTCTCCACTTTTTTTTGCAGGACTTTTAAAATTAAATTAGATTAGTTAAAATTTAACAGTAAATGGGTAAATTAAAATTATTATACCCCTCATGAATTAGAGCAAGACGGTTTCCCTCCATCTGTTTTCCACTTCCCCCACAACACTAACCCCTGAGAATATTTTGGCCTGTTCCGAGTAAACCACCCAGAGTACACCCATATGTTTTTTCTAAACAGGGTCCCCCACCCCCCTAAGGCCCCAGGTCCCAAACTGGCGATTAAACCCCAAATGCCTTAACAGTTAGTAACAGTAAAAGTAAAAACAGCCACTTGATCACAAAGGTTTTGGTTGGTTTTTTGTAAGCCCCCCCCCTCCCTTGCATTATATTTGGTTAGAGCAGTCCCCCCAGATCCATTTTAAACCTACATATTTGGCAGTGCGATTTTTTCCAGCGTTCCCACAGGATTTGAGCCCTAACCTGTTTTTTTTTTTTTGTTTTTTTTTTGTTATCCCCTTGGGCAAAACACTTGCCTCACCTCGTCCCCAGTTTGGGTCTGCCCATAGAACCTGGTGTAACAGACTGTTTTGTGGTGATGAAATAGTAAGTTGGTTCCCTTGATGTAAAAGCGCCTTTGTGTTATTTTATTAAACGGTCCCCCCCACATTTTTTTTACAATACAACCCCTTTCCCACCTTTTCAACCGCCACTCCAAGGAGGAGGTAAAAAAATGTGGAAATTTGACTAAAACTTTTGAACAAACCCCTAGAACTTGGCAAGAATGTATTCATGTAAACACCCGGCATAACCCCATGTTTGCTAAAACCTTTTGTATTCCCACGGTTTTTTGGAGAACACTGAATTTTATAGATAAATAGTTTGCCCGGCCTTTGTTTTTTTTGTTTTTACTGTGCTCAACGTTCGTCCCCCCCTCTTTCCCCCTTGTCCCCATCCGCCTCCCACGGATGAAATGTTCCCCCTCAGAGCCTGGCACTGAGTTTTTTGATGTCCCCTGGGAGTTTTTTTTTACCTGGTTTGTTTTTTTTTTTTTTTTCCAACTATGGGAAATAATAATGGACCTGCTGTGGGCTTGCGTGCTTTTGCTTTGTCCCCCCCCCTCATAGCAGACCTGTGGGTCTCTACCGGAGAGTGTTGGGTAGTTAAAGATTCTCCCCTTACCCAAAAAAAATGAAATACCAATTACACGCCTTTTAATACCAATGCAATTAAAACCAGTCATCGGTTGGGGTTTTTTTTCAGTCCTTACATGTGAATTTATGTCACTCCCCCCGATGGCCAGCAAAAAATGAAGCCCAGAAAAACCTTTTGTCCCCCTATTGTTTTGAACATGTGTAACTTTTTTGACCATGAAAGTCCCCAAAAGGGTAAAAAAAAAAATCCCCAAAGGGTTTTTTGAACCATGAAATCATTTCCTATTATGGACAAGAAACCCAAAAAATATAAAATTATTCACTAACAAAACTTTTCACACTTAATTTTTTTTAAAAGCCTGCCTCCCATCTGGTTTTATTTAAATTATAACCTGCCTATAGACATGTTTTTGTGGAAATGTTATCTGGACCCAGCATTACACTTTTAAAATTTTTATTAATTCATTGTTGGTCACTTTTTTATGTACTTCTAAGGTTCCTAATATTAGTGGGAACCAGTATCAGCAAGTTTTTCAAAAGTTAAAGAGCTAACTCGAATTCGGAAAAAAAAAAATAATTAAAAAAAGTCCCCTTCCAATCAATAATTTTCCAAAATTCCAGGAATTAACTCAACAATTTTAATTAGCTTTTTTTTGACAGAAGGTTTGAAGGCCCATCCCCATAAACAAAACTGACAATTGAAAATGAAAAAGTAGCAACGTGTTCCCCCCCCCCCCCCCCCCCTTTTGAAATACAATGGCCTGTAATGTACCTCTACACGGTAGAAAGTACGATCTGTGTGCCACTTTTTTTTCCCACTCCAAGGGAAAACACAAATCAGGAAACACTGGAAAGGCAAAACTTAAAAGTTTTTTTGTCAAATGGTTAGTAATTACACAATTTTTTTTTGTAATCAATAATTATTAACATTAAATAAATCATAATTTTATAACGTGGAACTTGCATTACTTAAACAGCCCTATTTTTTGTTTTTTTTCAAAGTACCAAAAAAGGGTTTGTGGGGCAATTGAAATAAGTATTTTAAGGAGCTAACATACTCCTAATAACTAAATAAAGTAAAAGGTACGGCATTATCTTGTACAGCCCATTAAGCCCACAGGTTTTTTGCTTTAAAGAAATTCCTGACCCCCTCAATACCTTTGTCCCCAATTTTGCTGAGTAAAAAATGCTTTTTAATAATAAGTTTTTTGCAGCACAGTTGTTTTTTAAATACACAACCCCCGCAATTTATTTTGGTCCCAAAGCTACATCTCAGGGTTGTTTTTTTTTTCTTACCGTCCGACTGGAACAAAGTGGTTTCTGGAAAGAGTGGTGTTTTTTTTTTTTCCTGTCCCATGACAAAAGGTCGGCCCCTCCCCTCTTTCCTCCTGCCCCCCTCCTCTCCTTCCCTCTCTTCTATCCCCCCCCTCTTTCATCTCCTGCCTCCCATCCCTTCTCCCCTCCCTCTTGTTTTCCTCACTCCCTCTCCATCCTCCCCCCCACCTCTTCTCCACTGTTCCCCCCCCCTCCCCCCTTCTCCCCCCCTCCTCCCCCTCTAACCCCCTTTTTTACCCTCCCTTTTCCTGTAATCAAGCCCGCAATCCTGCTTCCACATAGTCCTGCTCCCTGGGACAGTCACAGGGGGACTAGAGGCCCGCCACACTTGAACCCTTTACACACTGGGAAGGAAAACCTAGCCCCCCGACATGTTTTTTCCAACATCACAATAGAACATCTTAATTTATCCCTTCCCCCCAAACCCAGTTTTTTTAACCCCCAACTGGCCCCCCCCCCCTCCCAAAATAAACCCCTAACTCTGTTCCCAGTGAAAGCAACGCAGGAACGAAGGGGAGATAAAGGGGGAAAGTTGGAAATACCCACTCGGAGATTCTAAAAAACCGCCCAAAACATTCAAGTAAAAAATGGAATAAGAAGGTTGACCCATTACACTGCAAGTTTCAACTATAATATGGACAATATGGGGAGGCCCATTCTTCCCCAATCTTAATAGTAAAGTCCCCCCCCCCCCCCCCCCTGACAAAACCTGCTTTCCAGGAATCTGGCCCCACTGCTCCTGCAAGTTATCCAACGGTTTTAATTTTTAAAAGAAATGGGTTCCCCCCATGCAGTTGAACACCCATTTCCCCTACAGGAAAACAGTTGGTTCGTGGAGGAAATGGCCTTTAAACCTAAATTGGCACTCCCAAGTGCAAGGGATAAGTTAAGTGTGTTATGTAAGGGTCAATTAAATTACCTTTTAATCAGTCCCAACAGGCCAACGAACCCCGGTTTTTGGTTCGGAGGAGTTTGGTTTTTTTCCAACCACATAAAATTAATTAATTTCAATTGTCCCCCCCCCCCTTTGGTCCCAAGGTTTTTTTTTGCAGATGGGTTTTTTTTTTTCGGGTGGTTGAAATAACTCAACAAAATTAATATGTAAAAAAGTTAGGGGAGCTTGTCCACATGATGTCCCCCAAAATTTGGGGTTGCCATATTTCCTGGTTGCACTAATTAGCCTTCCCGGTACCACTGTACTTGACCAAAACAGAAGGGTTTTGAACACAAAGCAAGTGAAAGTGTCCCAGAACATTTTGTTTGCTTTCCGGTCTCAACGATTGCCAACCCAACCCCTTTTTTCCTGATTAAGCCAAACACTACAAACATTTGCAACACAGAAACCATTAGTAATGACTGAGGAAATGAAAAACTTGTAAAGCTTTTCCTTGAATTGAAAATTTGGGGCAAAGCCATATACCCTGGTATACAAGAAAGAAGACCTAGTTTGGCATGTGGGGATTATCACCCCATTGGTTTTTTGGCTCCCAGTTCCCAAAATTGAAATCTCATCGGGCTAAAGCCAGTTTTTTTTTTATAGAAAGGCGAAATTGGGGAAACCTCCTAACCCAGAGTAACATTGCAAGCTTTTCAAGCCCCTTTTTTCCCCGCCCCCCCTTTCAAAAACAAACCGGTTTAAGCGTGAAGAAAGCTTGGCAAACGTTCCTTCAACTCCCCAAAACCTGTTGTTTTTTTCCCCAAAGGCTAGCGAGAGGCCCAACCCTCGGGGAAATGAAGGCACCTATTTTTTATCTTTTATTAATGTTTTTTTTCCCCCCAAATCGTGCAATTTTTTTTAATGACCAAACATAGCAATAAAAAACTTCCCAAGGATCATGGTAAGAGCAAAGTCAAATTATTGAAACATTTTTTAAGGAACCAAAATGGCCGGCTTCAAACTGCAAGCCAGATACCCCGAGAAGGATATGTTGACAATTTTTTTTTTTTTTTTTTCAATGGTAAAGTGAAATTTTGAGCCCGAAGGTGGCACCCATTGAATTTCACCTTTCCCCAATTTTTGGGAATAGGACGGCTCTAGCAAAGTTTAAGCTTTATGGTCCCCCCCCTTTTTAATTAATATTGACCGTTTAATGGTTTTAAACGAAAAGATTTAAAGGCTTATTTGTTTTTAAATGCATTATTTGGATGTACACAAATACATTAAACCATACCATTACCATATAATATTAATTGTTAAAAAACTACATTACATACAACCATAATATATATATATTTGTGTGTGTAGAGAAAAACCCGTAGTTAGCCAAAGAACAAAAAAATTGTCATGATGTGTTTTCAAAATTCCCCTTTAAAGCCCTTTTTGATAAAGTCCAAACAACCATAATCCCCTAATCTTTAACTCAGTGATTTTCATTATTAGTGTGAACATCCACACAATCCGACCTTTCAAAAAGAATAAAAAGCCATAGGACAAATTGCCAAAAACAAGTTCCCCCGGTATCCCAACCTGTCTCCATTTAACGGACACCTCCAGCACCAGAGGACCAACCAATAAAAGCGCAAATATTAAACAGAAATTTGTAAAAAAGTCACCCTGGGCAACCCAAAAAAGGCCCCATTATAATACATAGGCTTATTTTTTTAAGAGGCTACCTGGCAATAATCCACCTATAGCATAGCATTATAAATTGTGTGTTTTCTCTCTCTGAGGCCACTTTGTACCAACATTTTATTGAGAGCTTGCCACAAATGTACTTCCAGACACATCATCTTTACTTAGAAATTACATTGACAATGGAACGAACGGGACCACTCAAATCCATTCTGGAATGAAACCCCACATTTCTAGATTTAACAACCCAGCTTGTTGACATGCCAAAGTCTGCAGCACGCCTTTCACGTTGAGCCAAGTTTCTGTGACATTTCGATCTAGTTTTGCAGTAAAATAAAACACAATTTATTCCTCTGATTTGCGAAAGGCACAATGAAATCCCTAGCAAACAAACTGTAAACTGTGAGCATTTTGAAAAGCAGCTCTTGTGGTTTTAGTCTCAAGTCTCCCCAGTGTAAAGACGCCCACTCGACACTGACAAACGCATTGTACCTGCGTGATGCAAGTAATACAGTCAGTGTAGTATCATGTACCAAGCCCCAACGTACCGCTCCTTTTCTAATGTCTGTAGAACTCATTTCATTCAAAATTTGAAAAAGTACATCCTAAATAAACTGTCAGCATCTGTGAAGTTAAAGGTACAGTGTGTAGCTTTCTAGAGGTGGCTCATCAGTTGCATAATTCCCTGGAAATAATTCATTCTCACCATGGAGATAGACATGTTTACACCGTACCATAGAGCGTTATAGCCAAAGTAACATTTCAGTGCAGTAAATACAGACTAAAATAAAAGCATGTTTTTTCAATGTTGGTTATTTTTTGGCTAAAATGTTATATACTATGGCTTTAAGCTGTGATATTCACTGACAACAAACACATTTGTAGCTGTAAACTTGAAGGTATCTTCCTGAGCCAGTGTGAAGAATGAGCCAAGTTAGTGTAGGGATGGAATTGTAATTTTACATTTTATTCTTTATTTAATCTGGATAGTCCCTCTGACATTTGGAATCTCATTTTGCCAGGTGGGGAGTTATTGTACACGTTTTATGTTTTTTAATGTGTTGACTATGTGACAGTTTGCCAAACGCCTCAGAGCTCATTGCTGCTCACATATGAAAACACATCACGCCTTTTCCTCACCTGCTCCTCCTATTGGTCAGCCTCTGTCATGGATCGAGTAAGTGACAGGTGAATTTAACCAATCATATCGAAGTCCTAACTAAGCCTGTCATGACAATTACTATATTGATTTATTGTTCAATACATAAAAGCTGAGACAATATATTTTGGGGTTCAATATTTATCGTGTGTACATTTTTTTTGCAATAATGCGGAAATTTCTGTTATTTTTGTCAAAATACGACAAGATTTGAACTGTAGTGGGTAGAATAAATATCTCATTTGGCTATTTGTTGGGGCTCAGGCCTTTAAATGGTAGTTTTTATTTTAAAATAGGTTTACTGGGACTACCCTGCTTTGTGTCAGTGGCAGGGCTATCACGATAACAGATTCTGAAGTTCAATATATTGCTGAAGTCGATAAACGATAATATTTAAAGTAATTTCTGACACCATAACCATGAAGCAGGTTTAAACCACAAAAACTGTTATAAATCTAGAATATTGTCCAAAAAAAAAAAAAAAAAAAAAAAAAAAAAAAATTGTTGCAATGAATAAATTATCAGAACCTACTTTTGTACACAGTTCGCATCTGTAATGAGTGATAGATGTTATTAATTCAACCTTCTACGGCTTAAATCTTAAATCATATAGTCAAAATATAACAAAAAAATTCCGGTTATGCAAAAACAATTCAGTATAGTAATTATCATGGCATAAAGTAGCTTCAATATTATAGTTTTTCATGATATTTCTCTGTAGCAATATATTGTACTTCAAAATGTGTTATAATGACAGGTCTAGTGCTAACTCCCAGAAGCAGCTGCTAATTTCAATTACATCTTAATGACTTCATATTTCTTAAGGACTTCATGATGTGATGTATTTTTGTTTATCAATTATTCTTTTACCTTATGGTGTCCCTGTGAAAGAGCATACAATAGATCGTCTAGCGTCCCTAACCCCCACTGATCACTGTACATCACTTATAAGAACTGGATTAATGAACGCTGCTGAAACAAAGTGGTTGTTTCAGCACTCTCTGACCACCTGCACCGAACATCACCAAAATGAAGTCATTTCAGTGCATTCTGTCCAAGTTTGATTTAAAACATGAGGAAATGGCTCAGAACTTTAAGACGAAGCCATATCGTGCATTTTAAGAGGTATTTAGTAATAAACGAAACATAGATAAGTACATCTTTATCGAACATTTTATTCACTGTAGACCACAATATTGACCTAAAACAGCTCAATAATATAAACAAATCTATTTCTGTTAAAAACTGCAAAACTAAAAGGCCTCTTCATAATGGCATTTCACCAAAACTAGCAGCTGATTTTCATTTAGGTGTTTTTACTATTGAAATGACGAGGTGACATCTTTTATCCACGAGTTTCAGAATGACACAAAATTGGGATATTTTGTTTCAAATTTGACAATTACTATGGCAACGATCCTATCTTTCAAATGGTGAAAAGTCCTCAAAATCTTGCCTAGATGACAGGAAGCTGAAACCTGAAGCTGAATAAGTATGACAAGGTGTAATTGCGGAGTGAGTACATGTATAATTGAAGCAACTTATCTTATTTTGTTATAAATATTACATTCTAATGTGTTAAAATAGTTTTACTTTTTTGAAGATGGAGTTTAAAATTTCACTATAATGACAGCACTAACTCACTCCAACTATTTACAGAACGTCTTATTGAGTTGATGAGTACTTTCTGACCTAGTCTCATCCCTGTGTGCGGCCCCTCTCACTGTAACTGCACAGACAGAGGCATGACCGTACAGGCTCTGGCTCCACTGTAAATACTGTGTGCCGCGTTAGCAAGAGGAGCTATTCTTAGACTGAATTAAGTCAAAGCCTGGGGTGTCTTTTACATAGGGCCCTAATCTGGAGCAGGAGACGTGGATTAGGAAATCAAAGCCAGATTGGTCCAGGTGTCTCCCACAAAACCAACAACCGCTGCTCAGCACAATCCCTGTACATAGTGCTCAAGAGATCCAGAAGAGAAAAAGTACATAATTTAACTATGTTACCCATAATTCTCCTCTTCGGTGAAGTGTTTTTGTCTAAACATAAAATAAAACTACATAAGAATACTTTTATATTGTTGGGCACACAATTTTCTTCTTGTTCTGCCTGTTTCAGTCACTTTTAGTTATGTCTGATGAAATATTATGTGATATATTATCACTGAAACTGCATAAAATGAACCTGTAGTGTATGTTTACACTATAGCCTGTAACCTTCAGATTAAAACATGTTTGAACAACATCACAATTTGGTAAAGGGCTACAAAGAAAAAAAATATTTGGAACAATATTTAAGTTACATGAATGTATATGTATGTACCGTATTTTTCGGACTACAGAGTGCACCTGATTAAAAGCCGCATGAGTTAATTTTAGAAAAAAAAAATTGTACAAGCCGCACCGGATTTTAAGCCGCAGGTATCTCACTTGGTAATATGAAAAATTAGCTCAAAAACGTTAATTTGCGAGGGACCACTAGTGCAGTTTTGCATGCTTTTTTTTACAGTGTAGGCAGGCGCGTGTTCTGCGTCCTGATTGGCTAAAGGAGGTGCCGTGTTCTGCGTCCTGATTGGCTAAAGGAGGTGCCGTGTTCTGCGTCCTGATTGGCTAAAGGAGGTGCCGTGTCTCCTGTACAGGACAGAACATGTTCATCCAAATTTACCAAAATATTCGATGCTGCAGCGTGACTCTGAAACAATCTCATTGGACCCCTTTGTATTTGAGGACAAACGCCTCCGACGCGCGTTGTGGACGCTCTGGACGCGCGTCCACGAGAGACTTTACATGGGAAACAACATAAAGAAGGAGGAAAATAACATAAGGACGACAGCAGAGCAAGTTTTAACAAGGAGCAAAAAGGGCTGTAACCTACGGATAGAGTCTGCTTTAGTTTGTGGATCAGTGACTGCAGGAAAAAGAACATTACGAGACATTACAGCAGCGCCAGGACGAAGAGGCGGAGACAGAGGAACTGAGAAATACAGCTGCCGCAAAACATAGAATAATTGTAAAAAAATTAAGTTTTCTACTTCACTGATTTCGTTTACACTAACCCCCGCGATAAACCAGACCACTGTCTTCTTATTACTGTAAGAATGAGTCACTGACAGTGGGTGACAAGCAGACAGGTAAGGAGCAACATCCACTCTTTTCACTTTTATGTCTATGTTGCTGGGGAAAATGTTTTTGGCGCCACGAAAAAAAAAAAAAAAAAAAAAAAAAAAAAATAAAAATAAATAAAATAAAAATATATATATATATATATATATATATATATATATATATATATATATATATATATATATATATATATATTTTAAAGGCCGCACTGCACCATAAGCCGCAGCAGTTAAAAAGTGGAAAAAAAAGTAGCGGCTTGTAGTCCGGAAAATACGGTATATGTGTATTGATTTGTTAATTCTGCAAGTTCTGTCATTTCGATTAACCTGACACCTGAACCTTCGCTCTCATCAAAACATGAAATACTCAATTACAAAAATGTATATCCAAAAAACTAGCATCACTGGCTGTGTTCTATGGTATAGTATAATGTTTTTCAAGTTGAAGACTTTACATTTAGTTCAGTGTTAAATGGTCTTTCTTAAACTACAAAACCATGACCTTTTTATTAGGAATTAGGATTATAAAAAAACACATTAACATATTTATCTTAAAACCTTAAAACCGTCATTCAAATTACCAATAAGGGAAAGCATATAGCTTTTTGCATATATGGGAAACCATATGCAGGCACAGACAGCAGAAAGTTTAATCTCGTAGGAATGTTGAGTAGTCGTCTTGCTTGTTTCTGATTGGTTAGAGCGAGAAGGCGGGAACAAGGAGAGCGGCTGGAATAGCAGAGCAGACAGGGAAAAACAGAGGGGATTCCTGTGGCTTGGCTGGGAGCACCTAAAGGGGCGGGGCCAACTCATGTTTACAGTGAAGAACAAGCGCCAGTGTCTGCTGCTACTGTGATTCGACAGTTATAGCTTTATCAGATTAAAATAACTATGACAAGGTATGTAAGCAGAAATATGAGACTGCTTTCAAAATGAGACTGCTACAAATCACATGTTGCGGTATTAAAAAGCTTCTGAAGAACCAGTCTATCAGTGTAATAAATCACTTCTCTCATGATCCCGTTATTTTTCTGGAAATATAGACACTGCATGCTGAAATGTTTAATTCGTTTGTTATCATTACCTATTTGAGATGAACCAAAATTTCAAGTTACATTTTTAACTGAGGGATAATGCTTCTCTATAAAGATAGTTCCAAGTACAGCTATTCATTTAATCATTTCACCAGACTCCTGAAGTTTATCTCTGGCCCCATCTCGCAATCTATATTACCTACAAAAATGTATCAATTCCTTTTATGGACAAATTATAAAGACATTTTCCTCAAAACAAAAATAAAATTCAAAAATGTAACTACTTCACCAACAACTTGATGAACTATCCCCCTCAAAAGGTGCACTGCGCAACATTTCTGGTGAGGAATTCCATACCTATCTGTAATGTTCCGCACTATGACATTAAACCCATCCATTTTGCATTATTTCAATTACATGTGTTTAATTATGGCTTGCCTTTCTACAGTTCTGACCTGTATTCATCTGGTGGTGTCATCTATTGTCTCCATGGAGACAGATATGCTTAATGCCATACTGTGGAACATTCTGGGCAAAGCCAATATACATCCTAAGACATATGCAGGTGGCAGACCCTCCTCCTGTAGAAAAGTTACATAGTGCACCTTTAACAAAACAATAAAGCCTCAAAATCTTTGTTTATTTTCCAGTTGGCTCATTATATTCTTTAGGTTGACCAAACCATTATCCACAAACCAAGCCAAAACCATTTTAAGTGTTTTCCTCCTGCGCTTCATTCTTGTGGTTTGGAGGTATGCACTGGCAGCAGTCCAGGCCTGTCTTCAGAGCTGTACATTAGGGCTGATTTGCCTGGGAGCTGTGAGGAGACGAGGCTGTTGGCGGTAATCAAAGAGGAGTGGGTCATCTGTCTTTACACATACACCTCTCAAACTCTGTAACAGGAACACGCTTGTCCCACACTGGAGCCACTTGTAACACTATTCAAAACAAAAAGATACACTGACAGCACATGGAGAAGCTACGTGTGTGCTCACAAGCTGTTAGCACGAGTTAGCTTAGCGCTTTTCAAATTGTGTTACGCAGGAATATGGTCCAGTTTTGTTTAGTCCTACTTAAAGATACACTTTCCTGATGAAGAGTACCCCACCTGCTGGTCTCTATGGAGATGTTACTGATATGCTTACTATGTTCCACAGTATAGAGCATTAAACATATTTATCCATTCATGGTGGTCATAGGCCAATTTACAGGTCAGATCTATGGAGAGGCAACTCCATCAGTATGCATCTTTTTCACAGTATTAAAAAAAAACAAAAAAAACAAACACACACCTGTAATTTCATAAATGTGAGATGGATGGGTTTAATAGCATATTGTGGAACATTCCAGGCAAAGCAAAAAAATCTCCAATGCAGTCTACTATTATCTACATTTAATCTTGGTTAAGTCTTGGTTAAGTCTTGGTTAAGTCTTGGGTAAGTCTTGGGTAAGTCTTGGGTAAGTCTTGGGTAAGTCTTGGGTAAGTCTTGGGTAAGTCTTGGGTAAGTCTTGGGTAAGTCTTGGGTAAGTCTTGGGTAAGTCTTGGGTAAGTCTTGGGTAAGTCTTGGGTAAGTCTTGGGTAAGTCTTGGGTAAGTCCCGGTTTAGTCCCGGTTTAGTCCCGGTTTAGTCCCGGTTTAGTCCCGGTTTAGTCCCGGTTTAGTCCCGGTTTAGTCCCGGTTTAGTCCCGGTTTAGTCCTATACTGAAGAGTGGGAGGCTAAGAACACAACAACAGTTTTTAATGGAGACACTGGTGCCCCACTGCAGCAAGGGTTCCCCATCCAACTAACCAGGCCTGGTCTTGCTTTGCTTCCAAGATCAGAAGAGATCGGTATAGTATAGGTATAGTCCTGGTTTAGACCTAGTTAAGATCTGATTTTGGCCTGGTTTTAGGCCTGGTTGTAAGCTTGGTTTTAGACCTGGTTTTAGACCCTGTTTAGCCCCCATTTAGACCCCATTTAGTCCTCATTAATGCTCATTTGTCCTCATTCAGTCCTCAATCAGTCCCCGCTTATACCCCGTTTAAAACCCATTTCCTCCTACTTTAGTCACGATTTAGTCCCCGTTTATTCCTTAACCCACTTTAGTCCTGGAATGTGACTTTTCCATTCATTTACACATACTAAAGCTTTATGCTGTTACTTGTGCAGTTGCACATTGCTTTAGACTTTAACCTCATAACTTCCCTGCTGCGTGCAAACTCAGAGTCATTCCTCACCTGCCTTTTCTACTGCAGCAAATGAATAAGCGACTCTTGTGCGCTGTTTAAAAGTCCTCCAGAGAACCAACCCCACCGGGCGCGCCGACGAGAGCTTAAGGTTAAAAAGCCTATTTAAATTTCAGAGTAGCGCTACACTCACGGCTAACAGCTAGCGGGTCCCTGTAGTTTTGCACTGTGAAGTACAAGTGTTTTTAAGCTTGAACACGTTAGAAAAAAGATATAAAGTGTGGACAGGCTCTGGAGCGTAGGAGCTTACAAGTTGTTCAGAGGAATTATGTGGTCGATAAAGCAGTAATATAACGTAACAGTAGGCTTAACCCAGGTCTTAACTTTGAACCAGAAGTTTTGGTAATACTTCATAATAACTAGAACTTAATTAGACAAAATAAAGCATGAACAAAACACTTGAATCAAAATTAATAAATAGTTTATGTTTGATTCAAGCTTAGTAAATACAACCTATACCATAACCTCTTAAGTATTGAAGCCTGAACCATTCTTAATAAACTATTTGCTAATTATGAATTCATTAAAGTGCAGTTATTATTGACCTGATTCAGCCCCGCCCACTTTTTTCCATAAATGTGACTAAACCGCACTTTCTTTCTGGCAGCACTTCTAGTTAAGTGGAAATCCCTTTCATTTCAATGGAGAATTTGGGTAAAAATATAAAACAAAGTAGGTTCATTTGTGCCAAATGTTCAATGTTTATGTGCAACAAGTCAACAATGCACCGATTCTCTGGGATGCTTCAAAACGGCTCTGTAGTCCGAATAGAACTTATTTGCTGCCAAGATCGGCAGCCCGTTGCAAAATAATACAACCTGAATGACAATGGCGGCGCCCACGACAACTTCCAGCATAAGGTGAATATAGTGGTACAGATTTTTTTTATTTTATTCACAAGCCTATGCGTTTGATTGAAGGCTGCGAACTGATTTCATTTTTAAAGTTTAGTTTAAAAAAAGCAATTAATCAAATTTTAATGATGATTACAAGAGTTTTCTAATCTACGAAAATTTGTAATTGTAAAAATATAAAAGTTTTCTAAATTAATGAGTTTATTATTCTGCCCCACAAAACTTGTAGCTTTTAAAACACAAGATAAAAAGAGGATATTCAATTAAAAATATTTCAATTACTTATGTTTTGAATGTAATAAAAAAATCTAAATATTGTGTAACACTATTATAGCTTGCTAATACATCCCCAGGCTTATCGGTCCATCTCATTGACTATGTATTAATTTTATAGTGAGGCTCCATACAATATAACAGCTCTACAAGTGTCACACATCCTACATGCGTGAACACATTTGTCCAACTGAAAGCTTGAACAGAACAATGTAACTTGTGTCTGAAAGGAAAGTGAACCAGATTAGGGATAACACATTACAGGTGGTTCAGTGTTCAAACAGAAAGAGGTGCAAAACGATACATTAATTAATACAATTTAAAACGATAAATGGAGCTGTAATGTTAAGCCTGCCATCTTGAATTCAACCTGAAGTTTTAAAATTAACATTCTAAGCATCATTATAACAATAGCTCACAATAAGTGCATAGGCCTACAACCTTTCTACGAAGAAGTACTCAATTTTGTTACTTAAGTAAAAGTACAGATATCGGAGCAAAAAACCAAACCAAAAACTCAAGTACAAGTTAAAGTATTGCATGAAAAAATCTACTGAAGGAAAAGTATTAAAGTACCCGATTAAAATGTTACCTACTTGTTTATTATTTTGTGCATTTTTTAGGATATAATAAAACTAAATGTAGCGACAGAAAAATATGTAATAATTTTTTGTAGCTGTTTTTAATTGTATATTTTTGTTTGCTCAACTCAGGAATGTTAAAAATATGTGTTAAAAAAATAAACTTATAATAATACTTTTTACTTTTTAGTCCTGTTCAAAAATATAGAGGAGTATAAAGTACAGATACCTGCTCTGAAATGTAGTGAAGTAAAAGTTAAAAGTATCCATTTTAAATTTACTCACGTAAAGTAAAGATATCTAAAATTTTTATTCAGTATAGTACTTTACTACTTTTACTTAAAAATTAAAAAGTATCAAATGCATTTAGGGGGTGTAAGTAACTGGCCCCAAATTATCCCCAAATCACTGCTTAAAAACTACAGACATATTTGGTTCTTGGGTCAGAAAATTATCATGAAACAATCACTGTACTTCAAATTTTACCAGCAGTGAAGTGAACTGCAAATTAATTTCAACAGGCCTTTAAAACATGTATTCTGCTACAAGCATGTAACTGCCCTGTGTTACCTGCATGGAACCTGCTTTAGGCATATGTGAGTTTGCAGTGTTACGCCTCCCCTCAGCTGCAGTGGCCTCTCTCTGCAGGGAGGGGGCAGTGCTGGAGGAGGGGGCAGGGGGCAGTGAGTAGCCAGGTGTGTGGTGGTCTATATGCGTGTGTGTGTGTGTGTGTGTGTGTGTGTGTGTGTGTGTGTGTGTGTGGGGGGGCGGGTTTGTAGTACCTTGTTAGTCACAGTGTTGATTGCCAGCGTTGGAGAGGCACTTCCAGAGATCATACACTCCATCCCCAAAGAGTCGGACTCCAGGCTATACGGAGTGGAGGCCTGTGGGTGGGAGGAGGAGAGAGGAGAGGGTGGGAGGAGGAGAGAGGAGAGAGGGGGAGGAGAAGAGAGAAGGGGAGAAAGGAGAGGAAAAACGGAGAGAGATGGGGAGCGTTATGAGAGAGAGAGACAGAGAGATGAGGAGAGAGAGAGAGAGAGACAGAGAGATGGGGAGGGTTATGAGAGAGAGAGAGAGAAAGAGAGAGAGAGGATGGATGGAAGGGAAGATGAGGAGATAAAGAGGTAGAGAGATAGTCAGTACGTGGCAATAATAAAACAAGATACAATATACCTGTGTGGGACAGAACATACATCTAATAATATTTATTCACTGTCGTTTGGACAAAACATTTTTTTTTTTTTTTATTTAAAAATGAAATTGTTTGAATACATTCACTTGAATCAACATGACATCCCATGACATCAACCACTGCAAAGTCACATTAATAAAAAATGCATAGGATAAGTATAGGGTTAGCTCAAAATTTACGAACTGCTTAACAATAAAAAAGTAATTTAAAATATTCGATATGTTCAAAATATGAACTCAAACCACAAATCGAATCTCAACTGTAATACTTGTAAATTATAACTGTAAAATGCTGAGCCCTGTTACAATACATTTGTACAGTAATATATAACATATCATACAGGAATCAAATAAATAGTGTTAGACTGTGTGAGAGTGCCACACCTCTATGTAGGTCGCATCAGAAGTGTGCGTTTAAAGAAAGGAGACAGCTTCACTTTCAAACCCCCAGTCTACATCAACACTCTGCCTCTGCATTCACTCTTACTGCAGATAAGTGTCTCTGCCCCAAACTGCTTACCGTAAGAGGATTGGCTGCCAACAAAACCATTTTTAATTCATGATAAACATAAATGAGATTTCACAAACTCTCAATTTCACTGTCTGCTAATGGGAAGCCTGTAGGCAGATGGAGAGAGGGGGGAGGGGAGGAGCAGAGGGGGCTTCCTACAAAAGACAGTCTGCACATTCTTTCGTGTTATGACTACGGCTGCGTGATACTGAACATGCAATATAGAGATACATTTGCGTATGGGGGTGGAGGTGACTTAAGGTCCTGGTTTAACAAACATTATCGGACAAACATGGTAGAAGAATGCACTTTTCATTCATTCATTTTCATCTGAACTGGTAATGCAACAAAGGAAAGCAATGCCAACGTGATACTGTATGCAAAATAGATAAATAATAAATAAATGTAAAAAAATTATTACAAAATTTGACACCATTTTGACAAATTTTAAACAGCTGCCAAGGTCACATTTCATTCAAGACCATCGCAAAACTATTCAGGCCAGGTCAAATAGTGTTCTATAAAGGTTTTTCAGTATATAAAAGGTATTTCAGTATTGATACTTCTTCAAATGAGTATCTACTTTCAATACTCATCTTTGTCTGTGTAAACCCTCAGTTGTCCAGGTCTGATCCATAGCAAAAGACGAAGTTGAAATCTGTCAACTGGACAAATCGTTGTGCAGATGACAGATTTGTCCAAATTTAAACTTCTTTTTTGCTATAATACTCATCTTTGTATTGATTAGCATCCAAGTATAAATTTATACACTGAAAAGCATTCTGGGTTAATTTTAAATAAACAAAAATTGGACGAAACTGGGGACAAAAATGGTTTAATAGTGAGTTACAGCTATTAGTGAAAATGGTCTAGTAGTTTACAATTCTACAAAAAAAATCACCTCATTTTAATTGATGTCAATATTAAAACTCTAGCTGTATAAATGGAATAATTATGAGGAAACAATTTTATTTTGAACTGCATCCCGATAAATTTTACTTATAATTATTTTTTTATTATTTTGTAGCTTAACCCTATAGTGTTGAATGCTATCGGCACAGATAGATCTGCGGATGCGGACTTTCCATTATCATAATTCTGCAACCATTGTGCTATTGTGTAAATTCAAACTGCATCTCAAAGCAGAGGCATGGGGCTCTTTAAATATGTTACTGTTATTACGGTAATGTGCTTATGTTGTCCCTGGAAGATGACCAATCAGAGTGCAGGTACATGTCAGTTATTTGATGCATCAAAGGAAAAATAAGGATGGATATGTAAAATAGAGATAGTTGTGTGAAAAAAGGCAAAAGTACATGCTGATACTTTCTTTAACATGATTTTTATGTCTAAAAAAGAAAAGTCTAGTCGAGCTATAATGGTCTATAATGTGCTCAGTCCTCAAAGGGTAATAACCAGAACATTATACAGAGACGTAGCCATTCATTATTCATTTTAGTCAAACTTGGCCATCAGATTCTTTACATTTTAACCTCAATATCACACAAGCATTCGTAAGATGTATACTCGGCTATGTTTTTTTATGCTCTAGGGCAAGTCCATGAAAAGCGTGTCACGATTCGGAGCATCAATGTGTAGAATGTAAGTGTAGCATCTGTGTGTGCTGTAAAGACAATAGCCGTGTTAGCATGTCAGTGTAGCTAGCTCCTCTCTCTTTGCCTGTGGTCAGTTAAAGCTAAAGAAACAGACAGGAGACTTGTGTATAGAAGAAATGCCCCTAGGCGAGGTCAATGTGAGCCCCTCTCTAGACCTGCACTGCATTGGTCTGAGCTCATTTATTATTAAAGAGCGAAAGCTGCAGCTCAGAATAGCATGGCGGCGCACAGGTATACACATTAATTGATGTTGGTTAAAAATATATATAAATAAGTCTGTTGTGTGTAATGTATGTAATGGCAGCCCGGGGCATAGCCTATTAATAAAGAGGCTCTCTTCATGACGAGGGAAACGAAACGGAGTGGACAGATCAGTGTTACATAAAGTTTATGGGATGTCCTGCTGGGTCTGTGGCCACATGTGGTCACGATCAAGGAGAAGAAAGGACAAAGTTCACAAAGGAAAGCTGAATAGTAGAGCTGATAGAAGAGAGTTTACAGACAAATATCTATTAGATTTGGGGAATATCATTTAAAATGTAATAAAATTGACCACTACATTAAAGATTGAAATCACAATACACAGTTTCAAATGTTTCCAGGAGTATTTTTTGTTTGAAAGATGACTGAAATGTAACAGTTAAACTAGTACAAGAATCACTAGCATGGGAACCGACAGTGAGAGGGGGCAAAGGGGTCTGAGTCAAATGTATCCTTCTATATTGCATGTTTAGTATCACGCAGCTGTAGTCATAACACAAAAGTTCACCAAGAAAAGTTGAATAATGGAGCTGATGGAAGAGAGTTTACAGACAAATATGTTAGATTTGGGGTATATTGTTTACAATTTAGTACAATTTACAATACACAGTTTTAAAGGTGTTCAGGAGCATTTGTTTGAAAGATGACTGAATTAATAACAGTTAAATACAAAAAAGCAGCAGGGGAGTCGACAGCGAGGGGGAACATAGGGGTTCGTTGTCCTGGGCCCCAAGGTCTTAAGGGCCCAGAACTGAACTCTCTTTGTATTCATTTATATTAGAGGAGGGCTCATGTGAGCCTTCTTGCCCTGGGCCCCCAAATTTCTGTCGACGGGCCTGAACACTAGTGATAGGCAATACCAGTGATTTTTTTTTCCCCCATATGAGTAGACAGGTATCCTTTTTGTGCTCCACCCCTCCTTAAACTGGCCAAATATATGTGCAAATAAACTGAAATATAAATGTATTTCAAAAGTGGACAGAAATTTGATTTGAAATAGGAATCTTTATGTTTGTAAGTAAATTTGACAGTCAATAATCTAGTAGCCTATTGTGTAACTACATGTGGTAGAGAGGAAGTAATGGGCAAACTATAAAAAGTAACAGCTGAAGAGGTGGAGGATACTCACTCGTTCTCCGGAGCGCGGCCTCTTCTTCGGTCGAGTGGGCAGAGAGTCTTCTTTTGGGTTGGTGTCAATGGCCCAATAAGAACCCTGCAAGAACAGACAAAGAGATGGATGAATTAAAATAGAAAACTGCACTCATAAGAAGAAAAGAAAACTACAATTCAGATGTTCTATCATTTGGGACAATGACAACATTCACTTAAAACTGTGATGATTTTTGGTTATTTAGTCTTAATTATAGGCATTGTTCAAGTCTACATTCATAGGAAAATAGAGACATAGTTATTTAAACCTATTCTTGTTTAGATATCTACGCCAGAGTGACTGATATGTGTTTTTCATGGCCGATGCTGATACCCATTGCTCACAATACAGAGCAACCGATGGCTCTACCGATATTTCTGAGCCAATATATAGGGCATATTTTGATTATTTTCCTCAAATTATGCCATTTAAATTTACTACAAATTGACCCACAGCCTGTTTTTCTACCACAAACCTTTAAGGGAGCAGTGCACCACATTTAGCAGTTGTCTCTTTGTATTAAAGTGTCAATATAAAGCTTTGTGTGTATGTTCTAGGCAGTAAACCTGACCAAAAAAAAATATCGGCCTGTGCTGGATTTTTAGGACCGATTTTTAGCCCATTCGCTAAAAAGTTTAAATATCGGCCTTTCTTTAATCTACTGTTTTTAAATTTCATGTGGGTTTTGTTGGTGCAGTTTTTGCCTTTGCGATGATCGTCCTCTGAGATGTGCTGCTAGAGGTAAAACAATAAGCTTTTCCTGGAGCTGTATTTCCTGTGCCTCGGGTGCTCCGGTCCACTCCGTCCAATTTTTTTAAAAAAACAGGGGGAAAAAAAATGTAAAAACCAAGTGGTAAGAGTCTGTGATTGAGCCTAATCTCGGGAAAGAGTGGCTGTAGACCTGCTTAGAGGCCGCATCAGGCAATTCCAACACCACCAGGCTACATTATTTATCTTTGCATTTAATTTATTTTTCAATGGTCCACCCATCCCTCCGTCTCCTCCTTCCTCCCTTCTTCCCTCGTCCTCCTCGCCGAATCCAACAGTAGCTTGCAGTTGTTAAAAATTAGATTCTCACCCTGAGGCCTGCAAGTTGTGAATTCACTTTTTAATATTTCATACGACCCCTGATAAAATCTCAATTGTCAAGAGAAAGTGAGATCAAGACCTTTAAAATTACTTCCTTAGCTGTGAGAATAATTGATATTTCCATAAGAAGACGAGCAGCAGAAGTGAACCAGAGCGCCAGTATCTATAAAAGAAGCCTTGTGCACAATGCAGTTCCCCTGTTATAGCTAGTTCTTCTATTAATGTTTTTTACTGTTGGAATAAAAAGCCAGCGTTGGCCTATATTTGTCTTGGGGTTAAAATTATAACTTTTAATATGAGGCTGGCTTCGAGGTCAATTAACATGGTCCTCAGAGGGTGGCATAATCGCAACACAATTAAGGAAAAATCTTGTAGTAAAAGAAAGCAGAAAGATACGGCTCATTATATCGAGTACAAAAGGACAACTATAATATGCAAGTGGGGAATGCATGGATTTTAAGGGTTAAATGCAAAGCTAGTGTTACGAAACAAGGTTAGGGAAAGCCACTATATTCGAAGCGGCATTGCTTTTAATTAGGGAGGAAGAAGACTTAAAGTTAACCCTCTTGGGAGAGCAGTTTGTGCGATTCCCGACACCCACCCCCAGAGACGGAGCAAGGGAAAAACACATGAAAACTCTTTGAATTATTCACAAATGTATACGGCGGTGTTCAGAAAGGATGCCAGCCGGAGTGTGTCCACGGTAACAGGGCGAAGGCAGAACAAAAAGATTCACATGGTCATAAAACAAAGGAGGTTGTAATGATTTAAAGAGGTGTTTAAGCTGGTCGGTGGTGTCATGTACTTCCCCTTTAAAGATATAAATCTTAGAGTTATTATTGGATGGTAAACGGGGAATCCTACAATGTCCCGCCAGATTGTCTCAAGAGCATTCAACTCTTGAAATACTAGGAAGTGGTGACTGACAATACACAAGTAATATCATTTTTCGTGATGTTACAACTGTTTGGTGAGAATGACCTAGTGTTGTCATGATACTAAAACTTCAAACTCAATTTTGATACTAAAAGAATGAAATACTCAATTCCAATTTTGATACCCAAATGATGAAATAATAGTATTGTTATTTGTCTCAAGATGAAACTATTCAAGAAAAGTAAAATAATTTCCAGTTATGTTCTGTATCGATACCTTAAATGATCTACTTTTGATACTAGTTTTAGTATCAATTAACATCTGATTTTTGATACTTTTGACAAATCTAGATTGACCATGAGCATTTTAATGGTAAAAGTCATTTTAATTCATCTTTTCTACCTTTTCACAGGCTCAAATGAAGAACTGACCTGAAACACTTACTCATTATACACATCATGCTGAAATCCTCCTCCGATTTACAGACAGTGCAAATAGTCCAGTATTTTTGATAAGCTTGAATGACCACTATAACCTGTTTTATACTTTTAGGTTTAGGCATTTTATTTTCACAATCTTTAAATGTGCGAGCTAGCTATATTAACAGAAATGTACTGAATTAAAGGAAGGATGCCTGTTCTCCAAGGACAAGGTATACACAAAGCCATTTCAATACAGAGAATTCTTTTTCAAAGCCTGTTCCTACATACAACCGCATATATTCAATTAGTGTTGGACATTAATGCGGGGAAAAAAAACGACTCAATTTTCACTAACCTATAGAAAAATATATTTCATCAGATACTAGGATTGTGGCTGATAGAAGGTATAAAATACACTATAGGATCCAGGTTTTGAGGGGAAGAATGAGCACTACTGTCACGATACAAAAATTTGAAACTTGATTTTGATACTCAATACCGATTCCATTACCAAAGTCATAATAAAAAAAAAAAAGTATGTCCGGTGAATATGGCTTTTTTAGTATCAATACCTGCTCAAGTGGGTATCTAGTTTCAATGCTAGTTTTAGTATTGATTAGTATGTGATTTTCGCTACTTTTAACAACCCCAATAAGCATCCATAACTCAAAAATAAGTTTTATCATTTACAATACAACTGATAATTGCTGTAACTGACTGGAGGAATAATTGTAATAACTATAGAGATCCCATTAATTGCACTGCCCTTCATCTAGTATCTGGTTTAAAAAAATCGCAATGATCTTGACTTATGGAGCACCCTGGTTAACTCTTGAGGTACATATTCTGCTCAAAAACGTGCTCACCCGTCTCGCCAATTAAACGTATCTTATTAAATGTAATCTTACTTCCTGAGGTGCTTTACTGGCTGCGCTGTCATCTCTCACAGATCTGAACAGGAGACAGCCAACCCAATCTCCCCCTATCTCCTCCAACAGCATCCCTCATATTCCTGCCACATTACAATATTGATGCAACATATCAAGAGCGGCGAACGCCTCTTTGAAGTTGTCTTGGGGGGGAGGAGGGAGTGAGGAAAATTCCAAATTAAACATTAAGCATGCGAGCGTGTTGCCGATGCATTCGGAATGGGATCCATACTGCAATAGATTATTTTGTATTTAGTAGAGCAGCTCCCAGGAGTGTCAATATCAGAGGATTACAGCAAAACATGAAATTAGCATTCAGTCCCCATCCGCGACGCTACCTTTGCTCTGTGTGTGTGTGTGTGTGTGTGCTTGTGCGTAATTATTTGTACGCTTGCCTTAGCATATGTAGCTAGGCTCCTGACAGGAGATCTGGGTTAGGCTACATATGGTTATAGACCTATACACACACCAACATTGCATTTGTCTAAATATAGGCCCCGGCATCGCTAGCTACAGTGCATGTGCTACTTATAAGGTTGATGTCGCAGGAGATTGTGGGCTAAATGATGCTGAAAGAAAGCAACTGTAGGTGCTCCAACTGAGACTCAAATGTCAAATTAACATGTCGGAGCCAGTGTCCTTTTGCAGAGGAAAAACACGAAGAGCTGAGCGCAGCATTAAGAAGATGCATTATAGCTCCAATGGTCCCAGCATCCTTCACAGCTCAAGGTGAAAACTCGGCAAATTACTTGTGTAGTTTAAGTAGGGCGGTGTAAGACAGGTTTTAATGTTTTTGTTATTATTATTTGGTTTGATGGGATAGTACCTGTGGTAAATATTTATTATTGTTTTGCATAAGTTAAGTGGCAGTTTGTGGGGGAAAAAGTTGAAAAGAAAAGTACAAAAATACACGGAGTAGTGGTGAGTTGTCATGTCAACACTGAAAACTCCATCCAAAATGCAGGGACAATTTAGAGCCAAGAAAGTCATTTTTCTGGCACTTTAAACATTTATATAACAAAATAAAGGTGTTGTCATTTGTTTTTATTAGTATACTCATAACTGTTGGGTGATTTGGGTTGTTCTCACACGTGTTGATGCGCTCTGTGGACCGACCCCAGTGCACATTAGATTTTGTTCTGTTTCCTTTACTTTTTGGTCAAACTTATTCACATACACTATGCATCATTCACCCCAAACATGTACCATGAGCTACGTGAGAGTCCATCAACTGGTCGCCAGATGTATTTCTATGACAATGTGCTTCAAGCGGACAGAGCCCCGTGAATACGCGCACACATGCTCGCTTCCCTGGTGCTATACACGGTGGTCTTTTCTTTCACCTGTGGCTAAATATACAGTGGGGACTGTACATCCTGGTGACAACAGAGAAACCGACACACAGACAGACCCTGATATTAAGTTGATCCAAACTGCCTCGTCAGGCAAATGTGTCAAACAGCTGCTCTGCAGCACCCATTCATACAAATATACATGATCAGAGCACTTTTTACCCAATTCACAGACTGCATACATCGGCCGAAAGTCGGCCGTGTTCACGTCACACTGCCCTGCTCCAGAGTGCAAGTGGAGCTGCGCCGACACCTCCTGTTTCAAGCGCTCTCGGAGCGGGTGTTTAATGCGAATCAGACTGCGACCATCATGTTTACACCGGCCCAAGCGCACCGCTCTCAGAGTGAATGATCTTTTATGTCGACCTAACTTGTGTCAGTGTGAAAACGACCTTGGGCATGGTTTTGCCCATGCCCAGCAACCATAGCATTATGGTTGCTGTGTAATTATGGAATTACCTCTACGTATGTCATATCTGCTGTTTGTGTCCAACCAGGCCTAAAATAATAAATTAAATTTAAACTATATTTTTAATTAAGCTAACCGCAAGTAGTTTAACCTGGTATATTCACTTTAAACTGAACAACTCTGTAGCACTTTGTATAAAAATGTCTCTTACTTTAGTGGTAAAAAGGCTGCTTTGACAGAACTATGAGTGGGAGGTTTAGAGCAGATTACGAGCATGCCATGCGTTTGCAGACTAAGAGCTGGCACACATTCAAAGGTAACATTTTTCTAAGATTGAGTGTGAGGCAAAACACTGTGTGATTACAGCCAAAGAACTGCTACAAACACTATAGTCAATTATGCTGCTATAATAAAAACCCAATGTTTCCTTTACATTCAGGAGACCTTGGCTGCCTGCCATAATCTAATTAGACCCCATCATTGTCTAAAGGAAGCCAATAATACATTTAGGCTCAGAGACACAGGTTTGTGATGGTAGCAGGGGCTCAGTGGCAGAGCATTCTGCCACTAACATTGAGGGTGGTGGTTTGATTCCCATGACGGGTCACTGCAATGCTTACATTGTCTCCTTTGGCAAGACATTTCAATTTGTAAATATGGACATATTATCTAACTCACACCAATACTGTGAATGCTGTAATAGTTTGAATATTTTGCAAATTTAGCAAATTGTCACATGTCTGATACTTAAACCTCATGTAATGCACTTGGTTTGTTAAATTGACAGATATCATCTGAATATAGTTATTAGGATACTAGAAAATAACATATCTATCTATATATACATATATATGTACACATATATTTGTGCGCGTTATTTTGGTATGGTATATACATGTTTGTATATAATTATAAATATCACCCACCCCAATTTGTAAAATGAAACTTTCAGTGATCTGTGCTAGATGAAGTTCTCCTCATATCCTTTTCATCCGCAGTTCTTTACAAAATAATATCAAGTACCAGAACATATACATTTACTTCATAAATTACTAATGGCTAATTTACATAAATCTGTGTGTGATTACCACGAAAACACATGTACTGTGAGATATGAATAAATATAAGTACTAAAGCCAACCCAAAGTATGACGTAAAGCAAGTCTAGGACTAAGCAATGTCTAATGTCTAATTGTAAATGATCAGCTCGGGTCATTTTAATGGGGAGGTCCACAGCCAATCCACAGTCAGTAAAAGTATTTTGTTTGGAGCTCAGATTTTGGAGGTAAAAATGTGACTAGGGTTATGACAATAATTAAACAATCAACACTGAAATTTTTTTTATTTTGTTTTTGAAAAGAAAAAAAAATCTAATTGAATCAAAAATTGTGGGAAGGGAAAAAATGCGATTCATATTTTATCATATCACCCAGCCCTAACTACAACCCACTGACCAAGTAGTGTAAGTCTAAACCAAGTTAGCCATTAACCTATGTAAATTATACTTGTAATAGAAAGTACTACGTCTCACCTTTCCGGGATCGTCTTTGGAGCGAGGCACTTTGAGAAAACACTTGTTCAGTGACAGATTGTGCCGTATCGAGTTCTGTGAAAACAAAACAGACATGGATCATGAGGGGAGACGTCGTACATCAAAATCAGATTACAGCAACAGATCTATACACGTAGAATTTGGTGAACAACATTGGCAGGGTTCAATGTCTTCTAGCACTGGATTCCACTATTTATGAACAAGTAGAAACTCAATCTATGCCAGAGTGTAGCAACATATTTCATCAATGTCTATCAGCGACTGCATTTGAGTTGAACAAAACAGATCGGATTCAGCTGTGGACCAAAAATAGGAGCCAAGAGGGATCCCGCGATGGGACCATTCGAGATACAAGGCAGTAATATTAATTAATACAGTGTGCTTCATTGGGGGCTACAACTAAATTATGCAGATGATGGGGAAAGTTAGCTCATTACAAGCTACTCCAGTGAAGAGGATGGGACGGTGCAAATTTGGGGACAAAAAAAGTGGGCAGAAGTAGCCACTCGGGTTTAGATATAGTGATGCTCCAAACCAGGGTTAACCAGTCGTAGTGAGTTGGAGCCGAGCCAGGCGAGAGCTATCCACACGGAGCTGCTCTCCACTTTATGGAGTGGTGTTGACAGATGGCCGCACTAAAAAGGCAGGAGGATTCTCTCATGAGCACACTGGAGAGTACGGGAGAGAGGGGGAACAGGGAGAGTGAAGGAGATGAGGTAAAGAGAGGAAGGGAAAGGGGGATAGAAAAGAGACTGGGTCCAAGAGAGAGGAAGAGAGGGCGGGTAGGGAGAGAAAGCAGGCAGAGACTGAGTCCGAATGAGAGAGAGGGGGTTTAGGGAAAGAGAAGGGTGCAAGTGAGAAAGAAGGCAAGAGGAGAGCCAGAGAGAAGAGAGAAAAGAGGAAGAGAAAGGGGAAGAGAGAGAAAGCAGGAGAGGGGGGAGAGAGAGAAGGACAGACAGATGAGGAGTTGGACTGTGAAGAGAGGGTTGACGAGGGAGAAAAAGGGGGAGGAAGAGAGAGGTGTTGAGTTAAAGAAGGTGAGGGGAGAGAAAGAAGGAGAAATAGATGAGAGAGAAAGATGCAGAAAGGGGATGAGATGAAAAGTTGTGAGAGAAAGCAACGGGAATGAAGAGATGGGGGAAAGGGTTAAAGAGGGAGAGGAGGGAGAGAGAAAAAGAGGGGGTGAGAGTTAAACACAGCAATGGGGGGATAAAAATGAGAAATACATGAAGAGATGGAGAGAAGAGAGGGCCAAAGAGAGAGGTAGATGTAGAGAAAAAGAGGTAGAGAGAGAAGTAGAGAGGTAGACAGAAAAAAGAGGGGATGAAGATAAAAAGATATGGAGCAGGGACGAAGAGGAAAAAAAAGAGAGGGAGAGAGGGGGGACTGGAGGGAGAGGAAGAGACCCAAACGCTGAAGACAGGAGCGGCTTGTTCGACACTATAGGCAATTATCCCACAGGAGGGACTATAATGACAGACTCATTGTAATGCTGTCAATCTCTCCGTTTAAATCACTAGGAAATGCCAATGCAATCGGGGTTTGCCAACGGAAAAGTGGAGGGACGCTATAGTGAAATTATTCTGTTTTTGTGAGTGAAGAAAGGTATAGGGACTCACAGAAAACGAAACCACAATCTATTGTTACAGAAACGGTTGTCAAAGGTAAAGTCAGTGCAGAATTAATATGAGGAGACAGTTAAGATGTGGGATTTGTCTGGAATAACAGTGTGCCGTTTTGATTTTTTGTGTATACAAGTATCTGCTCTGTGAATGATTATTGATCAATATATTGATTTTAAGGGTATGGAGTATCTGCTAGGTTGCTTGTTACATACGTTTCACTAATCAATAAAAAAGATTCAGGGACTGGACCAACCACCACCAGGTTTGAATACGATCTGGGTGTTTGCTACTTTGACAAGTGAAAGATGGAGGTCATTTACGATGGCTATATTACAGAGCATTTTAAATATCGCTTACTAAAAAGCATCCACTACTATTTCACCATGAAAAATTACAGTGAGTATTAAAAATTTAACTTCTCTTGGGATAAAAACACAACCTAACAAACCAAACTCATGTATTATGCTGTAACATTTAAACACATGAGCCAGGTCAGTGGTTCAATCTTTTTTGTCTCGAGCACTCCTGACTCTTTGTCCCACACTCCAAGTACCCCCTAACTCTGCAAATTCATCTGTTGAAATGAATATATTTTTCTTAATTATTACTATATTTTCCTTGTGATAGTGATGTCCAAGATCCTTAACATTCTTAAGGCTGTAGAATGCCCCGTACACCTGGTTGGGAAACGGTGACCACTTCATGATCATACTGACAGAAAACTGCAAACCTGAGATGACAGAGCCTTTTCTGTGGCAGCACCCACACTATGGCACAGCCTCCCTCTGCCTGTCAGATCTTCTCAGTCTTTAATGCAGTTTAACACTAGACTAAAAACTCACCTCTTCTCCCTGGCATTTAATACTAGCTAGACAGGATATCTTTGTGTTTTCCTATATATTTCTGTTCTCTGTATATTTTTATTTTTTGATTTTTGTGAAGCACTTTGATCAGCTGCAGTTGTTTTAAATATAATGCCATATGAATACATTTGAAAAGTCATTCCAAACTTTTACATTGCACTTACTTCCAAACTATTTTACAGTACAGAAACCACTCATCTGTGAAATCTCTGCCTTAAACCTCCATCATCAGCTCTGCAGGCATTGTACAGACCTGGTCCTCTGAGCTGTACATAGCCCTATACAGGTCAAAAAGTCACACGAGTTGAAATGAATAAACAAACAGCACTGAACGACCCTGCATAGTGCATGGTGACAAAGTTCTTAGTTTAGCCTGCTAGCCTAAAAAAACATGTCCGACCGCGAAACATCTGTGGTACTGTACAACGCCACACACACTTTATCCTCTTTGTGCATCCAAGTGTTGTGTGCAAGCCAATGCTGGTTCTGTCCATTAACAACCATGCAGAGCGCTTAAATCATTGATATAGTCCACCAGTCAGGGCTAGCTGCTACATTAGAAGTTTACTTTTTAATGAACGCGTGGCTGCCAGCGTTTCTGACAGGCCATGCCATATCCCACAATACATCGAACGCAAAATTGGAAAGTATGAAATTACATATAGGGTCATTTGCGGTGGAAGACAAAAGTTGTCTCAGATTTATAGCGGAGTGAGAAAGTGAATCTGATGACTGTGATGGCGTTCGCGCTTGATGAATAGTCAGAGCTTTGCTGAGTGGTAAAGTCTGGGCAGCGTGAGACGAGATAGGCCCGTGAAAAATTAGGGCCAATTAATGCTGGATATATAAACAATATGTCAACAGCTGGACAGGCTTAGCATTTAGGATGAAATGTGCTAGTGTCATGAAAATCAACACATTACCATCCATTTTAAGCTATCTACGAAGTACAATAGTGTAGACTTCTGTCAAAATGTTGGCCCTATCTTGGAAAAATATGGTACCTGGATATGGGCTCAAATCAGATCTTTTAGTCCATGCTTTATTCACAGAGCCATAAAACTCTAAAGCCAGACCAAAAATAACAATCATTTCTGTTGCCAATTATTATATATATGTAAAAAAAAATCCAGACCTATTACGGTGTTGTTACTTTGTTTCTGTCTCATTGGTTTACACACAAGATTTTCTGCCCAAGAAAACATGAGGTATAATATTATGTGGACACTCCTACAAGGCATTAATCTACACAACACTGGATGAAAAGGGAAATTGATAATTCCCAGACTGGCTGGCTACATCTGATAACACATGTAGAAGCAATAATATTTTTAATCACACTAGCTACAAAGGTTGGCAAAACTGTGACTTAAAAAATAAAGAGGGTTATGGCTGGCAGGGCATCTGGCGTAAAACCTATTCCTCAACTATAGTATCCAATCACTGCTCTGTAAACCCTGTAAATAAAGTAAAAACAACGATATCTGAAAAATGTAAAGTGCTTTATCCAGTCTTATATTATTCTCAACTTGACTCTTTTAGGATAGGTCGATGATTAATTCAGGTGGAACTACAATGTGACTGTGTGGAGCTGGTATTTGGCCCTGTGTCATAACCACTCCTGTGTGCACATATCTGTCCCAGCAGGGTGCCTCCTCCTCTCCCTGGGGACCCGGGCTGCTCCGTGTGTGCATGTGCGTATGTGTGTGTAGGGGGGTCTGCTCCTCGTCCCGCTTTGAGGACCACCGCTCTGACATGGCCTGTCCCTTTAGCTCACTCTTTAGCCCTGACACGGCGTTCACAGAGGTCAGCCTGCCCTACTTTACCTCCCCTGGCCTGAGTGCTGAGTCGCGGTGCTCCTCTGCGGGGGGTGGGTGGGGCTGCTTATGCCTCCGCCACTGTCCCGCTCGCTTAGATCAGCACCATTTGGTCTTCGGACACGTTTCTCTGTGCCAGCGACGGGAAGTAGGTGGTGTGTGGGAGGCAGGAGGAGGGATATGGAGCGCTCCGTGGGGGGTGCGGGGTGCTGGTGCTGATGGGGGGTATAAGAGGGGGAGGAGGGGGGCAGGTAGATGCTGGGCAGGACCCCCGCAGCGAGCTCTGTCTGAATCACTTTATGTACCGCTGCTCACACAAGCTGAGCTCTTCTACTAGAGCGTCTACAAACTTATTGTTCTCATAAGTAAGTAAAAACGTAATCAGATTCAATCTAGAAACTCCTGTAATCTATGGAATCTTACGTGAAAGACCATTAAGCTTGTGGTCACAGAGCAGGTGCGGAGGCATCCACAACAAAGAAAAGAAAACATGATAATAGGCATTAAAAAGTCTGCCAGAACCAAAGTGCCAAAGTGAAGACATGCACTTTACAAATCAACACATGAGCAGGTATAATGTCATTAATCACTCTTGATCTGTGCGCAAAAACAAAAAGTATTATGACACCACTCTATTCATTGCACCTAATTCACTAGTGTCTTTTTAGAGGAACTGTATGTTAATGTTTAAAATAGGTATTATAATCACAACTGAACCTGGGTTGCCAGTGCTTTAACATTCAGATAGAGGACACATACACATATTTCTCAGTATATGGAAAGACCATGCCTCATGTGAAAGCTCAGAACCTGCAGAATTCACTCGATGAGCTGCAGAGGCTGCACTAGCACTCTTTAATGATTGATAAACTGAGCATGTGCTGTGGTTTAAGCAGTGAGGATTCAGATCATAGAGAGGGATTTTGGGTTCATACCAACTGGATTTCAGCACTGGAACTGGCAACCCACCATGTGAGGCTCATTCTGCTTTCTGATTGGATAATCATCTTGAGCCAACCAAAAATACCAAATTATAACATAAATAAATGAGATATCACTTCCAATGTTGTTGTAATAAAGAATAAACTCATCAGTAAAAGCTATATTTGATTTGAACATATCAGTTAAGCTTATGACATTTAAAATCAAAATCTTACTTGCAATTCCTTTAAGTCTCCCCATGTTGACATAAATGTGCACTGTGGAATACAAACCGTCCCAATAACACAGAACAAAGACATTTTAAAACCCTAAAGTCTACTGTGAATATATTAAGGAAATGCTGCAGGTACAAGATCAACATCAAACCCACAACATGGAAGTGAATCAGAGCGCTCAGGTAGACCAGAGCTAAAGTATTTTTAGGGCTGTTATTTCAGAAGGACCCTGTGACATGCCCACCAACACAGTGCCCCGCTCAGCTCCGGGACGCGCCGGGTCTGTGGAATCTAGCACCTCCTCGGTCTATTTGTAGTGGGAGTGGGAAGGCATGTGGGACGGCAGCTCTGCGCTCCTTAAAAATGCTTTGGACAGATTAAAAGGTATAGGCAGGTAAAGGGGGACAATTGTGAAAAGGTAAATGTGGAACAAGTTTAGAGGCTCCAAAATGATTGACAGAATTGATAATAACTGATACTGAAAATGGCATTGAATCTAGATAGATTTGAACTAGTATCAACACTGAAAACTAAAAATATATATACAAGGCAAGTCTGGACCTTTAGTTGAACAGTTTTAGAATGGCCTTGATAGTATAACTGGTACAAGATCACATTATGAAATACTAGGAAATACTATTATATGTTGAAAATGTGTATTCACTCAAACACGTAAAAATTTTAAGTTCTATTTCAGTCTCAGTCAAGATTCATGCGAGTTGTTTTAGACCGCAATTGAAAGTAGAAACATTGACAAAGTTCCATCATGTTTTTTTTTTGGGGGGGGGTGGGTCACAAAAAATAAGACCTTTGTGTATATAATATTGTAAAATTGTATTTCTTGTTCAATACTTGAACCTCAGCAGACATTTACAGGGATGTTTTAGCACATTATTGTCATAAAATCCGCATGAATATCACCGTTGTCAAGGAGTATAGAAACACATTAAACTTCTACTTGTACGGGTAATATAAAAGACATTAATAGATTCAGCAGATAAGGTTTCCCTTGGTTTCATTTCATGCAAACTCTGAGGTGAGACATCCAATTGGCTTATGTATATAGTTTGTACTACTGCCAACATACACAGTAGATGTTATTGATTTTAAATTGTTAGTCATACTGTACCGCTAAGCTAAACAATATTAAATTACCTGCTTTGCCCACTGCTTTGTCAATGAGTAAGCGGAGACCTGGATGCAGTATTTAAATGTTGCTATAAACTAAATAAAAATTAAACACATTTAGAAATATAGAATTTAGTGACTTTTCCGCCTGTACTCAGTAAGCAGTATGAAGAGTGAGGAGACATTCAGTTTGTCTATCTCATGACATTGAGGCTCACACAGAGGCTAACATGTGTGCTACGGCCAATAGGAAGTGATCATGGGTCCGCTTTGGGCTCCATCGACTCCAATTCACTTTACATTGAAAAATTGTCATCCCTCTTTCTGTAATCTCTCATCATTTTGATCTTAAAAATGTTCGTATTGACCCACTCTACATGATACTGGGGTTTTTATTTCTCTATTTTGTCCATGATTGAAGATATCAACATAAATCAGGCGCCTTCTTTACCAGACTTTGCTCCCACTATTGACAGCACTGCTCAGCGCCCGCTCTCTGCTAAACCAGCAGTACGGGCGGGAAGGGGCATTACATTCAACAGCCTCGCTCCGGATTGGCTCTTTGGTTGGTATGATACTCGCAGTCGAAACTCCAAAAATGGAACTTGGCTCCAAATTCGCCCCAGTAACCGACAGCCCCGATGAGCTTCATTTGACTGGAGCAGAACACTAGGTACACTGGGTAACGTCACACTCACTTAGTCCACTTCGTTATACTGTCTATGGGCCAAACCGCTAAGCCATTCTGCAGCGTACAAGATAATTGTTCTACATATAAGACTGCAAGATCCTGCTGTGTAGTTTAAACCTCTACAAATATGAAATGACAGATTCTTGTATAGGTTTAGCAGGTCATATTTCTGTCTTCTCTCAAATGTTAATGCCACTGGACATGTTTAAAATGTAAACTTGGAACGGGATCCTTAAAACATTGCAAATCGCAATGCTTATCAGAAAGATTATATTAAAAAAGATATATTTAAAAAAAAAAAAAAGTCAAAATTTGCAAAATGTTAGCCTAGTGTAACCTTTTGTCATCTTGTGCTCAACTTACAGGACATCAAAAGTCCAAAATTAAACATGACAAATGAACAGTCAAACCGCATCACTGACAACTTCCAACTTCATCATGTGCGAATCAAAAAATAACAATAAATGAATAAATTAACAAAACAATTCAGCCTGTTATTCATGGCAGGTGAGCACATGTGGACTTGAGTGACATCAGACCAGAATCCTGTCAGCTCTGCTCCAGTATCAGCTCCAGTATCATGTATAAAAAACACGGCTCTCCTCTCCCGAGCCTCTCTCAGACCAGTGAACTCAGGTTTAACGATTTTCCACTGGATTTCAGACCTCTTCAAAGGCGTTTGATCGGCCTCCCCACATCGAGCAGCGCAATATCGGCAGGCGAGGTTTAAAGCCCTCTGATCTTTACTTGCTGAGATGTACTCTTAATAAAACATGACTGGTTTGCTGACCGGCTGCAGAAAAAACAGACCAAGGTTAAATATATGGTGCCCAAAGTGAGAGAATAAAATAGTGCTATAAAACTAGACCATGGATAAAAATCATTAAAGTGTCATTTATTAAAACAGAATGAAATGAATCAGGGTAAGCCAGATCAAGACTAAATCCATGAACAATAGGACTATACAAAGTTTTAACTCGGTATAACCCAAAACTCAACCACGACTAATGAGGCAAGTAGAAATAAACAAGGACTTAACCAAAACTAAACCAGATTAACTAGGGAAAAGCAAGAGCTAGACCAGGTCTGATAAACAAAATCCTAACTAGAATTAACCCAGGACTTGGTCTGGAAGACAAAACTGGGACATAACCAGGTTTAAAGGGCCCGTATTACATTGTACTCTGATCTCTGGCATAATGTTTCCTCATCAAAAACATACCTGGAGTTGTGTTTTGTTTCATTCACACATGTTTAACACACAGACCCTGCATATTTAAGCTAAGATCTTCTCTCAAACTGAAAATACTCCACCTGTGATGTTATGTGGTAATAAAGGAAGTGCTCCACTGTGTTTTTAAACTCCATACTCCTTCACTAGAATCATTTGGATTGGATTGTCAGCCCTGGAATTGACAATCTCAAAAGGTAAAAGGTAGAAGTTAACTTGAAAACTACCGCTTCATGACATCACAAGGTGGAACAGAGCATTTTGAGATGTGAAGATGTAGACAGACCAATAATAAAGGGTTACTCAAACATGTGTGAATGAAACGAAACACTCTGGGTACATTTTTGTGGAAGTAACATGGCTTAAATCGCACACGAGTCAGCTTTGTGTAATATAGGACCCTTAAACCAAGTCCAACCACTCTCAAATTAAACTAGACTAAACCAAGTCTAAACCAAACGTAATGTGCATCCAGTGAGGTATTACAGTAATTAAGTGCAGAGCCAGTTGCAGAGGGAGATGACACTACAGGGAAATAGTATTTTTCACGCCCTACCCGACGGAGCGCATTTGACTAAATTAAACACATTTTTCATTGGCTTGCTCATATAATGAAGCCAATAGATGCAAGGAAGAAACTGGCTTGATAAGCAATTATGAATATGTGTGCACTTAAACCAATATCTATCCAGGTAAAAGAAAGTTAAACACGAGAAATATTTTGTATTTACATATTTCTAGGTATTTCGTCTGACAATAACTGTAGAGGGTAACAGCCTTAATCTAAAGTGTAGTAAATTGTGACAAACTGGATATTTTGGGTCTAAACAAGTTGAACGGACGCAAACATATTGGCCCTTTGACTTGTACAAGAGGCCCTATGCCAGTGTTCATGGTCATATTACTGTTCCTGGTAATTTTAAAGTACTATCAACAACCACTGGCATGTTTTCAAGGCTTCAGATACACAAGTGTACACAGAACAACATTTACTAAACAGAATTGGTAGTCACCGTTACAGACTCATATAATTTCATATAGGCCAGGCGAGGATAATTACTGTATTGACTTTTCCGTCAATATATGAAAGCTTGGAACAATATCTTTTAGGGGTTAATTTTTATTGTGGGTACTTCTTTGCAGTACTGAGAAATTTTTTTTTGGCTGTATGATAAGATTTGAGCTGTAGAAGATTGAATTAATAACTTGTATTACAGATGCAAATTAAGCACTAAAGGGTTTCATTCTGATATTTTTTAACAATATTGTAGATTTAGAGTAGTTTTTGTGGTTGAAATCTGCTGTTGGGGTTGTTGTGTCAGTGGCATGAATTAGTTTCAATTTTATCGTTTATCGTCTATATTTACTTCAGCGATATATTCTGCTTCAAAATGTGTTGGCGTGACAGGCCTATATTACACACTACATATCACACATGACCATTCACACAGATACTTTACATGTCTTCCTCCTTTTTGAGCACAAATGTACTATTGCATCATAATGTACCAGAAACTTCCATGTTGCGCAAATAAACTAAACTGAAGTAAACTGAGGTTAATGCAGAACACTTTTACTAGTGGTGTACAGTGATGGAAGAAGGATCACCATGTTCTTTTAAAGTGTAACAAAACCATAAGACATAAATAAATATTAACCAATTAAAATTGTAACATTTTAATTATTGTCAATGCTAGAAAGAAGGCAGAGAACGATACGTCGTACTGATCGATGAGAAACAAAAAGCATGTTGGGAGTGTTGAATAACAGCAGAATGGAATGTGGTTAGGTTCCATAATAATTTGCCTTATAACAAGTTGCATAGTGTAGGTAGAGTGTTCGTCCACTGATCCGACGGTTGGCTCCCATAGATGAATGCTGTCGTTGCGTCCTTGGGCAAGACAATTGTTCCAACTCGTCCCCAGTGTCCGTGTACACTGGTGTGGTCGTGTGTGTGTGAATGGGTGAGTGGTTCCTTGATGTAAAGAGCTTTGAGTGCCTTGAAGGTTGAAAATAAATAAATAAAAAAGTGACCATATATTGTAATGCTTTTGAATACATCTTTTTTTTTTATTAGGTTACTTAATTCATTGCTAGAATACTTTTGCTACTAAAATAAAGAAGGTGTCACTGTTTTTTTCTAATACTACTATGCCTCCTTTTATCTCATATTTAAGAAGAAAACTCATATCCACACATTAACCATTTTAGACACTTATTAACTAAACCAATCTGAGAAAACCACTTAAAGGCAAAAGGGCAGACTTCAAGAATGCAGTGCGAGTACAAAATAAAAAAATAAAAAAAAAACTTTCGTTGCCGCGGGTGATCCAAGGATACGGCTTGATTCCTTTCTATAGAGCACAGGCAGACAATAGCACAGAGCAACATAAAACCCCATGGTTCTCCTGTGGTATATAAGAAGTCTATGAATGTATCAAGGATCTTCTTTTCAACACAAGAGCTGGGGTTAGAGTCCAGGCGCTGCACAAGAAATGTTCTGAACTCAATCTCTCCTATGCGCCCGCACCATTCCCATTCTGTACCTACTTTGTTGCGGGTACAGAAGACCAACCTTGGAGTGAAAAATAATAATACAATGGAAAACTTCACAGCATTATTGCTCAGGTGTACTCAAGGTTAGATGTTGGAAAATTGAGTGTTCCCCATATTCACAGAAAAAGGATTTTTGAAAAACTTGGGTCAAGATTGGTCACAATTGAATCAAATTGGGATACTTGCAATTTAAAGCCTGCGTAATTCCTTGCAAATGACAAAATATGTTACTATTTTGTGGAATAAACTTATAAACATCTAAACTGAAATGCTTGTGAATACAAAATAAATTTTTATATCTAATCACAATCGCGCATTTCTCCATAACACAGCACATACCTTTGTCAGTTTTTCGCGTGTTTTCTCCAAACTTACTTTTACCGAAAATATATTTAAATCAAAAGTTGTGCTCCCAGATCAAATAATCAAATCTATTTCACCATTTCAATGTAAAGTCCCATAATTTCCTCTACAAACTACAAAATATCTTGTCTCATTCTGCATAAAAATGGCTACCTTTGAAGTTTAGATCTGAACAAACATGTTCTATACGTGATTCTTGTATTGGTTTGTCAGTTCATATTTGAGTATTTTTGTTAACTCTTTGGGATGTGTTTAAAATGTGAACATTGAAAAGAATCACATTATTAACAGATAAATAGCACAGCTAATCGCTCTCACAACACACAAAAGTCAGCTTACTTCTGACTAGCCATGGGACCATACTGAAATGTGGTGTCACGATTATAACGACCAAGACAACTGCGAATAACAATAATATTACAATAATTATTAAAGTTACTAACAGTTTTAAAATGCTCTGAATATGAATAATTAGCATTTCAATATTTTGAATAGGTTCCCCGCCTGACCTCTCTACCAATGATGTTTATGTCGAGAGCGAGATTCAAACTGTCATCTGTGGAAAAATACTCTACTAACAGAGCTGTTATCGTCCTAGTATTGTAGTAGTAAGTAGTATTTTGCGGTATTGTACTTTATATTGTTCTGGGAAATATAATGGCCATTGTTTTTGTTTAAGTGATTATCATGATTATATAAAATGTCCCACAAACGATTATTGTCGACCCTGGCATTGACATTTGATTAAAACAATTATCTACAAATAATATGTGATTTCAGTGCATCTTCTCCAGACTTCCTTATTCCAAAAAATACATTACAGTCATAAGTGTTTGTACAATCAGAGTTGCCGCTACATTCGCCATTTGCACAAAAGTACTGCCTGATTCCATTACGGGGATTATTTGAGAAAGTGTCTAACCTTCGACAGCTTGTCAATGCCAATGAAGCAAAGGAAAAGTGAAAATAAATGAAGATGGGGCTGACCTCTTTTGGAAATGACTGAGACGCTGATGGAGAACGCAGCAGCTCAAAGAAAAATCCATCAATACCACACAGAGCCGCACACTGGAATCACAGGCTGAGGGGCAGGAGAGGAACCCGCCAAACACAATAAAGACTTAGAATTTTTGGTTAAAAAAGGCCAAATGCATTAGTTTGAGAAGCTGTACCTGATTTTTACGGTCTTAAAACATGTAAAACAGAATTAGTTCATTTTAAACAGGTTGCAGCGGTTTGAAGTTATTCCTCACTTTGGTCTCTGAAAGTCATAAAAATCTCTGATTAGTAGGATGCTCAGAATTCAGAGTGGAGTTTTGCAGTGATGGTAAAGCTAAAAACACACTTCTTGATTCTCGGACGATAAAATCGCTTTATAATTAGTAACAAAAGCCGAAGTTAAATCTGTCAATTGGACAAAACGTTGTAGGAGTGAAGAAGCTTTTATAATTAGATCCAGACAATACACAGCAAGAGCTCAAGAGCTGCTTATAGAAAGTATCTTTATTTTAGGCAAGACAAATTTCACTCAAATACATGGGGGAAAAAATCAGGTGCAGGCCCTTGTGAGTCATTTTAGTATGAACTATTTTTGGACCGACTTATCCAGATGACTTTACATATGACTTAAACAGACAACACTGATAATCCCTTATCTTTTTGTATGGACTATGGACCAAAATGTCTGAAATATGAACTATAAGAATTACATCATACCTTTCAGAACATGATTGTAGAAGCCTAAACTACAGGTCAGTGGTTTTTACACAAAATATGTCCCAAGGAGACCATCACATTACCGAAATAATTGCAGAGATTTGCAAATGGCAACCGTTCAAATTGTGGAGTAATCTTCCAAAAGCGTGCTGATAATTTGGTGTCTCTGCATCTCACTGTAGCTGTGTCCTCAGATGAATCCAGACTCCCTCTTGTCTCAGGTCCACTGTGGCTCTCTCCCCCTCCCCCTCCTTCTCCGTCTTTCTCTCTATATAACCTCACTCTCTCCTTTTTCTTATTTTGCGTCCTTCTGGTTCCTTCTCCCCTGTCTTTTTTCTTTTTTTGTCTTTTAGTTTTGTTGTTTTCTCTTTCCAGTATCCTCCATTCTCTCTTCATATTAGTCTGAGTTTTGCCCCTTTGCTCTCTCGCACTCTTATTCCCCCTCTCTCCCTCTCTGTTAGCCTTCTCAGTTACTCTCATTCCACTTTCCTTCCCCCCTTCTGTTTTTTAGTTTTGTCATTTTCCCTCTTTTCTTTCTGCATCTGTATCCCACTCACTTCTCCCCCCCCTTTTCTCTATCCTTCTTTCTCTCTCCATATTAGTCATAGTTTTGCCCCTTTGCTCTCTCTCTCTCTCTCATCCTCATTTTCTTATCTATTCATCTCATCTCTCTCCATTAGTCTTCATGCTCATCCCACTGTCTTTCTCCCCTCTCACCCTCTCTCTCTCTCCTCTCCCATTTTCCATTCTCCATCCTTATTTCTGTCTTGTCTTTTCTCTCCCCTCTCTACTCCCTTTCTTTCTCTCCTCTCTCCTCCCTCCTCTCTTCTCTCCTATTCCCCTCTATCTCTTTTTTCTCTTACCCTCTCTACTCCCTTTCATTCCTCTCTCCCCCCTTCTTGTTCCCTCTCCTCCCTATTTTTTTCTCTCCCCCCTCTCTACTCCCGTTTCTCTCTTCCCTTCTTTCTTCCTCTCTCCCCGTCTTTATTCCCTTCCATCGCTTTTTTCTCTGTCTCCCTCTCTACTCAGTTTCTCTCTCTCACCTCCCTCCCTTCTCTACTCTCTCCCCCTCTCTACTCCCTTTCCCTCTTCCCTGTTGTTCCTTCTTCCTCTCTCCCCGTCTTATTCCCCTCCATCGCTTTTTTCTCTCTTTCTCCCTCTCTACTCAGTTTCTCTCTCTCCTTCTCTCACCTCCCTTCTCTCCTCTCTCCCTCTCGCTGTTATTCACCTCCATCTCTCTTCCCTCTCCTCCATCTCTCTTTCTCTCCTCATGCAAAAGCGGCACTAGTCTAAAGAGATGCGAGGCAAAGTGACATGCACGGGTTTCTCCTCCTGAAAGCCTTCTCGTGCTCTCAGTTCCACATGAGGGATCTGATGAAAGCCGTTTGTCAGGGCGCCACTTAATTATCAGCCACAAGAACAGGCCCTGGAGCTGTATGGATACGACGGGGCCAGAGACAGACGGGGCCAGAGACAGACGGGGCCAGAGACAGACGGGGCCAGAGACAGACGGGGCCAGAGACAGACGGGGCCAGAGACAGACGGGGCCAGAGACAGACGGGGCCAGAGACAGAGCCAGAGAAAGGAGCGCTTGCCCTCCTGTCTGATAACAAGTGGGGCGCTGCTACTAGGCCTGTCACAACACTGCATTTTGAACCATTTATTGCTACAGATAAATATCATGATAAATAATAATATTGAAACTACCTTATGCCAAGGACACAATAACAATAACGCAGGGTAATCCCAGTAAAACTTGTTTTAAATACAGTTTTAATTAAAAGGCATCAAATAAATGGCAGAAGGAACCAATAATTAGTCCTGGAACTTCCTTCTTCAACTGTCTACAGCTCAGATCGTATCGTATTCCATAAAAAATTGAAGAAACCTCCCCATTATTACAAAAAAATTGTACACAAAATAATATGAGAAGAATTATATATATCGTTCCAGCTAACATACTGAACGATAAGTCGATATACTAATTATTGTGACCTAGCTGCTACAGTTCCTAATGGTGAAGGGGCAGCGCCAACTGTCCACTTAAGAGACACAATAACAGACGAGTGGAGGGGAACATCAAGTTTGTCACCCATGTGAATGGGCAACAAGTTATAAGTAAAAGTAGAGACAATATTAATAGCCAAAAATTCGTAAGGAGTTTGACCTCGTGTCATCACAAAAAAAAATCAGTTAACATCAGATAAAAAAGCATCCTAAAATCTCCATTGGTTCAGTTAGTCTGATGCTAAACCAATGGAGAGTTTATGATGTGAAATTAAGCCCACTATAGATTTATACATTTTTGGCTAATGCGTCTCTGTGGCCATTTTGCACTGCTGCTGCTTTAAACATGGCAGATTTCAATGGGTTATTGTTCAACGTTCCATCCCGAGCTTGCTGGTCACTCAATCTAAATTCTAATAAATTTAAGAATTATAAGTCTTTTATCTTTCCTACAAATTAAACAAATCAAGAAATCAAATTACAACAAATTATGAAAAGGGAATAATACCTTGAATTTAAAATGTGTCTATGGTATAAATATTGTAATTAAATGTATATAAATGCAATGCAAAGTTTTGGTAAAAGTAAAAGTTGAACAAGGAGTCCACTAATAACAGAGTGAAGGTGACATGGGTCATGCACTTTTCTCTACGATTTGTGAAGTAATCAATGTCAGCCAAAAGTTTCATTATTCATTTGGCAATATTAATTATTTTACCCGGTGCTCATCTTATTATTGTGATAGAATTCAAGCAGAACAAATTATTACTAATATTACATGGTATTTCACAGTGCTGCACCTTACATTGTCCTGTATAAGTTTATGCAAAAAGAGTCATGAATATAAAATACAGTGCTTTGTAGATGGACTCTGGAGAATCCATTTGAGTGAAGCGTCTGAGCAGCAGAGAAATGGAGACGTGGTGACCTTTTCTTCTTCCAAAGCAGCACAAACATAACACAGTGAGTAGACAGTAGACCATTGTCACATGCACTCTACACCTCCTGCGTCTGCATCCAGAGGTCCTTGTTACTTCTCAATCCTGAATCACAAACACCTATATAGCAGAGAGAACCACATTATTGCCTGGGCCGGAACAAACATTATTGGGACAGAACAAGAAGCATCGTCCCTGGGTTAAGGAGGCAATCAGAATACGGAAACATGCCCACAGGACTATAAATCGGGACAATGGGGCTTTTTTACTCGCACACACCTGGGATACAGCCCTAAAGTCAAAGTGCAGATGGTGCTGTCGTCCTGTCTGCACCGGTAGGATGACAGCACCAAAACCTGTGTAAATCAGCTGACCAGATATGTCACAGCAAAATGTCACAGCTAAATGTTGGTCTGAACAAATAATCTGTTGGAATAAATTATTATAAGATCAAATGAACCTCATTGGACCTATATAGTGCTATCAGAAAAGAGAAATGTGCCAATAAATACAACACTTAAAATCTGGATATTACTTCAGCATTTTTGTATGTAGGTTTCTGTAGGTCACCTGTGTGATTCCATAGAAATAAGCTAAAACCACAAAACATTCTTCATGGAAATACATTTTATGCCATACTGTGGAATACTACAGCCAAGGAACAAAATTTCCATGGAGAAAAGCAGGTGGAACAAGTTGAAAAGTGGAGAGTTTTACAATAAAGAAGATATAGAATACAAATATATAAAATAAAAATTGACGAGTTGAAATAGTTGAAATAAAAGAAATGTACTCTGGCACACATTTCGGCATATTTACAGAAATGAATTTTTTTTTAAATGTTTAATAACTGAACGCTTGTGTGCACACGAACTACAGTTTAAAGACTCAATTTGACCTTACAGTCTACACAATAAAAACCCCAAACAGCAGAAACCGCAGAACATGTTCTTTAACCAAACCTTACAAAATCCATTTCCCCCTCACAGGTGAGTTCATTTGTGGGGGAAAAGGAAATCGCAGACCTGTTAGCTAAGTTAATGCTGCACGGCCAGACTTGCTGACCCATTAATAATACATGGCAGTGGTCAAAAGAGGCCAGGCCCCCTTTCATCCTCCACACCAGCAGTGCTAATGGACTAATTCAGAGGCAATTAACTGGTGCGGCCTGGAGGAGGAGAGAGGCAGGGGGGCAGGGGCAGAGGGGCAGGAGCAGAGAGGGACAGTAATCAGCAGCGGAAACGCAGACACACAGGAGCGACTGCAGCACATGTGGAGGGAGCCAGGAGGAGTGTGTCAATGTGTTGTCACAATTTTGACCATTACTGGCTACTCCCTGCATGTAACAAAATAGAGTTTTGGAAAGTATAGGTGTCAGTAAGGCATTACGATGATTTTTATTTATTTATTTATTTATATCTTGACTTGTGCCATGTGACAATGGTTTTCTCCATGAAAAGATACGTTTAATGTCATAGTTTGGAACACCTGCTCCCTGCTAAACCTGGGGTGCAGACACTTAGCAACGCTGTCAATCAAACCTGTTGCTAACGCTAGCAGGCGTAACCTCGGGGAAAGAGGTGCCCGATTTGTTGGTTATTAATGTCCATCTCTTTATTCATGGACACAATAGTGAAATAAAAAATCCAGGATCATGTAGAGTGGGTTAAAACCAACATTTTAAGACCAAAGTGACAAGGCTCACTGTAGAAGTTACAGATAGAGGGGTGACAATTTTGCAATGTAAAGTGAATTGGAACCAGAGTTGATGGAGCTGGAAACACGCCCATGATCATATCCCATTTGGAAATGAGTGGCTAGCACTTTATCTATGTCCATTTATATATACAGTCTATGGTTTGACCTTTTCCCTAATCACATTCTCACCAGCACAACAACTGGCCATGCATTCAGATAATGTCCCAGGGATCATTTCAGTTAGTATACATTTTGTACTATATCATTTTGAGCTCTGGAACTACCTAGCTAACAACTATCTAAAATGTATTTCACCTGAACAAATTACCAAAAGTCTTCACACCATCATTTGTGGTCATACAATTTAATCTCATCCATGTCTTTCATATTCTGTCATTTAGAGCAACTTTTCCATATCGCCGCTGTGGAGAAACACCGCTCTTTGAAAATGTGACGTTGACAAATGAGCAATTACAGCGCTGATATTCATGCGACACATCTGACCCTCGATTAGCCTCAGCTCCGGCTCTGTGTGTCCCGCCCGGGCCGTGTCTGTCAATATCCAGCGCCAGTGAAGGCAGCACGGCCCAGTTGAGAGGACATCCATCACTACTGGGCTGTGGCACTGTCCCACTCTGTCCTGCTCTCACACAGCAACCCACTGACCCTCTGCACACGCCTCCCGAATCAGCAAACAGCAAGAGGACAGGCTCAAGAGCGCAGGAGCCACCATGTCTGATACCAAGTCTGCAAGATTAAATGCAATCAAAACTGGAATATGAATGGTTGCAAAGAGTAACTGTACAACTTATGGATGCTTAATTTTGGTACAATATGTATCAATAACAATTAGGTAGCTGCCTGAATGTGGCCTTGTTTCTCTGTACTTCCTTATGTGATTTAATTGTTGTTTATACAGTCTATGGTTACAACATGCATACAAAATAGTGAACAAAGGGACTGTGACGTGACCCATAGTGTTCGGCTTCAGTCAAATGAAGCTAATCATAGCAACCAGTTATAGGGGCAAATTTGGAGCAGAGTTCCACATTTGGAATTTTTATTGCGAGTATCAGAGCAACACAGAGCCAATCTGGAGTGAAGATGCTGAAGGTAATGCCCATATCCGCCCACGCTGCTGGTTTGGTAAAGGGCGGGTGCTGTCAATCAAGCCTGTTGCTGAAGGTAGCAGGAGCGACCTCTAGGAAACTGAGACTCTGGCTCCAATTTACTTTACATTAGAAAAGAGTCAATGGAGCCGGAAGTGTGCCCGTGATCACCCACTATTTGGAACGTGGCGGCTAGCAGGTTAGCTATGTCCATTTATATATAAAGTCTATGGTCTATGTGTTGAACTGCTGCCTCTTGACCAGGATTCCCCTAAAAAAAGTTTTTAAAAGGTTTTTAATTTCATTGGGATTTTCCTGGTTAAATAAAGGTTAACTTAAGTTTTAATACTCTGTTCAAAATATTGTAAATTTTAAATATGTCCAAGGGAATACTGAAAAATGAACTGCTAAACCAACAAAAGTATCACATCACTTTCTGCAAGTTCCTTTATTAATTCTGCCGCAAACTGGATCTTGGAGCGAAGCTGGAGCAACAGCCCTCCAATGTTTTAGACTGACGTGAAGAACCCAGAGTCCCCGAAATTAACCCACAGTTTTAATCAATCTTATTATTCTTGTATTGAAAAACAGCATAATTTTCTCATTGTCTTTAACCATGATTTCTGACAATAACCAGCATATATTCACCACAAGTTCCCTGAGGCTCTGAACACCATTTTTCATAAAGCCTTGAACAGCAAAGTACAGCTTAGAGGAGATTGACACAAAAGCCAAGAGGGCTAAACTGCTCGCCCACTGTGTTAAAGAGAAGGACAGCGCTGGCCACACATACTGCCACTGTAATGACTCATCGTGCAGATTTGATCCACGTGTCAATCAAATAGAGCAGCATTTACATGTGATAAGATATGCGTGACCTCCAGAGTGCAGTATACTCGTAGGAGAGCTTACCTCACTCACTGCAGACCTCTGGCTCATGTTTCTCTAGACTTTTTAAAAAGATCCTTCTCTAGCCTGTGCTAATTAGTCCTGCAGCTTTCCCCCGTCTTTTTACTTCCAAAAGGAAGCGTGCGCTGTGTGCTGGCTCCGCGCTGGCAGATAAATTGGCTGCAGGCTTCACAGGAGGCAAGCGTTCTTCAGGGAGAGCCCACTATCTTAATTATGAATATTATTAATTACCTTCAAAAAGTCTCAGAGACATAAAATACAATAACTCGCGCATGTTTTTTAATCTTCTTTAAGCTTGTTTTTAATTGAGACTAGGGCTGAGGCAGTCGGTCTAACATGCCTTGAAATAAGGCCATATTTAATAGTATAGAGAGATTGAAAAGAGCTGTGTATTATCAAAATAACTAATTAACATCATACAATAACTATACATTTCTTACAATGTCCACAGAAAACACAATGCGCAACCATGCAACAAATACTGAATGTCCCTCTACAACTGCAAAAGAGAAAACGAATTTGCTTTGCACCAGTAGTGGTGTACCACGCGTTAAAACCAATGATGCATTTAATTTATAGTGTATTTTGGGACACTCAAAGACTCTTTACCATGCATTAGTCATCGGCTCCACACCTGGCTGTGGTAAGCTACAACTGTAGCCACAGCTGCCCTTGGGTAGACTTACAGAAGAAGACTGCCAATCTGTTCTATTGGCGCATCCAACCACCACCCATAATTCACACACCAGATTTATACTAAGCGAGGTGGGTGAACTGTCTTACCGAAGGACACAACATCGGTATGCTCTAGAGACACTGCTGCCCAGTTCTGGCACCTGATATTCCCAGCTGTCTCTCATCCGTGTATTAATCAGGACCAACCCTGCTTAGCTTCTGAGATCAGACAAGATCCATCACTTAGAGGCAAGCTATGCAGCAAGGTGACAAATCCTTCGCACTCTTGCTTCTGTCCATGAGTGAAGCCATGTCATAGAAATGAATTATAAAAGTACTAAAATATTCAGCGACACATAGTTCGAAGAAGACCATCACAGTGCAATGATTCCTACTAAGATTGCAAAAACATGTGTGCACTCCAAAAGAGAGATTACAATTTCAAAATCATATCATATATTGCAAAAAAATTAGCATTTCTAAAGTAATTACAGAAGTCTGAAAAATGCAATCGCACTGTTGAATATTTCACTCTACATATGCTGCATTAGACAACGCCACCAGGCACCAGGCAGCCAAGTAGAAAATGACAAAGAGCAAAAGGCCAGTCATGAAGAAAACTCAGCACGAACGCAGCCGCTGCAGCTAAACACTCTTCTGGTCCAAATCTCTCTGGCTCTAGCAGTGAGTTTGTGAGTGTGCTCCTCTGGCCCTACACCTCCAGAGGAACACAGAGGTGAGTGGCTGATGATTTCACCAGGTTAAAGTCCAACTGGAACGTTTTATTCTGGTTGAATTCATATCTGATACTTTTAATGCCGACCCCAGAGTGAGGCGAGTCCAATGGCCTGTGAAGGTGACACAGCTTAGACCGACTCTTCTGGGAAAAGCTATAAATGCAGAGGCCGCCAACTCCTTGCTTACTTATTAAAGACAGTGATCAGTTTGAGCCATTGCAGTGGTATGATTTAGCATTAGTCAGCGCACTAAAAAAATATCCCAGCTGGACAAAGGAGAAACAAATGTCAAACAACAAAGGTAATGGGACAGGACATTTTAGTTGTGTAGTTTAGACCTGTCATGATAATTACAATGTCAACTTATCATTCAATATTTTAAAGCTAGAACAATATATTTTGGGGCTCAATATTTATTGTGTGTACATTTTCTTTGTAAAATGTGGGTATTTTTGTTGTAGTACAGGAACATTTGAGGTGTAAAAGGTTGTCTAAATAACTCTTCAGGCTTCTATTGCTTCATTCTGATATGTATTTGTTCCAGCTCTGGCCTCATAAGGATACAGTCTATTTAAAAATGGTTTACCTTGCATTATTGCTATTATATCAGTGGGTTCAAGTACTTTCAGTATAATTGTTTATCACAGTATTCATCTGTAGTGATATATCATGCTTCAAAATTTGTCATTGTGACAGGTCTAGTTTTGCGTTATAAGGTTAGCTATTAGTTGCGCTATAAAGTCTCACTGGCAACAAAGTCTGCTAAAAAAAACAAACATCTTTTGTCCCGTGTTGTGGACATTCTAAGCAGAAGTGGAAGTTTAAAATAATGTACAGCTCTCAGTGTTTATGGAGTTTAAGACTAGACTGTAAACCCACCTCTTCTCTCTGGTATTTAATACTAGTTAAATAGGATATCTTGGTGTTTTATTGTTCTTTTTCTGTGTTTAATGCTATCCATATATTTGGGCAGATTAATTTTTTATATATTTTTTAAATGTGACATATAAATAAACATCAGATTGAACTGAATTGTGGTGTTTTTATGTTGTAGTGGTGGGCTAAAAATTTATTTGTATATATATATATATAAAGACTGGACTCAAGTTGCTTCAGTTTCTTTATCAACATATTCTTTGAGAAAACCTCTCAGCAACTTCTAACTATTTTTGTCCTTGAAATGAGCAGTGAGGCCTGAATAGTCTCTCATATGCTAGTTTGGCTCTAGTGCAAATCCAAACAAACACATTTTCCTGATAGTGACGGTGTTGTACTGCTATCTTGGTCTGATTCTGGCCTGTGTTCTCTTCATTATCACAAAGTTTACAAGCGGTCATGGTCAACAGCTTTCAGCGCAGTCTGCTGGCTCAAGCCTCCGTGAGAAGAGCAGCAGATGGAGAAGACGTCTTTAGGGTTAACGACTGCTTAAAATCATAAGTGAGGTCGTAGCCGGCTGTCAAAAAGACGCTTTGAGTTTGAGTAAGAGCTGAGATCCTCTTGTACAGGGCTGCGGAGGAGAGCAGCTGCCGCAGGCCTTCTCTGTTCTACAGTCAGCACTTCACTCTGAGTTGGGACAGTGAAGTCTGCCAAAATGTACCAGAGCCAACGGGCCCACCATGCTGGCCCTCGCCCACTCCCGGAGCAGGCGCGTGGGTACGAGGTGAGGCTGTGGGCGGGTGGCCAAGCTGGAGCTTCCTGACAGGGGAACGGCAGCACAGCGGGACGGGACTGAGTCATAGGCCCCTCCCACCTGCACACAGCCACTGCACGGTCGGAGCAATTAACACAACATCCATCAGCGAGACTGGAAGATTGGTAGAGGAAGATTAGGGGGTGTTTTTAATAGACTATTGACACAGAAAGTTTCATTAAAACAAAAGAGCAAAACAAAAAACATGACTAATCCACAACTAAAATGACTAAATTAGCACTGTAAATGAATCATGATTAAATTTTATGAATAGAAGTCATGAAACATGCTTGGCTCTGAAATGAAAAATGCAGATATGAAAGCTAATAAGATTATACTAACTCATGCTAAAACTATAATTACACAACTAAATTGGCACTAAAATAAATAACAATTGCAAAAACATTTGGACCTTTCCTGAATAGTTTTAAAAAATAGAACTTTTAAAAAACTGAATTAGTACCTACTGATAAAGATCAAGACTATTCTAAAACTATTAAGGAGCCACATGATGATATAATGATAATAATAATCAGTATAAAACCTTTGACATAGTATTGAAACTAGTGCATAGTGACAACAGTATCCAACAACCCATTTTATCTCTTTTTATTTTAATGCTACATGTTTTTGTTTTTTGCCACCAAAATGTGAACTTAACTTGCTTTTGAAACCTTAGTTATGACATGCCCTGTTTGTAATTTTTAAGTTTTCATCATCTGAGCGGTTTGTTGCTGCTTAAAATGACAAAACTTGAGACTAATGTATTGGAGATATAAGTAAGAAATATAACACTTACACAAAGTCGTAATCAGGACACATAAACATGCATTTTCAAAGGCTTTTAAGCACACTCAGTGATCACCGTGACTAAAAATATCTACTCCACTTACTCACATTTTAGTCAGGCAACTTTGCTGTGATTACAATTTAAAGCTTTAAACAAGAGTGCATGCCGATTACAAAGAAACAGCTCTCGAAAACTGATAAAAAATTCAATATCTGCAAAGAGCTTAAAATTTAAAGGTTCACTTCACGCAGTAATGATGATAGGGGCTGAGAAAGTAGATGGAGGTATCAGGAGAGGCGCTGAAGTCATTTTTACACTTTGAGATTTGAGCTGTGTAAAACCAGGCTCGGGGTGGGACTGATACCTCACCAAACTTATTTAAATGGGCAACACGAGCTGGAGTGATTTGGCGTTAGCAGCAGCGGTGGCTACAGTCGCAGGAACACTATCTCCACAGAGTAAATAATGTCCCGGAGGAGCGAGCAGCCACAACCCAAATCGCTTCTTAAAAAATAGAAAAATGCTCCAGGCGACTATTATGGAGCTTCAGATGCAATGGGAAGTTGGACCTTTGATCTGTTTAGGGTACAGCGTATTTGCATTTTATAATGAGATCAAAGAGAGGGCCAGGCTCCGCAGAAGCAGCACACCGGACCGTTTACAAGGGGAAAACGCACCAATATTTCACTGGTAACAAGACACAGAGGCTTACATGGGTTCAGTCAGATTACCAACACGAGTGTGGGGTCTACTGTATATTTGTTGGCAGAGGGGTGTGGTAATGAGTTACATTTACTGTGATACTGTAATGTTTTGGGGATTTTTTTGGTAATTTTAAAACTAGCTTTTTTCTAGCATTTTTGTGCATAGTCATGATACCATAGACTGTATAAGGAATCAGACTAAGTGAGTGTGACGTCACCCATAGCATTAGGTTCCAGTCAAATGCAGCTCATTGAGGCCAGCAGTTATAGGGGTGAATCTGAAATTCCATGTTTGGAATTGTGACCGCGACTGTCATGACAACCAAAGAGCCAATCCAGAGCAAGGTTGTTGAAAGTAACACCCCTTCCTTTAGCAGTGCTGTCAAGCTAAAGCTAGCGGGAGCGACCTTGGGGAAAGAAGGTGCCCGATTTGTCTATTATTAATGTTCATATCTTGACTTACCGACAAAATAGCGAAATAAAAATATCAGGATGATGTAAAGTGGGTTAATATGAACATTTTAAGACCAAAGTGACGACCCTGACAGCAGTGGTTAGTTACAGACAGCTGAGCGACAGTTTATCGATACAAAAAGTGAATTGGAGCCAATGCTCACTTCCTATTTGGAACGTGGAGGCATTTCTAAGACTTTTATATAACCATGTGGTATTGATGAGTGTTTATTTTCAATACTCATTTTAGTTCTGATTATTATCTGGGTATAATTTTTTTGACAACCTCTGCAGAAGCATAAAAAAACAAAACAAAAATTTTTTTTTTAACCAAAGAACTTGAGTACTATTTTACTTAGCCTTTTTGGTGCCTCTCTACTCATGTCTATGTCTAAACAGGATCAACTAGTACTACGCTTACCACAGCTGATTTTGATATAGCCGAATTTGTTACATGTTGTACTTAGGCCTGTCACGATAATTACTATATCGACTTACCATTCAATATATGAAAACTGGAACTAAATATTTTGGGACTCAGTATTTATCGTTTGTACATTTTCTTTGTAAAAGTGTTAAGATTTGGGCTATTTTTATGTAAAGTCAGATTTGCGCTGTCGAGTGTAAAATAAATAACTTCTATGGCTAATTACTGATTCATTCTGGTATTAATTTGTTGCAGCTCATGGCTTTTCATGATACTGTAAATTTAAAAGTTGGTTTACTGGGATTATCTTGCTTTGTGTCATTATGATGCTTTATTTCCATATTTCTCTGAAGCAATATATCATGCTTCAAAATGTATTATTGTGACAGGCTTAACTGTACTCAAATAAAATCATTTTTAAGTAAAAAACATTCTTGACACATTTCCTATTTTTTTCCTGACCACCTCTCATTGTTAGTCAGCCACCACTAGCCTATTCTCTTGTACCTAATTTCCTCTTTGCTGCTTAGGTGAGGGGGGAAAAAAGCAACATGCCACTAGCAACAATCTCCTCTACAGTAGAGTTCACAGAAACATTGCAGGCATTTTTAAACTGGTTGGGAATTGCTCTACACCATCTTTGGCATTCTTCACCTGGAAAGGAGAGTGGAGTATGGGGAATTCTGCGCTTTCGCCTGGAGTGAGCGCTAGGAGCTCCGAGGTTTAGTGGAGGTCAACATTTCTGAGCGTACGTGTTCGCCTCTCTGTTCTGTTCCTGGCCATTTTAAAAAGAAATATCTACCAGAGGAACACACACACATAGAAAGGCAAAAGTGAACCAAAGCTTGAAGAAAAAAAAAACAAAAAACATGAAATCAACGATGCTTGAAAGTGCGTTCAGTGCTAGACCCTAACCACATTCCACAGAGTTTACAGTTGACTAAAAATCATTGTACAACTTTTGAACACTGAACAATGAAAGTGTTTAAAAGGTGCAACATGTAACTTTTCTGATGGAGAGTCATTTACCTGCTTGTCTCAATGCAGGGCTCCAGACCAAATGCTTGCATATTGTCCCTATTTTTGGTGTCGGTGCAAGTATTCTTTTCAAGCACTCACAAATGTGCAACCAGATTTTTTTTTTTCTTTTTAGATATTTATGTGAGGTGAGTACAAATAAAAAATGTAATAACTGAAATAATTTTCTGAGTCAGGCCTGCTTAGTATTTGCATTACATTTATTTCATTCAAGTATTAAGGGGAGTCTCACCCTTTCACGCTGCCATTTCCTCTCCCTTCATCTCAGTTCCACCTTCCTTCTGCTCCCACAACAGCACAGACACAGGCCTATGTGGGGTCCATGTGCCTACAGTAGTGCTTAGTGCCAAGTGTGACCCGCGTACACCTCTACTATCTGTCCAGAACTCCCACATGACACTGCACCGCCATCGCTTCCTCCATGACTTTTTTAATCCCTGAAGATTTACAGCGTGCTCAAAGAGTAGCTTTAGTCAAACGAATGCGCACAGTAACCTTTGTAAACTCACTCCACGCTGTGTCCCACAGAGGACAGGGGCAGGGACTATAGCTTCACTGATAAAAGTGAAGCAAAGATGCTATGTGAGTTAGCATGGGGCACTGACGGCACATATACAGTGAATGGTTGACAGCTGTTCTGCTATTCACTCTACTCTGCAGCCTCTGTGCTTTAAGATGATCCTCATATGAAACAGGAGTAGGGAATACACTGTTACTCAGTCTATATATGAAACTACAGATGAATAATGAGAGGGGGCATTGGGACTAATGTAGACAATTCTTATTCAAGTCAATAGTAAACTTACATTTATCTTTAAGCCAAGTTTTACAGATGACTTTGGCTCCTTGCTTCTAGCTCATAAATAAATCTGTTTGCATTAAACATCGATTTGCTGGTTACACACCAGTCATTAATAAAAAACATTAATAAAGCATATAAATTAGGTCTATAATATTAACTAGAAAAAAATTATATCAATTTATATCATGTGGTCCTATGTTTTCTGGCTGTGCTCCTCAAAGATTAAAGTTAGTGTGCCCTGCTATGGAGAAGTTACTGCTTTGTCTGGAATGTTGCATAGTAAGGCATTAAATATATCCATTTCCATGGAGACAAGCAGGCGATGCCATCTTGCCAAGATGCAGGTCAGATCTCTGGAGTGGTGACCCTGTTCACTGTAAGCGTGCAAGTTTTGTTTTTTTTATGCATTTTTGAGTAATTAAACTCCTGTAATTAAAGCCATATCTTGCCACATCTCCACTCCTTCTCCAGAAAAGTTGCACAGTGCACCTTTATAAAAATATAAATACAAATATCACAAATGGGCAGTCAAATATTATTTTGCCACGACTTAATTTCTCCAAATGTTAAAGTCTAAAAAAAAACTATTACATTTATTTATTGAAAAAAGTTTGGGCATCTTGAGTTTCTGCACAAATATGCAAACAATGAAACCACCGTCACGGCCCTTCACTGACCTTTAATGAATGAAATGTCATGAAGTTATACAAACGTAAACAATCTTAATTAGCAGAAAAAGAGAAGTAGCATAAGCATATTGCCCTGCTCTGTAGTGCAAGTCGTGAGTGCTATTTTGAGTGACACTTGGCCTTTAGGGGGCGTGCTCTTAGCAGGACAGTGCAGACTGGGAATGCCCCCCTCACCACAGCTGCGTCTTCAGGCCACGGGCATGCAAATGATCTGCCCCACGGAGAGAGAGCGGGAGGGAGGAAGAGAGACACATCAGACAGACAGAGGAAGGGAGGGAGAGAGGACTGGAACTACATGGCACGCAACCTCTGCAACTACCAGCAGATTTATACACGTGAGAGAAAGTCTCAGAGTAAAACTGAAGAGATTAGGGGAACTTAAATATAGCTGGATGATCATATATAGAGAAAGAGCACCTAACACAAGCTGTCCAAAGCTATTTAAAGCACCTGATCTATGTTAGAATGTTTCTTCATGAAAAACATACCCGGAGTTTTGTTTCCTTTCATTCACACATGTTTAATACACAAACACAAACTCTACATATTTAGGCTGAGTTCTTCTCTGTTCCACCTTCTGATGTCATGTGGTGTGCGTTTTTAAACTCGATACTCGATACACTAGAATCATTTGGAAGATTGCACACCTGAAAATTGCCAATCTCTACTGAATTAAAAGTAAAAAGGTAGCCGTTAACCTGAAAACTACTGCTTCATGACATCACAATGTGGAACAAAGCATTTTGAGCTTTGGACATGTAGACAGACCAATAATAAAAGATTAATCAAACATGTATGAATGAAACAAAACACAACTCCGAGTCTGTTTTTGAGGAAGGAAGCACATTCCAACATGGTTTAAAGCCAAGTCAATTTTGTGTAACACAGGACCTTTAATACAAACTGTGCAAAGCTGTTTACATAAGTGGGTTATGTTCATTTGATTGAAATGTTAATGGCTCATGACCCAGTTTTTTCTTTTTTTAGCATGGCAAAGTCTATCAATTTTAAGTCCAAAAGGTGGAGCTGTATCAATATAGAATGAAACAGATCGAGTTGTAAGGTTAACATTTTTATCGAGATATATATATATAGAAGGTCTACAGTCGATCCTCTGTCAAGCATATGGTTTGGAGCAGAGTCAAACATGGGAGGACTAGATTTGACTATTTTTGTGTTAAATAGTACTGAATTATAATCTATATTATTCATGTTTAGGAAATAAATAAAAAAACATTTCCATTTGTTTTGAATAAGACAATAAAACCAAATCAACCAACCAACCAAATTGTGATTGTGATTCCAGCTCAGATAAATGCCGTCATAGTGTCCTTGGGCAAGACACTTAACCCCCCTCGCTCACAGTGTCTGCGTATACTGGTGTATGAATAGATGAGTGCTTCCTTGATGGAAAGTGTTTTGAGTGCCTGGAAAAACACAAAAAAATGTGACTATTTACCGGTTATTATCACCCAGTCCTAGAAATTGAATTCAGGTGCTGATCGTTTCACACATTTTCTCTCTAGGATTTCTATAAGCTGTAAAAGTCTATTCAAACCATCTTTATTATGCTAATTTTAAGAACAGCTGGTGGGTGGATGGGTCAGATTAAAACACATGTTGGCCAATATTATTGTTATACCATACAAAAATACTTGGGTGGTACTCAATCATCCCTCATGGTTTACAACAATTTCGTTGCTTTAGACTTTACTTTGAGTTGCCACAAATACATTCATTTTCAATACCTTACCTTACAATTCATTAATTTTAGATAAGGTGCCCTACCCAATTTCCCCATCTCCTTTTATCCAAGTTTGGGACTGCCAGAATAGTGATTTTGCACAGGATACTTATATTCCTTTGACAATTCTAAAACAAAATGCATATTGACTGGATATACTGCACTAACAATAGGTCTACATCACACTTACATAGCACTTTTCAAGATACCCAAAGACGCTACCGCAGAAAACAAAAGGACCATTAGCCACATAAGCTAGTCCCTGCACATAACAATCTGAGACATTTGTGCTAAAGGTGAACCGAACGCCTGAGTGCTCAGAGAGTATTAAGAGCAGCTCTTAGTAATTACCCAGCATGCACCGAGGCAGCAGGTAGAGACACATACTCCTCTGCAGCGTTCACATTTTTGACCTTGGTATATTATCTGTTTTTATTGACAGCACTTATTGATATTTCTTAAAAGCAAGGTCTAAAAGAGTATTTATTGAGATGATTGAATGCATTGCCAGTGCCTGGGTTAGCCCTGGCAGCTCCACTCGTTGGTTGCATTATTATCAGAGAGGGCAAAGACATGTCTCCTGGGGGAAAGAGAGTTGGGGGGATGGGGGGTAGGGGTAGAGAGGGGGACTACAGTGACCTACATTCACCTCACCCAAGCACATCTGCAATCAGCTAATTATGCTAACCAAGACACATGCTAACACACAATACTATACATGAGTTTAAAATCAAAGACAAATGGATCCTGTGTACTGCCAAGGAAATTCACAATGTATAGTTTGTCTGAATAAAACACTTATTGTGTGGACTGGGACCACAAAAGAATGGTTGGGATTTATTAAATGTTCTGTACCCAATTATTGTCTTAAAACGTGAAAAACAGAACTAATTTTGAATGGTTTGCAGTGGTCCAAGTTATGCCTCACTTACTTTACGCAATCCAAGCATTCTAATTATTCACCACAATGAGTTTATAAGCGCTCTTCACAACTTTCAGGGGCCAGAGGGAAGTCACAGTTCCTAAAATAACTAGCATGCTAGGTGCACACTTCCTGATTATCGGACAATAAAATCCTTTACAATTAGATGCAGACAGTACACAGAAGACTTATTTTGACCTCAAGAGCAGCTTATACAATATATCTGCACTGCTCAAATAAAATGAAATAAAATTGGTAGAGGCCCTTGAAGAGTCGTCTATAAGAATATGATTTCAGTAGATTTATATTTGGTCCCGTCCAAACATTTATGGATTTGCATTATCACTGTTTGGTCAATTGCAAAATGTTATCTATTTAATCTATAAGCAGATCATTTGAGTTTTCAATACCAACTTCTCTTCAACATGTGGCTGGACATTGACACTTTGTTAGTTTCACCATGAGCGTTTTTTTCTATTTGGATCATCACTTTTCAGACCTGGCTGGTGTGCAGAGCAGAAATACCCTTTGCATTTCTAAGTGCGAAACCACATCAGTTCTCTGTAAGGCACAGGAAACTCCTGATGCTTTGAAGATGCTCGATTAGCTTAAATCTATGTCATCACTTTGGTTCATCACTTTGGTTCATCACTTTGGTTCATCACTTTGGTTCTTGGTGACAGGGTGGGGCTCCTAAGAATACAGTTACAACAGTGTAATCTGGTCCCGAGTTCTGAAATAAGATCGAGAATTTTATTCAAGTTTTTTAAAAGGATTTGATATCAGAAGTTTACTTGCTGGAGGCGTTTGCACAGACTCCCATAGCGTCACTTTGTTCTCCTGTTACTGTAGTTTGGGAGTTGACAAAATGACAGTTTCATCTAAGTTTCAGATGGTTTTCTAAACAAATCATTGGAGGCGACTGGGATCTTTTGTATGTGGTTTTGACATGACTGGTGTTCTCTTTCAGGGTATTTTAACACCTGCTGCTCCTATACCTCTGTGCTTACTTTCATGAATCGATGCAACATTAACTTGTATATCAAATACTTTTAGCTGATGTGCATGTAATCTACTGTAATGAGAAAGTATTTCCATTCTGTATGTATTAGCTATTGTTACTTTATTTATAGATTAGTGTTTCTCAAACTGATACACGTGCCTCAGGTGGTACGCTGGATCCTCTCCACTTAGAGTATTTGTGTAATCTAGGAAAAAAAAGTAATAATTAACCCCCAGAAAAGGACAAAGCAATATTTAGAACGACCTTAATAATGGATTAGTATCATTTTAGGTCATAGCCCCAGTTTAGCCCTGATATAGTTTAGATCTGGTGGAACCTGGAAAGTTACATATTATCTTAGCATGATCTATACCAATGGTTGTCAAATTTTTCACACCAAATATCACCTATCAGATGTAAACTAGTTTGGTACTAGTTAAAGTATGGGAAGGAGATATGGCAGCATATCTATACATCCATCTCTATCAGAACAGATATGAAGCGATAAATTGACCAAGAATGGACTTCATTTGGGTGTAACTTTGGCAGAATAAGTCGCCAATATCCAAAACAGTCAACAAATACTAAAAGGTAGAAAATGGGAATGACGTCTCCTTTTGACAACTAAATAAGAAATGATAAAGGTAAAAGCAGAGACACAGGTTTGGGAAATAAAACAATTCATTTCCTCACAAAAAGGGGGAGGCCATTGAAACCAAATCAATCTATTTATAATAAAACCTGCTCTCCTTCTCCTTCCAATTCTCTCCTCCTCTCCCCATCTCTCCATCTCTCTCACACACAGACACACCTTCGCACCAAAAAGCGCCAGATCTTGTCGCCTCAGGAAATAGCCATCATACATCTTGTCTGACTGCAATAAAGCACTGCCTAAGATCCCATTCCCAATAAACGGCGTCTGATTGGAAAACTCATTGTAATATCAATTTCCATCTGGGGCCGCTTTAAAAGGCAATCAGCATAGCTTCATCTCGCTATATCACGCACTCCTTGAGATGATGACACAGCACTGGATCCCCTCCTTCTGCATAATGGTTGCGCTGCTATCAACGCATCTGCAATGTATAATCCAGGCTGTGAATGGGCTATTTAGTCTGTGTTGGAACAGATAGGGCCCACTTTGGTGAATATTAATCCAAGGCTTAACACTTATTCATGTCTGCAGTGGTTTTCATTCGGGTGAAAAGTGGAGAGACTCGCGAGGTGATTGGTGCACTCCAAGGACCCTGGATAAGCTTTTAGGAATGGGACAGTGGTGATTACGACAATAGCTTTGTGAAAGAGTAGCAAGCACATCAATGTGGTTACGGTTGGGAAATGTATTGTTTTTATGTTTAGTGTTAAGGAATGTATGAGCAAGCAGAACTGACAGCATGGGAACCTTTCGATTACAAAACAATGCTTTTTATAGTATCAACCTCCCACCACTCTTTCTGGCTAGTGTGAAGTGTAGGTCAGATGACATAAATATCAGCTGACAAAGAATTATGTAATTAAGTGCTGGTTACACTGTGAAAAGGTGAAAATCAAGTGATAAAAAATAAAAAATAAACTGCTTAGAGTTGAAGTGCTAGAGATGAAATTAAAACACATGAGCTAGTTTTCCACATATAACCAACTCCCAACTACCAACAGGAGTACCCATCAGTGGTGGATGAAGCACTCAACTTTGTACTGTTCATCAAAATATGTATCATTTTTAAATCACTTTTTACTTAACAAAGTACAAATCAATTTCTTAATTTTTCTAATGAACTTTGTGTATATATTTCTGTTTGCTCAAAGCCAAAGCTTCAACTTGAAACCTTTAGTCAGGATGTTACGACAAACATGGTAAAAAATAACCCTTCAAATCATACAAAAAGTACTATCAGTAACTGTATGACTCTGAAACTGTCTGACTTATTTGACATATGATCATATATCTGACAACATTGGGGATGAATTTACTTTAAACATGTTAATAATGTGAATTTTGTTTAATCCACAGATTACCAAATATTCTTGTCAAACTGAACAGATGAAAACACTAAATTTTGATTTAAACATGTGAATCTAAGAGGTGCTAAACACCATCAGTTTGGATCTTTCTGATTAGCACAGTGTTGCTAACAGCAGTGCTAACTAGCTATTCAGTATTTTAATCACTGTCCTACCATCACCAGAAGTGGGAGGACCACAAAATTATACATCCTTAGCAATCTAAAAAATAACAACTTCCTCAAACAAGATGACTAGCACTTCAGTAATGGCTTTATGACAAAGTCTTCAACGTAAAATGCATTGCTGATTAAGACATGACTGATCTTTCTGTGGTCAAAAATGAAAATGCCAAAATACACCAACTATTGTTCACCAAAACCTCTATATGCGGCTTATCAAAGTGGTTTCAAGTCTTACCTTCCAGCCGCTGCCCGCCTCCCTGTAGTATGGGAAGTTGTCGCAGATCCACTGGTAGATCTCGCTCAGGGTCATCTTCTTCTTTGGCGAGCTGTTGATGGCGAAAGTGATGAGGCTGGCGTAGCTGTACGGAGGTTTGCCATCCTTGTGTTGTTGGACTTCCTCCTGGTCCAGCGTGGTGTTGGGGTCTAGCAGGGCGCTCTTCTTACCCATGCCGGGGCCGTGGGCGTTCTGGGCGTCTGCTTTTCGGATGGCCGCTTGCATGGTCAGCTGGGGGAGCCAATCCATGGAGGTCAAGCTACTCTCCAGCTCCGATGTCATGTTGGCGGCCGGGCGGGGGCAGAGGGGAGCGGGGAGGAGAGGTGGAGGAGAGGTGGAGGTGTCTGTTGCTGTTGTTGGAGCTCTGGGGGGGACTATGGAGCAACAACCAAGTGTGAAGAAGTGATGTGAAGAGAAAGAAGTCAGGGGAGCCTCAGCTCAAGACATCAGCAACGCATCTTCAACTGGTAGATCCTAGAAACAATAAAAAAAAAAAAATTAGCTTGGTTTTACCTACGTTTGAATCAAGATTTGCGATTAATGTATGGCAATTAATTTCAGAGTACATATTTTGAACACATCCAAGGAACACTGACATATGAACAGCTAAGCTAATAAGAGAATGAATTTCAGAACATCTAAGCAGAGTAAGTTTTGCATGCATCTCAGAAGGCCCCTTAGGTTTACTGTTTTTTATCATTTCATGTAAATAACTGCTACATTTGCAACTTGCCAAAATGTGATCCTTCAACTTATGCCAAAACAAAATACAGAGGTTAGCCATACTTGTTATTTATCACATGTTCAACCAACTGAACCACTGAACCGTCTGCTTGACAATTCATAAACAAAATGCCAAATTCCAGCTTTAAGATTTTGCAAATTTCATCAGATGTAGTCAGTCACTACAATAAAATGTAAGAAATTAAAGGCCGTCTGAAAACCAGCTAGGTCTTTTCTCCAATCAATAATTTATACAAACTGCGTCGGACACCAAATGAAAAGAAAGGGAAGGATCTTGCCCAAGGACACAACAAAAGTATAAAAATCCATTAACAGGAACAAAGACAGTGGAAAAAATGTGCAAACAAGCTCTCGCCATCAATACTAATACAATAAATGCGATGTACCACACAATTTAGCAGCTCTCATGCACAACAGAAAGTGTATGCAGTCTTGCCTCTCACACTAAGTATATAATGTATAAGGGAATCAACTAATGCAACTGTGAACAGCTTGGCCACCATCAAAACAACATGTGAGCGCAAAGTAATGCTTCTAACTCCTGCGCTCCAGAGCCCACCACTTTCTCCTCTCCGAGCTGACTCATAGCTGGGACTCCATCTGCACAGAGACAGAGAGAGAGGGAGAGTAAATGCCAGGCAATTGTTTTCACAACTGCCAGCCAAATGGGGGAACAGCTCAGGAGGAATTCCGACTCTTGAGGCCAGTAAACCCCCTCCGCTTTCTCCGACGCCTGCCAGCTCCTCCACTCTTCTTTCTCTCCCTCTCGCCTCACTCCTTTCTTTCCCTCTCTCTGCTCTCCTTCTGGCCTAAAAGAAGCCGTAAACAAGTCAGCCAGTGTCATCGTGCAAAAGTCAGGAGCGAACATCCGACATTGCAAGCAGAGAAGTTACTATTAAACCTTAAAACGAATTGCAATCAACTCACAATCGGAATTTGAATGGGCGAAATACGCAAATCGCAAAGTACCATAACTTCCTCCACAAACAACTGAATCTCCCGTCTTATTTTTGCATAAAACTGCTAACCCTGTAAGTTAGATCTGTACCAACATGTTCTGAAATGTGATTCTTGAATTTGTCAGTCAGTTTGATACTAAACTGTGGTGGGTTGGATGTGATTTCGGTTCATCCCGATTTGAAACAATTTGCTTTTGGCTCCTTGTCAGAGAACACTCAGAGGAAAAACAATACATAATAGGTGAGGCTAGGTTAGTCAAGGAGAGTCAGTTGCAACATACAAGGCATTTTTGTGCAATTACAGCTATACAATATATAACATTTGGCTTACTCCTCAGCCACATTCCACCTATCAGGGCTTGGCCAGGCTTCAATTTCAAGCATGGACATTCCCCATTTCAACTCTAATTTCCTGGCACTGTTGTTTCTATAGTTTGTGTCAAAACGCCAACTGTACTCCAATATAACCCTGGAAATAAGCCTGTTTTAATGTTAATATTTAGCTCTTAAAAATGCGAATATGCGCTTTGTGATTTAAGTAGTGGTGCCTACAAGTTAATATAGTGTCCAGTCCAAAAATAAGCTAAGTAGATCTAAATTTGCAGCGTTAACTTGTGTGCGTGCCAGATGAGCCCGAACCAGGATGACAGTGCAGTCTGTGAGAGAGGGAGAAAAGAGGAGGGGTAGAGGAGGAGAGAGGTAAAGAGGGAGAGGGGGGAGAGAGGAATCCTCACTAAGTTGTTGGATTTTTTTCATGACGAAGCATGTGGGAACCTGAGAGTGCGCTCGCTCTGAAAATAAATAAAGAGTCCTGACAGCTCGCAATGGGTCAAATATTTTACATACCGTTACAGAGATTTATCACTGTAGTAACCAGAGGCGGCTAGTATCAAACTCCTCTTTTAGCAGAAAACAGCTGGACAAAAGTTGGAACATCACTTTAAAATGTATTTCAAATGTTATATTTTATGAATGCAAATCACCATACACGTAAAATGAGTGGTTAAATCAAAACCTATAAAGATAAGAATGTTCAAGCCAGTATAGCAAACAATGCACCACATGTGTCACTGTCCTATTCATGGGTTTCAAAGTGATTATAAATACTATATACATACACACACACACACACACAATTCATGACAAATGCAGCAAAAGGTCAGGGAGGCATTTTTAAATTGCAACTGAAAGAAAAACATACCAACCATGGTAACAACAAGAATACAGTAATGATCAGGAAACAATAAGCATAAAGTAGAACCAACACTGATACAGAAAAAGTGCAGCATGACGTTATATTTGAACGGGTCTCTCTCTGTATTCAGACCATGTCTTTATATAAAAACTTAAATTTATGAATACTTTGGCATTACTTTTGTTTTCAATCCAGAGCGTACACAGTTTCACCCCAGATACAGTCACACAAAAACTTTTACGAGTGGTTCGAACATTAAGTAGTATAAAATTTCCACAACCTCTCAAATTGTAAGTTCTCTTTAAGAGCAAAACACATTTGCACGTTACATGATAATAACATATTGAAGGATTTGAATATGATAACAGTATAATATTTTACAAGGTCGGGAAATTTGTACAATTTGAACTGGATGAAAAGATTGTATGTTCTAGAAAACCAACCTTGTGAATGATCCACACTGCTCAATTTTGCAATAAGAATAAAGGGTTAGTTGAGCATTTTGAACATGATGAATCAAATGAGCAAAATAAATAATAGGAATTGAATAGAGAATTTATCTGAGCCATTGTGTCTTGTGCAACCAATTAATGATCCAAGTTAAAAATCAATAACGGTTAACAGACTAAACAGGTACCACCCCATCCTGGAGAGATAAGGGGCCAAATGTGAGGCTGATCTTCCGACAGGTGAGTCAGTCTTATCTGGTGGATCCACAACAGTTCAAACATGTGAAAACACACAGTCCCTCCACCCCGACACCCTGTGATTCATTCTCTTTGTTGACTGTCTATGCTGATCACATTTAGACAGTTACAAATCAGATTTAAGGTTCTATATTTAACAAAAGTGACTCTTGTGATGTTTAAGACATGTTATAATGTTGGTACCTCATCAAAATCATAAAGAGTTGTGTTTTGTTTCATTCGGACATGCTTGAATAATCATTTATTATTTTCCTGACTACAGCTCCAAAGCTCAAAATGATCTGTAGTGGTAGATTCCAAATTAACAGCCAGTTTTTACCTTTTGCTCAGTGGAGATTAGCAATTCCAGGTCTGAAACTTTTCAAATGATTCTTGTGAAGGTGTATGGAGTTTTACACACAATGCAGCACCTGCATTACCATATGACATCACAAGGTGGAACAGAACGTTTTCTGTTTGAGAGAAGAACTCAAACAAAATGTGCGGGGTTTGTGTGTTAAATGAATGAATGAAACAAAACTTGACGTTTCTGATGAAGAAACTATAACATAGATCAGAAAAGGTGCAATATAGGGCCTTTAAGAGATATCACCTTTTCTACAAAATTGTCATCTTAAGAAAACAATTATAACAGCAAAACAGAAAGTTCACTAATGATTTATTACTGAACTTTGTTCAGGTTTTCCACATCAGATAAGAAAAAGGATGGTGCCAAAATAAACAAATGAATGACAATCACAGAATAAACTGTAATAATCAGTCAAACCAAATAAACTTGCCATCTACTGCTTAAACTTGAAAACAATATGAAACAAAATAGGCTATACACAATAACTAGCAAATAGTAAACATGTCCAGACTCACAGCCTCTAGTGCATAATAAACACTAGCTTTAGTAGCTCAGCTGATAGAGATTCAAGCTAACCCAATGGTTGGCAGTTTGACTCCTGCAGTTACTTAATGCATACCATTTTTATACCAATGGGCAAGACCCGGCTTGCTTTCACAGTTTTTACATCGTTGGAAATCGTCTTTTCAACTGACAATAATACTGTCTTTGGAGTTAAATAATGGCACCAGGTTCTGAAGCTATTCTGAAAAAAATAACTTTTGTTATTTATGCTGGCTGAAGACAAGACCTTTGTGTCAGGTTTTATTTCATGTGAACAGGCAGTAATTAAAGATATTACTGGACTATACCCAGCCACAACCACCATAGTAGGGTTGTAGTCCACCAAGAAAGGGGGCGTGGCAAAGAAACTCAAAACTATTATGTATCTTTACATATCTGATCCAAACTGCACAACTGCATGGGAGTTTATACAAAAATATGTAAAATTATTACACACCGAAGTACTGGTGTATGTAAAGGGCAGGTTAAACTTAAACTAAAAAATTGACTCCACGTATTGTCCATTCTGCTGTATCCCATATAAGTTCTTGTGCATCTCCTGTGTGTTTAGCTCCAGAAGTGACTCTGCTGATGAAAGCCTCTCCTCCTGTAGAGCCCTCTGACCTAAGCCTAACTGTCCAGCTGCTCTGTAATGTGCTGCACTGGCCCTGAAATAATTAGAGAAAGCTGGACTCTGGAGGGACAGAGCGGAGAAGAGAGAAGACAGAAGGAGAGAGGGGGAAAGAGGCAAAGGAAGAGAGAGGAGAGGTACGAGAGAAGAGGTACGAGAGCAGGAGATGGTGAGAGGAGGAGAGAAGAGACAAGAGAGAGTGTAAGATTAGAGAAGCAAAGAAAGAGGTAGGGGAGAAAGAGAGTAGGGAAAGGAAAAGAGGGGGAAGAGGGGTGGAAGGAGAGGGCTAAGAGGCAAGAGAGGGGAGAAGAGGAGGACAGAAGAGATAGCATGATATAGGGAGTGAGAGAGAAGAAGAGGGAAGAGTGGGGTAGAGTGTCCTCCTCTTCTTTCTTTTTTACAAAGAGGAGGAGAGAAAGGGAGGGGAGAGAAGAGAAAGAAGAAACAGGGAAAAAAAAAATAGGCTGCAAGACGCTACGACAGGGACAAGCTAACACCTGCTGCCACTGCAATAACATCTCCATAGCAACAAGCAGGTGGAGTACTCTGAAAATCCAGAAAAGTTATACAATGTGCCTTTAATATGCCTGTGCCATCAGAAAATAAAACACTGATAGAAGCCTGGTCATTATTTATATTCCGGTAGTTAAAACGCTTCTTTATCTGCAAACCATTTTCTTAGTAGTAACTGTATTTTAGCACTGAAGCCCAATTACCAGTGTCTATGGCTAATACCTTGCATTTTGGAGATTGGTGGAGGGATTTGGTTACCAGAGATCGCTGCAGGAGGCGCAGATAAGAGTGATGCCGCTGCAGGGGACTGTGTTCAAAACTACATTCCCACTGGCACCAGGCCGGGTCTACTGTACAGACACAAAGATTACAAGACCACCACAAAACCAGCAGACCACAGCACTTTGATCCATTGCTGTAAAAATGAGCCTTCATCACTGTCACTGCCCAAAGGAACTGAAAAACTTCTTTTTAAAACCTTTTCTGGACTCTAATTTGTTTTCAGAAAGCGTTTTAGAAAGCCGTGCCAATTCTGTTCATTATTCACATCCAGTTTCTTTATCCTCCGGGGATTAATGGAAGATTTAGTTGTGAAAGAGAAATTTAAAACATCTTAATTTGCTTGATTTTTGACAGGATTTATAAACATTGTCGCTGCCAACAGGATTCTTGTGTTTTAAGTTGCTCATTCAGTCCAACACAAGGCCTTGTTGCCAATGCTGAACCTGCTTCACTTAAGGTGCATATGCCAGATTAGACTACTCCTTTCACTAATACAGAGTAAGCATAATTATAATTTAGAAAATATTGCCCATTTTGGATGGACACGTGCAGGAGATGTGACATATGAAGAGGTAATTCCATAGTTGTTACCTAGCCACCATAACGGATCAAAACTAAAATGTCTAAATTATATACTTGGACTAATAAAAATGAATGACAAAACCTTTATTCTGTTAAATGAAAGTTTAAACTGCCAGAAAAATGCCTTCCTTGTGCGTCCTTGCATTTTGAATGGAATTTCAGAATTATACTAAAAGTACCTACTTACTACTTATTACTACTACCACTACCTACTACTACCACCACTATCGACTTACCATTGAATACATGACAGATGGAGCAATTACTTTGGAGGTTCAGTACTCATCATCGGTACTTTTTCTTTGTATTAGTGATAAAATTTTGGTAATGTTTCATCTGTACTATGATCAGATTTGAGCTGTCAAATTATGAACTTGACTCATTATAGATAGTGTTGCATTCTGCTCATAATTTTTTTTAACAATATCATACAGTTAGAATCGTTTTTGGGGGATTTTTCTGCTTTATGGTTTGGTTTCAAAATGATCGTTTATATTTAAGTCAGCAATATATCACAGTTCAAAATGTGTTATCGTGACAGGCCAAGGTAGAGATGCCGCTATTTCCTGTATTTTTTATGTAAAACTATACTTACCACATACTACCCAACCTAACCAAGTGATAATTAGAAAAAAAAATAAAGACTTGAACTTGAAATGAAACAGTTTTGAATGCTGTGGAAAGCCTTTGAACCGAACAGGGACAATTACCCAACTCCAACTTTTCAGATTACGTCAGGAGCTGCGTATTGGGCAAGCACAGAGTCGGAGTCAGAGTCAGAATGGACGCAAGGATAAACAACAATCTTTCAACATCAAAAGTGTTGCAAACCTGGAAGTCATGTTAAGACAATGCAACAAACAACCAAGCCACAAGAAGTCTGGTCAATTTCAAATGGTGTCGATCATCAACAAGTATTGTACAGGCCAGGAAACCACGTAAGTGTACTATAGGTCTGGGTTGGACAATATGTCAAATCGAAAATGCTAATTCAGTGATGGCAATTAGCAAAGACTGCAATTGTTTAAGTGATGTAATTAATATGTGACCATTTACTATTTAGGTTGAAACCAAAACTCAAAACATGGCTGACTGACATTATTGGCAAGGCAAAGTCAAAGAAGTTCTATCTGAACATAATACACATAAAATCTGAGTATAATTGTTCAGTATGCTTGACCAATATATGTGTTGTATTTCTATGCAATTTCTATGTACTACTATCAGTTTTAAATCACAACCTAAACTATAAATGCAAAAAATTGTGTAGTAGTAAGTTTTCTTATCCTGGTTTACCCCCACATAAAAGCAACCTACAGTAGCAGGCTTATGTTGTGTTTTGAGGAGTGTTTCTTCTTGTAGACACATGTTCATATCAGAGAATAAAGCCACGGCCCTGTACCAGCTCCTCTATGATTAAACACTATACAGATATACATTACTGCTGAGTACACAGAACAGGTCTCACCATTTTTTTCTGTAAATGAGAGTACAAATTTCACCCGATGTGACACCTGCCTCCTGGCAAATGTGCTGCTTAAATGTGCCTTGTTTACAGTCAGTGTGGGCTCATTCAACTCTGGCTTTCAGATAAGGTTTAAAAAGGCGGAGAATTACAAACATGAGCAAGAAATAGCAGACAGGCAAATTTCACAGTACATTCCTTTATGTCAAAATGGTACATGGTTGACTGACAGTGTTAAAATCAGACACTATATAAATGTTATTTTTACGGGAACATCTGTCTCTGAATTCTAACATTGTTCCTGAGATGCCAAGATAGAGTAGGGTGTATTGTAAAATGATCTATACTGCTAGTTTGATAGACGTTCTAAAAACATTAAAATGCAGGTGATGTTAATGTTTTTAATTTGACTTTTTGAGATTCTCTTTGAAAATCCTGTTGTCGTGATTGTGATTTTCCACACAGGTTTTCTTATTTTACTGGTTTTGGTTAGACCTGTCTCAATAATTACTATATTGACTTACTGTTCAATATATGAAAGCTGGAACAATGTTTTTTGACGGTCAGTATTTATCGTGGGCACTTTTTCTTAGTACTGTACGGCAGTACTGGGAGAGTTTTGGTTATTTTTTGGCAACATGCAAGATTTGAGCCGTAAAAGTTTGAATTTATAACTTGTATGACTCATTACAGATGTAAACTCTGTACTAAAGTGTTTCATTCTGCTGTTTATTTACTGCAGCTCATGTTTTTTTTAAACATTATTGTAGATTTAGAATAGTTTTTGCGGTTTACTTTAAGGTTATTGTGTCAGTGGCATAAATGAGGTTCAATATTACCATTTATCATCTATACTTACTTCAGCGATATATCAGACTTCAAAATGTGTTATCATGACAGGTCTAGTTTTAGTTATGTCAGTGTGGCTACAAAATGAAGTCACTTACTTTTGATTGAACGCATGTTATCACTGTATACTGCATAATTATTACTGGGTACACAACATGCTAACAGCCATTCCTATTGTAAATGGCTTTTTTGCAATAGGAACGGCTGCTATTTACCAAATCTGTGTCAATCATACTAGTTTGCTAGCCTGACACATTTCTATTATTTTACTTGCCAAGAACAGTTTAAAATGTCGTTGGTTGTAGCCTTCGTTTGCTAAGTAAAATAAAGTTTGCAAATAGGCTCTTAACACGTTTTAAGATTATTCACATAAAATATCATACCTGCCATAAGTACCACCAACTTTTATCAAATATTGTGCTTTTGCAATCTTTTGGCTCATATTTACCTAAAAACAAGTTTGAAGAGTAAAAGATAATGGTATTAGATGGCATCTGTCTATGTTGTGTAGTGACACAATGATCGCAACATAAAGCAGACCAGTGATGACTTTACCCTGTGATTACCGAGCGGCTCAGACAGCACCAGTAGAGTATGTGAAATCATTGGGCATTAGACTCATTGTTGTCTGTGGGAGAGGGGCGAGGGGGCATTCAGTTCACACTCTCTCTCTTCCATAACACACAAGACGGAGACAGGGACCAGACCACTGCTCCTCGCCACTTATCGGCAATTTACACAATTAATCCCCCTTTTACTGCGGTGGGCTTCAGTCACGGCTACAGCTCTGGAGCACGTCTGCTTAGCTACAGAGAGAGGTATAAAGAGTGGTGATGACCTACAACTGCAGACAGGAGCAGGGCTGGGCTGTTCTGTCAGATCAATCACAGCTTAATCATTATTTACATTCAGTTGTTCAGGGACATTCAAATCACGGACAGACTGAACATCACTACAGACGTCAGAACAGAAATGGGAAATATATGGAGTTATAAAGATTAGAGTGAATGTTGTTTGAATGTCTCATAGCTTAACTGTTTTTGTTTTTTTGGGCCGTCATATCACAATAAAGTGATACGTCGGCCCTTTTCAGTGTAATCCTGCACTCCTTCCACATTTGTCTGACAAGTTTTAATATTTTTGTTGTATTGAATATTGTCTAAAAAAATTGGGATACAACAAAAAAAATACCAAGACATTACATCAAAAACTACATCTACACTATAAGTGTAAAAGGCTTCAGGATTAGACCGATGTGTTTTTTTTTCATGGCCATTGTCAATGGCTTAGAATCCAGAGAAACCAATGGCCAATAAGCTCTGTTATATTTTTGGGTGAATATTGACGGCCAATTTTGATCATTTTGCCCAAATGTTTTAATTTGAATTTAGTACAAACTGATCCACAACCTTGTTTTACTACAAATTGGTTAAGAGATCTGTTTTACAGTACCATAAAGTGTTCAAATTAAGCTTTATACATATATTTTTTTATGCATATTTAGGCAGCTGGTTGGGGCAAACACAATATAGGCTACTGCAGGAGATAGCCGATATGTTTAAAAAGTGCAAATAGTGGGCTGATATATCGGTCTATCCCTATTCTAGATGGGAACCAAAATGTCTTTATCGCAAAAAGAGTGTCCAGATGACCACAGTTGAAAGCTACACAAGCTGTACAATGAACCACTTCTGGACAAATGAGGGATTACACCGTCTCTACACTATGAGTGCATTTTTAGTAAATAAACACTGTTGAGCAGATACAGAACTGTTCCTAACGCTACAATAGGTACATCATTTCCAATGCCCAAAATCTTTTGAAATCCAGAGAGAGGAAAGATCCAAGCTAGACGTGGTGAACTGAACTGCCTCCTTTTATTCCCAGAATCTGTGTCAAAATGCAATGGTAACTCTGCAAAAATGGAGGGAACTACAAAGCATCTGGCAAGCACCAATATTTAACCATTACAATGAACCCCTAGAATACCCTCATCTAATAGTCCAAATTTGGATGAAAAAGATATAGCATGGACCTGGTGAAGTGAGCGAGCCCTTTTATGACGAGGATCTCTGTTGTGCGATTGGTGCAGGGAGGGGAAGAGCTACTGCAGATCTGGCACGGGCGCTCACAACAACAACAGTGATGTAACCCGGCAACAAGACTTTGGCACGGGCGGCTCTCGACCGAAACCTGGGTCATACCTTCCACAGCTCCGCGTGGAGAGCCTCTTTGAGGTTGTTTTAGCGCGAATCAACACAGAGGAGGGAGGGGAGGAAAAGGGAGGGAGGGGTGGGAACCTGCCTCACCTGCCACTCACACACGCTTCACTTTTTCCAAGCCTCGAGGCGCAGGACTTTAGCAGTTACTTAAGGAGTTATTTTTGAAAAGATATATACGAAAATAGCACCAGAGAATCCCATTCATTTAGGAGATTTGGAATATTGTGCAGAGTTTTGGATGATGAAAGAAAAAAAACTGGGAAAAAAACCTATAGAGCCAACCATAACTTTGTATATAATCAGGTAGTTGTAAAAAATTCAACCATAACTTTGTATATAATCACATAGTTGTAAAAAAATTCAAATTATATATAATATATTTTTTTTATTATTTATTTTTTTTCTCCCCCTATAATATAATTTTGTTGTACAATTTTGGCACCAAAAACAAAATGGTATGGATGGATTTTGGCTTTGAAGTTTTCTACAATTAAAACAGGAAACATAATCATCGTCTGCCAGCTTCACTTTCATAATGTAACAGATTGCATTAATAGTAGTTTAAAGGTCCACAGTATTATGTTCTATAGGAAGGAGAACCACCTGCTTGTCTCCATGGACATGTACATTACTTTGTCTGTAATGTTCTACAGTATGGCATTGAAGTGAAGTGATGCCACCAGTCCAAGTCACAACAGGAATGCATTTTTTTTTCAAGAATATCTTAGCAATAAAACGCCAGTAACTGAATAAATATAACAAACTTTAAAGGCATATTTCAGAACATTACAGGCAAAGCAGTAACTCCATGCGGGCAAGCAGGGCAGAGCCTCCTCCAGACAGGTTCCATAGCACACCTTTAAGGCATATAGTATAACACAAAACCATAATTACAATCATTATAAAACTAAAGACTTGGAACTGTTAACTGTTAAATATTGATAACCCGCCCAGCACACTTTTGAAACCTCCACTAATTCTTATCTAAATTTAGAAAAGTGACTCTCTACTTTGGCAGGTGTAGGTGGGGTAATCGCACAAAGAGCCTGCCTCAGCCTCGACTTCATTAAAAAACAAAAGCAGGTAACAGCAGCGCCACGGCAACAGCTTTTAATGTCTGTCTTCTTCTCAATTAAAGCTTTAATGGCTCCAGTGAAACCGCCCCCAGGAAGAGCGCATTAATAACCCTGTCCTTACTCGCAGTTTTAGGACGTGTCAATTATCGCTCCACTGCTCTGAACTGCTCACGCCTCAGCACTGCTCAGCTATGGGTACATCAAGTTGGTGGGCAAGTGCTGCTACCAAGAAACAATAAGAACGCCGGTCTCATAGCATAACCATTTGTGTTTTTTTGGGACAAAATGTTGAGTTGGTTTGTCTCATTTTACTCTTCAGACCCTGCTGTCGTTGGCTTCACTTTTGATAAAAGATTTTTATAGCCGAAAATCACAAACTGCCCCATCGTGTTGACTTATTTCACAAGCTTAGGAGAATAAACTAACAAATACCAATTAAGCTAGGTGGCTAACATTATGCTAATTATTCAGGTTTATAACTAAATTGCTTAAAAAAGGTGTTTTCATCATAATGGTGTGGTCGAACTTGCCACTGCAAACAGATGATTTAGCAAGTATTTAGATTTAGATGCACTTCTTTCCTACAACAGCTACTTATTGCAAGTGGAGTCGCTGGGAAATAAAATAGTGTTTTGCCCAAGGACACAACAATAGTAAGGATAGAATATGCTAGCGGACTACAAGACTTCCACCCTAAAAATACACTTAAATAACCAAAGCAAAAATACACAAAATCAAGAGTAAAAGCACTGTAGAAGGTGATGACCACTGCCAAAGCACTGATTCTATGTCGCAATGGCCAGTACTTGATATACCTGAATCTAATGTACAATAAGACCTTACTATAAATGATTAAGTTAGTATATTTGGCTCAAAACTCGAAGACAAAAAGGCATCTACACACACACAAAAAAAAAAATTATATATATAAAATTTCCTGGCCAAATGTGAATAAACAAAAAAATAATTACATATTTATCAAATCACTCTTAGTCAACAGCATTTTCACACCTTAATAAAACCTTCTCTGCACCGTATGTGTGTTCAATCTTGAAGACGCAAGCAAGCAAGACTTCACCTTTACAGGAAAAAAAAATGGTGGAAAGAAATCTGTATACATGCTTTCTTGGCTCCCCGACTCCCTCAATCCCACTTCGCCTGTGGTAGAGCAAATCAAGTCCATAATTATTCTGCCAATCAATCGGGCGCAGAGCCGTGGCTGTGAGGCAGTAAACGCAGAGGAGAGAAAGCCGTCAACAGAGCAGCAGCTAAACCTCCAGCTCCCCTAAACCCGCTGAACCTTCAAAAGCCAAGAGACGTTCTTCTGTCTGATTAGTGGGGGCCAAACAAAGGGGATCCTCAGACTGAGAGGTGAGGCAGAGGAGTCAGCCGCGGTAAAGACAAAAGTAAAGACAAAAGAGTTGAATACAGGATTCTTATGGGATATGTTAGATGACAAATGTGGTATGTTGATGCACAAACTCTTGGGCGATTGTAGGGCTGGGAGATAAAAATCTAATTGTGATCTTATCCCTGACGAACTGCTTTTTTCTAGAAATCACGATAGACAGAACAGAGAAATGTACTCTTAGAAGAAGTAGTTGACTTTAGTTACCCCTTAATGGCAATGTTAAGATACTTACTACATAAGTCGTGCTCAAATCAAAATTGTGATATGGCTCCGAGCATACCATGACATGAAAATTTAGCAAACTGGTGAATAACTATTGATTACTATGAACTATGCATATAACTGATTAACAATTAACATCAAACAGCTTGAGAAATGTGGAAGGTTGTGTTAAGAGTAGGGCATCTGATGTACAACCTATGCCAAGATAATCAATGAAATGTTAATGCAGAAAAACAACACAGCGGAGGCGGGCTATAGCTTTGGATCAGCGGCCTTGAGTTTACATGGACAAGGGCCACTGTGGCTCAGGTGGCAATTTGTTCACCTTATAAACAGATGGTTGGGGATTCAGTCCTAGTCAGTCAATGAAGACATGTTAAATGGACTTGAGTGTGTACAAGATGTATTCTTTAGCTATTGTGTCCACAGCCTTTAGTCTGGCATTTAAAAGCATAGAAACCTTCTTTCAAAATCACACTTTGATCAGGAAGCTCTTGCCGGAGAGCTGGCCTTTGTTTTGGGGGAGGCCAGTGCTCTGACATCCAACGGGCGAACCCAATTACCCCTGTCCTACGGCCGGGGGATACACATTAACACTTCCCCCAGTGCATGGGTCTGTGCCAGCCACAGCCTGTGAGAACTGCATCCTAAACAGACCACTTAGGCAGGACAAGCTAGCTGGTGGCAATCTCCAAGTATGTTTCCTTATTTGCATTTCCTAGATACAAAATTTATATGAATACAAAATACAATATCCAATGAAGCAAGTACAGCCAGGGAAGGTAATCTTGGGAGTTATTTTGCAGGCTGCTCACTACAGTGCACACAGCTAGCTTATAGACAGGAAAGCCACGGTCAACCAGCGTGTACAATTAAGTTCTTATAGAGCTCTGCAGTAAGAATGTACTCAGGGTGAACAAGCATGACTTCAATGCCAATACAAATGCTTTAACTATAGGAACAATATTGTCAGAATCCAACGTGTCTTTGGTTTAATGCTAGCAGACACCAAACCAAATTTGAAGTTGGTTTGGCGCAGAGTTCGGCGATTATTGGCACATCATCCAGCTCTGCGCCAAACCAATTTCAAATTCACAAAAAAGTGAAAGTATCTTGCTAACCAATCAGTCTAAATATTTAAGCATTGTTAAATGTGTTATTAACGTGTTTATCTGACACAACTATGAAAATGATGTAGTAAAAAAAATAGTAAAATGGCTACACTATATAAACAATCAAAACCCAAATGTTAAAAGTATCTTGCTACATTCGTTAGCCTATCCTCTCGCGTAACCTCTAAAAATTCTCCTCATCTGCACTGGAGCTGGCGTTATAATTAAAACCATTTTGCGTTTTAATCAATATTCAATCTCTCAGAAATAATTAACAGCATATTAGCGGGTTTACTGCCTGACGGAGCCAGGCGCCTCCACATCATTAAGTTGTTGAAGTGCTGCTCTTTGACTCTTGTGTCCTATTTCGCTGCTTTACATACAAGAACCGTTTAAAATATGGCTACCACATAAAAACAAACACCTCTGGGCTGGTCTACATGTATACTGTCGCCTGCAATTAAAAATGAAGTTCTTAAACAGGAAAAATAAAATATGAGGGTAGTAAAATGCGGTCATTGACATAGCACGATAATATTCATTGCTTTGGGTCAGCCCAACTGCAATAAATATGTAACCTTTCTCCTATGTGATAATGGAGGTTGCACAACAGTAGTGAGAAGAAGACATGACAATTTTATGTGTAGTTTTAAAATTAGCATAACATCTTCAAATGGCAAATCTAAACAGTAACTGACTTTTTCACAAACATACATCAATAATGTAACATACTGCACTAGACTACAGTAAAAGGGACTTTTAGCATTTTAGAGGGAGAAAATGGTAAAGGGAAGTGGCACGTCTAAAAAAACCAAACAATACTTTTGTATGACCGTTCTACGAGAGGAAGTCTGTTCACCCATTTTGTCTGAAAGTGAAAGCATTAAATCATGTTTTGTCTCGACATTCTAACGTTTATTTTAAAGATGATAAGTTGAAGTAGTGGTGTGCTTAGTATACCGTTTGTGTTAAAATGTATTTATAATGCAGTATTAAATCACATAGCAAACCTTGCAATTGAATGCTTTATGCAGAATGCCATGTTCTCCAACTCAATCAACAAGCCATGTTACTTCAGTCTGATTTATACATTTCCATAACAATGTGTATTTTAGATGTCATTACAGGAAGTGGATGTGGTCATTGTCAACAAACATACTTTTATGATTTTTGTTTTTATGATTGAACTAAAACAATAGACATTTTTAAAGCCAGCATTACAGTCAAGTAAAGCACTCGACAACAACAGATAAGCAAAACAATCATTTGAAGGTCACATACCTGCAAAAAGATTCACATTCAAAACATTGAGTTCCATCAGCAGTTATCTTTCACAAAATCATATATCCATTTCCATGGAGACAAGCGTGTGGCATCCCCAGACCAAGTTACAGGTCAGATCTGTGGAGAAGTGATCCCCCCACTGGAAGAATTCATGTTTTTCGAGGTATTTATGAACAATAAAAACACTTGTAATTGAATAAATGCGAGAGAGGTCAGTTTAATGCCATACTGTGGAAACAATCCAATCAAAGCAACAACATCTCCATGGAGACAAGCAGATGGAAGGAACCGCCCCCACAGGAAATGTTACATAACTCACCTTTAAAGGTACTTCAGATTACTTCAACTATAAAATTAGCGTTTCGTCATTTTTCTCTTGAATCCTAGAGATTAAGAAACTAAAACATGAAATTGTTGGGAAAAAATTGGAGAATGAGTTTGCGCGTGAGCGGGAGAGCTACTGGTGCCTGTACCTGTTCGTCTCACCTCGCTCCGTTCCACATAATTTCAATTAATTTGGTTTCCAGGAGACAATGTTGCTATTTATCTGGGTGTGTTGGGGGGGCAGGTAGCAGTAGCACTCATTGTTGCTTTAAGCTCTACACTCCAAAAAATACCTTGTGGAAAGAAATCGATTCAATGCAGCTATAGAAAGGCACCAAGACTCATCACATAAGAGGATTTACTAAGATAATGAGAGCATGCAATGGAGACTTGATATGAGATATGAGCATTTCTGTCACACTGATCTAAAAATACACCATTAGTAAAGCAGTAGTAAGTCGTAATAGCCGAAAAGTTCAAGGCGAGTACAAAAACTATGGCTCAGATGACCTTACTTACACATGGCAAGCTAACAATATAAAACAATATAAAAAACAATGATGTAATGCAATTTTGTGATGAGAGAAATCATGAATCTCTTTCAGTTGCAGCTATGCTGCTGCTTTCCTTATGCTATTGGTCAGCCTCAATGAGTGACAGGTGGGTAAAACCAATCACGGTTAAGTGTGAACTCTCAGCAGAGGTACTCAGTAGCTTTAAAGACAAACTAAAGTAAAAAGAGTCTTGCTATGGCCCAGAAATGAACAGCACTGACACAAGAATCACATGTTCATTTTAAAACTTGTATTTCTTGTTGTTTTTTTTTTCTCCACAAAAATAGGTCTGTCACAAAAACAAAATTTTGAAATGCGATATATTGCTAAGGAGAAATATAACAATAAATGATAATATTAAAACTACTCTATGCCTCTGACACAATAACAATAAAGCAGGGGAATCCAAGTAAACCATTTTTTAAATAAAACGTGCCATTTAAAAAGGCATGCACTGCAACAAATAAACAGCAATGTTAGGCCATAATTAGCCACAGAGGTTGCATCTTCAAACCTTTTCAGCTCAAATGTTACCATATCAATTATTGCAAAGATAAATATTGAGCCCCAAAACATACTGTTCCATCTTTTCTTCTTATTTTGAACAAAAACACTGCAATTTCAAACACTGCAGGATTTCACATTTGTACCTCCAACTCAGATAGTCCCAGTGGCCAAACGCTGGCATGCCCTAGAGGAGCTGTTTAACTTACTTTTTACTCCCTTTATGTCATTATCTCATGAACGACATGTGAAAACTTGAACATATTTAAGCCATGATGTGATTTTGTGATTAATGTAATTGGCGATGATGTAATTTGTTTCTTCTGTGACTACAACATAGTGCTGAGTTTAGACAAACAAGAATATCACTGATGGTTAAATGCATTTTAGTGTAGCGTTGTCATTATTTTAAAAGGTTAATGTGAGGGACAAGAAGCTAAATTTGCACCTAATTTAAAAGTTAGTCTGCAGTATCTATAGCCAACAACTATTGGGACATAGTTTAAAGAAAAAAAAGAAAAAAAAAAAGTTTCCTTTTTTTTCCCTACACATTTTTTGAGTCTGTGGTTTTAGTGGACACAATACATGCAGGCGTGAAATGGAGGTAAAGAGTGGGGAGAGACATGGGAGAGTTGGGAATAGGTTTTACAACCCCTACACTAACCTGCAGCACTAAATATATATCATTTGTTCAATTTCCTCCCATTTTACAGATGTGGCAGCTGTACAAAGGCCCAGTTCCTTAAAACTATTGGCTTTCTGGTCCTTCTTGAATAGCAGCCAGCACACATGACAGCAGTTGTGAGCAATCATTGACCTGTTACTGAGAAACAGCCAAGGCCGCTGTGGCCTCAAACGCCCTGAGGATCTCCTCTGACGCTCGGAGCCCCACCCACTTCCACGCCACCAGGAACTCCCTCCTGTTTAGACTGTTAGAACACAGAGCGAAACAAGAAGTACAAACTGGACTGTAGGCCTGAGTAAACAGGGGTAGAGTCTGCAGAAGTAGTAGTCACAGATGGCGATATACTAAACAAATACTATACAGATATGCGTCTATGATGTGATCGAGAGCCAATATTTGCAGATACTGTCATTTAGAGTGTAAAATCCAAGACCCACAAACATATGTTCAGTTATAGTAAAGTTCACAAATAAACTTCTACAATAAAATGAAATCTTGCGTAAACATTACTTACTTTTAGCTCAATTGCTTTTCCATTTCCATTTTTAGTCTGTTCAAACAGACAAGCTGAGAATGACACAGAGTGTGGCAGCAGCAGAAAATGGTGCCAAATACTGTCTACATTTTCAATATCAGTCAACCCTCAGATATTGTAACCGATATCACCCTGGTATGTAACATGAGTATATAGTATTCAGTGGTGGAATGTAACATAGTAAAAGTAGTAAAGTACTGTACTACTTTTACCTCACTACACATGAGAGCAGGTATTTGTACTTTCTACATTTTTGAACTGGACTGAAAAGCAAAAGTTTTTTTAATTACTGTTTAAGACCTGCTGAAAAGTCTAAGGGTTTATTTTTAACACATGGAAAGGGAAGAGGGAAAAAAAAACAATGTATGTAATTTTTTGTATTGAACAAAATTAAGCATTAATTTTTAATCAAAATCAATATATTTGAAGTAGTATAAGACCTCACATTTTTTATTGCAAGTACATTTCTAAAGGGGTACTTTAATACTTTAACTTAAGTAGATTTTTTTCATGTGATACCTAAACTTTGACTTTTTTTTTTGCTCTTGTATATGTACTTTTACTTAAGTACCAAAATTGAGTACTTCTTCCTCTGTTGATAGTATTTTAAAACTGTTCTGTTTATGAGGTTATAAAACGCTACAGTTTACATAAAAATAATGCAAACCATATATGTCCAAATAATCTATAACTATAATAATGAAAACTGCATAATTAAACATTAAAATTAAGTTAAAATATCAGTACGAGTATAACAGAAGGCACTACTCGATGAATGCAAGTCGAGATGAAAATGAACGTAACAGAGTGCGTTCTAACCATTTCCCTCTTGAGTAACTGATATTTTCAATGGGGAACTCAAACAGACAATGAGGGAAGTTAGAGAGGCTTGGTGACACTCTGTGGAAAAGAATAGTATTGGTCACAAGAATAGCCTTTTCCGAGCACTTCATTGGTACATGTGTAGGTCAGGCCTGGCACAATAGTTGCTGATTGCTTCATTGTTGGGCCTCAAGTGAACAGTAATCATAGACACATTTCGTCCACAGTGGTTTAAACAGCAGTAAATGAGCTATTCACAGAGCAGCGGCCACACTGATCTCAAGTCAATACAACACTGCACTGTCAGCTGGAGAGAGCAGGTCTGTAGACGACTATAGGGAACAAACAACATCACCACAACAGGAGGAAGTCTAGGTGAAGTAGACGGTAATATCTGAGTTATCTGTAGTTAATCAAAAGAAAGAGTAAATGAGTGGGAAGCACGTCTGAGTTTGAGGTATGACATTTGAAAACTGCTCCAAAAAGTTATCACGCCATGCTTTATCACAATCAAATCAATAGAAAGTTTTTTTTGCATATCAGCTATCTTAAATCTCTAGCAGAGGCCGTTATTTCGTTTTCGCCTACCTGCTGCCTAGAGAACACACATAAAGCTGTATTTTATTACTTTAATGCAGAGAAACAATTGCATAAAACGTGACTAAACTGATCTCTTAAAAGGTTTGTGGTAAATGACAGATGTGGGTGAGTTTAAAGTAAATTTAAATGACAGAATTTGGGGAAAATAAATCAAATATCGGGCCAAAAATATCAGCAGAGCTTTATAGGTTTCTCTGAATTCTAAACAATAGGTATCGCCTTCAACCATGAAAAAAATAAATAATATCGACGATCTCTGTAGTAGTCATAGTTCAAGATGGCGATATACTAAACAAATAATATACAGCTATGTGTCTTTCTGCTGATACTGATATTTATTTAGATTATAAAATCCAAGACCGAGAAATTTATGTTCAGTTATAGAAAAGTTCACAAATGAACTTCTGCAATAAAATGAAATCTGATGCATGTTGATGTAAAAATATTGGCAGATTTTATCAGCCATCAATTTCTCTGGATTCTGAAAACAGAAACAAAAAAAAAAAATATCAGTCATCTCTAATTTAGATACAATGTACAATGAAAAACATATGTTATTTAAATATGTAAAAAAAAATCTCTCCACCCACATAATTGAATTGCACCTCAACTGCATTTGACTGAGGAGTCTGTAGTATGCCCATTGATACTAATAAAAATGCTGTGGTCCTGTACAGTTCTCAACACTCCCCTTACAATTAGCATGTGTTGCATTATTCATTCATTTTAACCTTACACCTACTTGTTTTTAGACAAACAGACGTGGCTAACATTCTGCACTTGATCGTCTCCATACACAAAATACACAAAAACAACTCAGGCAAGGTGGGTGAGATGTCCTGCATCATCTCCATGGACCATTATGTAAGTAAGAATCTTTCATTTGATTTGCCTGGTTTCATTGTTGTTGTTTTTTTTTTATTATATATATATATATTATTGCGCAAAATGACTGTATAAACAAACAAAAAAGTAACAACAAAACAAGCAACAATTTCCTTAGCCAAAGTAGAGATGCACCAATATAGACACTGGTATTGAATATCGGAGGTGATACTGAAAAATGTGATGGATCGGATCAGTTCCATGATATCGGTTAAGCCAATACCCTGGTTGGGCCTTTAAGTGGATGTAATAAGACTATTTACAGAGCGATTTTAGCCCATAATGTTTCATAATGTTCTTGAAATTGTTTTCATATAAACCTGGTAATTTGAAGGGTAAATAACAGTTGCATAACACGGTTGTATCTCTGCGTAGGTAACTGTGTTTTAAAGAAACAAGTGCCATTTTCTGTCCCTACACTGGTATTGGTAAATATGAGGTATCAGCAGGCATTTAAAGGTAAAGTATGAATATTGGCATTGGAATTGAAAAAGATGGATGGGTGGATCCCCAAGCCAAAGTCTGTGATATTTTGCAATCTATGTTGTGTTGGTAAAGTTTATATTTGTTGTTGAACTTCTGAGTTTGCATTCTGAAAGTCTCCAGCCCCTACATCAGAGCTGTACTCCGTCAAGTGTGTCGCAAAGCCCATTTCTCTGCAGTAAAGTTTCCAATAGCTTTGCAAATGTGATTTTATTCACTCATAAAGAATTAGGTCTGCGGTCAATGGAGAGATGCTGCGGCCCTGTCACTGCTCAATAATGTAAAGCACTGAGGAGTCCTGATGAGCTGTGCTGATCGATCAGGGGTTAACAGCCACTTCACATCACAATAGACCTTTACTTTGTCATCACATCTTTAACACAAATTGTAAGAAGCTCAAAGGTGGGATTAAACTGGATTATAAAACAAATATATAAATCCACAAGTCAAGACAATAAGATGAAGATGTATTTTTACATAGGAGGTTTTTACTGGCTAAAGATTAACAACAGACCAAATTAAAGCTGCCGAGGTACCTGATTTTTAAGCCATTAAAGGTAGGCAGTTTGTTATCCAGACTCCAACTTGTTCCTATAGCTCTCACAAAACGTTCTGCTAATGTTCAATCAAGTGCAAGCATTTTTAGGTAGGCATATATCCTTAGAACAGCTTTTCAGTGCAGACAGCATGCCGCAGTCAGATTTTGACACAAAGTGCTGTTTTTACAATAATCTCTATAAGGACAAAAATGAAATGTACTCCCATTCTAAAAGCAAAGGAGTATAAAGGAGTAAGCTGAAAAGGGTACACAGCATTTGAGCCTTCTGCAAAACAAATTACATCTTCCAGCTAAGGTTGTACTAAAGAAAATGAGCTCAAGATCTGGAGATGGGTCCCTAGGTACTCCTGAAAGGTTGCCCCAGCTGCACTGAAGGATGGGTCAAATGCAGATGACAGATTACCCTATAGGGGCAGTACAGTTTAGCTTAACCTTTAAAAGACAAATTTTAGCTGCCATCTATAACAATACTATATGAAGAAGTGGACTAAGGAAGTGTGACGTCACTCATAGCGTTCGGCTCTAGTCAAATAAAGATCATCAAGGCTAACAGTTATAGGGGCGAATTTGGAGCAGAGTTCCATATGTGGAATTCCAACCACGAGTATCATAGCAACCAAAGAGCCAATCTGGAGCAAAGCAGTTGAAGGTAACGCCCCTTTCTTAGCAACACTGTCAATCAAACCTGCTAGTGGGGAAAGAAGGCGCCTGATTTATCCGTCATTGTTCTTATCTTCATTTACGGACACAATAGCAAAATAACAATACCAGATAAACAGATGTAAAGCAGCACAAATTTACCTTGTTCTTGGTAATGAGGCAAGTTAAATGGTACTTCCAGTCTGTACTTATCATGCTAAAGAACAACCTGACAGAGAAGACTTGCATCTCGTATATTTGTGACACAGCCCTCTTCTTCTAAAGCTGGTAAAGTCTTGCACACTGCTCTATCTGCCGCAGCGTCTCACCTTTTCCACTTTAAATTCCTGGTTTCCTCCCCCTCCCTCCTTCCCCTTCCTCTCCTCTACCGCCCTCCCTCGCTTACCCCCATCTCCAGCACACACAGTCATTACAGTGGATTTGCATGCCTGTGTAGGAGAGCAGAGAGCAGATGAAACGTCCAGACACAAGCCTCGCAAACAAGCAGAGAACTACCAACCACAAAAGAGCCTCCCCTGGAAGAGAATGCATGCTGTATCTATTTAAATATACATCTATACGAGGAGGCAAATAAATACGAATAAAAGTCAACCTCCTCCTAGTATAGCGCTTCCTCGTATACCTGCTCCAATCAGCGCTCCTCCACTGTGTCATTCATCTCCATTTTCTGTGACACCCGTCGAGCCGAGACGGGCGAGCATTTTTCAAATTAATGTCATTGTCAATCTATGTTAGCTCATCAGTTTCTCATCATTGCAAATAATAATGCACCATAATAAGGCTAAATGTTGGATTCTATTGGTATGTGGATTTAGTATGGATAGTTTGAGAAATTGTGATGGGTTGGAATTTTAAACCCAGCTGATTGCTGACATGATAATTGTCATTAAATTGCATTAAACTCATAAAGTCTATAATGTGTCTGAATTTATGCAGGTAAGGATTTAAATGAAAATGCATTTTATATTTGTTATACTAAGCACTGAAACAAATAAAGCTTTCCCCTTGTTCAGGTGGTGTAATAGGTGACACAATGCACTTGCATACTGAAAAACCATGCTTCTGGCTGCTGCAGGTTTTTTACCCAGCATGCCGTGTTCTTCCTGCATTACTTTAACTGATGGGTGAGCAGAGAAACCTACACAAACACAAACCAACAGCTCCATAACTCCAAAATTTTCTGTATATGCCTTTAAATCAGGACATTTTAATTGTCAACATGCACAGACTTTTGCTGGGGTTCAGACACTGCATTGTATCTAGAAAGATTTTTTTGTCAAGGTCAAACATAATCTGAATAAGTCTGCTCAGCCTTACTGTGATACCAATTATTAACCTCTCAAAATGTAGTGTTTGTATTAGAAGGCAATTGTTGCAGTTAATTATTTTGCAAAAGTTAAGTTGGAAGCCAGTCTCCTTCACCTCTCAAAAACACCCACACAAAAAATGACTTCAATTTCCAGACCAGGTCAAGTCTCATCTGACCTTGGATTTATTGGTCAAGAATCACAGTAACTCCGCTCTCCGTCTGACTCATATCACTTCAATTGGACTTGCACCAATCGTAACTGCAGCAGAGAAAGAACAGGAGGAACGGCCAGACCACAGCAATGACGGCAGCCATGTTTGGTACTGGACTGGCTGTGGGTCGAGGTGCTTTGTCCAGATGAGTCAGAGTGAAAGTGGTGCGTCATGTGTCCTACGTGAGTCACTGCCAACGAGAAGCACCAGATACAGTGGACTGTCCAAGTGTCCTGTGTCCACTAATAAACTCTGAGCCTGCAAATCTGAAGCTCAAAGATAGAGGCAAGAGATACGGCAAAAATATGGTTCAACATTGATTATTTCAGATATTTGTTTAGCTGTTGAAACCAACGACAGATATTTCAATAAAGATTTAAAAGACCACAAACTGAAGTAAAATTGTAGTAAAGCTCATGAATTAACTTTTCACTTTTGTTAAAATAATAAGTAGTAGAATATTGAGAATACGAACACAAAACACTATAAAGTGATGATCAAAAATTTAATTGTAAAATCGTACTGCAAGAGGGAATCTGCCACTTTTTACAAAAAAATACATGCACATTTCAGTTGAATTGCAACCTATTTCAGATCATTGCAATCAGATCAATGTATTCATTATAGACACATTACAGACATTATGACTCCAGACAAATTGTTGAAATCCAAGGTCAAAGGTTACCACTGATTCTGAGTGTGTGTAGTTGGCATTCAAGTTAAGAAATACTGGGAAAGTCCTGCTTTGTCTAATAGTTAGCGGTGAGTCATATCAAGGCTCATCGACAAAAATAAGACCATTAAAAAGCAGAACTTGGCCAATACTGGTTTGAAAGTTTGAGCAATTTTTCTGTTTTGGGAAAAGTGACCAATTGGAGGAATAAAAAAAAAATCATAAAATAAAAAAAAATAAAAAAGGATCCTACGGCTTAAAGCGAGATTACACATTGTTACGGGTAGACCTGTCATGATAATTACTATATAGACTTATGGTTCAGTGTATGATAGAAGGAACAAGCATTTTTTAGGGTCAATTGTGGAAAAATGTTATTTTTCAGTACAATGATAAGATTTTCAGTACAATGATAAGATTTGAGCTGCAGAAGGTGGAATTATGAACTTCTATGACTCATTATAGACACAAACTAATCACCTAAGTGCTGCATTCTGTCGTTTATTTCTTGCAGTTCATGTTCTTTAACAATAGTGTGCATTTAGGGTGGTAATTCTGCTTTGTCGTTGGGTTTCATCATTATTATTTGACTTCTATATTTACTTCAATGAGATATTGCACTTCAAAACGTGTCACTGATGAACTGGATTGCTGTACTCTAATTCTACATTTCATTTTTAGAATTTATTCAGACTTTATTCATGAGGGAAACTACATGGACGTAACACCTAAAAAACTAAAAAAAAAAAATTGTATTTTAGTTAAAAAGTAATATGAATAGCACAAATTGCAAAACATTGTTACCAGATTATTCATATTATACCTAATTCTTTCCACAAACTTTTAAAAACAGGTGCAGGTGTCAGTATAAATGTTTTAAATTGACTTATGTACTTATTTGTTTTGCTTGTTTTTTTGTGTATTCTGAACAGGACCCAAAAACCCACAAAAAAAAAAAAAAAAAAAAAAAAAAAAAAGTAATTGCTCTCATTGGGTCTCCCTGTATAAAAGATAAATAACTAAATAAACAACTGCATTTGCAAATATGCCCACAACTGTGCGAAGAGTGGCCCTTACCATAAACTAAACTGCCACTGTCTTTCCTGTTGAAATGAGGTCATTTAGAAAAGCTCAGATAAATATAACCCAGGGTTTTGCTAGAGTTGCATTGTTCCAGACTGAAGGTGCTGCGTTCATTACATTTATCATTTTCTGATTAATGTACAACTACAATGACACACCAAGAAAGCAAAAGCATCAATATACCTGAAACTAGAAAACGCCCAGATAAACAATAAAAACAAACTACAATATCCAAGGTTGAAAGGTTGATACTTAAAGGGCCTATAATATGCAAAACTGCCTCTTGTGAGCTTTAAGTCATGTTATAAGGTTGTTACCTCCTAAAAACATACCTGGAGCTGTGTTTGTTTCATTCACACATGTTTGAGGATATAGATACACTAGACAGACTAATAATAAAGGATTACTAAAAAGTCAAAATGCTCTGTTCCACCTCGTGATGTCATGAAGCAGTAGCATTCAAATTAACAGCTACCTTTTGCCTTCAGTTGTGTGGAGATGAGTACTTCCACATCTAAATTATCCAAATGATTCTAGTGATGATGTATGGAGTGTATAAACACAGTGGAGAACTTCCTGTATTACCACATGACATTATGAGGAGGAGCAGAGTGTTTTCTGTTTGACGGAAGAACTCAGCCTAAATATGGGGAGTGTGTGTTAAACAAGTGTGAATGAAACAAAACACAACTTCAGCAATGTTTGTGATGAGGAAAGAACATTATAACATAGATCAGAGAATAGACCATTGCAGTTGTGTTCTTAAAGGTCCCATATTACCCTAAACTACAGGGTTAGTAGGTTTTATAGCCCCAAGAGACAGAAAATTATATAGTTTACAGAGGGAAATGTAAGTAAATAATTGCAACCTTTTTGAATTACTTGTTGATTATTCTAGTTCTATTCATTTTAGATTTGTTTCGCAGATGCTGCTATATGAATAGTGATTTGATGCCATTTAAAAAGCGCGCACATCGAGACTGAACAAACCATCACAAATTGGTGGAGCGGTCTTTGAGTCTTGAATTTTGGATCAAAATGACGCAATATTAAATTGTTTGGATTTTTGGTGGAACACAAAGAGGGTCTGATTGTCAATGTGAGAGTTCACTGTGTAATCGTCTGCCCTCGCTGACCCCATTTACATGTTCAGAGCTGAGGAGAGACTTCGGCTACACAGACAGATTATCAGATTATGGTCTAATACACATTTTGGGCTCTGACTTAATACTCTCCAGAAAGCTGAACCCGCCAATCTGTTGATATGAAAAATACTACTACTATTACTACTACTGCTACGTTACAAAATTTCAAGCGGGATGCAAAGAAAATGTAACATGCTTAACAGTTCTTACAGTCTCAGTCATTAATATGCACTGTAGCTTTACGTCAACTTGCTTCTTTCTGCAGAAATGTTACTGCTTAGAAATGCAGTACAGCAAGGCATCAACGTTATCCAACTCTATGGAGACAAGTATGTGACATCACTAGGTCAAGTTACATGTCAGATCTGAGAAGTGGCGATCCCGCTCACTGCAACAATACATGTCTTATTTTTTAGCAACAAAAACACCTGTAATCAAATAAATTCAAGAACAATGTTTACTATAAGGCCTTACTACGGAACATTCCAGATAAAGCAATAACCTCTTCATGGAGACATCCGGGCCTAGTTAATAGGATTACTGTGAATATGCTTCATTATGAAGCAATACTTGATAAAAGGTGTATTGTGAAATAATACACACTATGAATCATGGTGGATTCATTTTCTACATCTCTAGTTAAAATATCTGGGCATTAGTTCATGTCTGCTCTACGTAAACAACCTGAATGTTCACTGGCATCAACCACTCCAAGGAAGTTTCCAAAAGAAAAACACATTAAACTGCTCTCAACTGTACAAGAAGTAATGTAGCTCTGCCATTACTATAAAAAATAAAAAGTAACTATTGAATAGTTGGGTTTTTTTGTGAAAGCCAAACAGATTAAAACAAAATGAAGAAATTGAATGGCATTGCGGTGGTCGGCGTAAACCACCAATGGGCCCTTTTTAAACGTGACAAGATTCTTTCAAGAGGAGACAAGATAAAAAGCTGGAATAGGCAATCATTTCTGACGACTAAATGAGCATTATCAGGCATAAACCCAAGCAGCAATCAGCGTTACCAAAGGCTGCATAATTTGTTATCCTCCAATTAAGACCATCTTTGTCAGAGCGTCAGTTAGGACCTTCTTTAACTGGACTTTGCAAAAAGACAGTATCAGTAGGAGCTGTGGGCGCATGCAGAGAAGATGTATCGTCTCCAAAGGTTTTACCTCACCCCCCACAAGGAGAGAGTGAACAGCCAGCTTTTAAATCATAACCAAAAGAAAAACTGTACAATTTACTGCTAGGTTAAACTAAGGATTTAATCTTGGCTCATGAAATTGCACCGCATTTCTGTGTTGGTTAAAAGGAAGCGTTATTAGAATAAAATTTTCAGCAGTTGCTTCATAAACCGTATATGCTTTTCTAAGTTCAATGTGAAATCGCTAAGCTAACAACTTCACAAACAAGAGAACAATATTATCAAATGAATCAAATATTTAGTCAATGTATGGGACAGTTCTAAATAGGTCGACAGTGTCTCACATGCAGTGATTGTCTTATAACCAGAGTTTGATCCCCACTGAGACCAGTACAGTGCTCTTGGGCAAGGCACTTTTCCCATTTTGTCCACTGATTGTGGCTCATGTTAGTTATTGGTGAAGGGCCAAAGCAGCTTAAGTTCCCACATTTCCACCAGTTGCATTCATACTGTATATATAAATGGACATAGCTATCCTGCTAGCCATTGCGTTCCAAATAGGAAATGAGCATGGGCGCACCTCTGGCTCCATCTACTCTGGCTCCAATTCACTGTCTATTGAAAAAAACTATCACACCCCTCTCTCCCCAACTGCTTCTATCGGGCTTGTCATTTTGGGCTTTAAATGTACATATTAATCTGCGCTACATGATCTTGGCTTTTATTTGGCTATTTTGTCCGTGAATCAAGATATGAACATGAATAACAGACCAATCAGGCACCTTCTTTCTATGGAACTCTGCTGCAAATTTGCCCCTATAACTGCTAACCTCTACAAGCTTCATTTGGCTGGAGCCAAATGCTATGGGTGACGCCACACTCCTTTAGTCGATATATGGTTACATCACTAGAATTAACTGAGCTTTGGCGGTCCACCCAGACTTCAATTCGCAAACCAAAAAAAGTTGTGATGTGCAAGGCAAACAACCAAAAATTTCAGCATGTGAATACTAGCAAGCTTCTTTTGCGGTTTGAAAATTGGGTATAGAAGCTTTAACGATACACTTCTAGTTTGATTCGCAAATCTGTGATTAAATACTTTTTCCTCAAACGCAATGAAAATTTTAAAAAAACTTAGCAGTAGCAGTACTAGTTTCCTCCTTTGTTGAAATGTGTCCATGTATCAGTACAGTGCACATTAAGTCATTAGAGTCGGTGCCGTACCCCCCGCTGGTCCAGCCCCGACCCCCTGGTACTAAGCCTTTTCACACTTTCCTTGTGAATCTTAATAAGAGGAGGGAGTTTGGTGGTGGAAGTCGAGGAAGTTGGATAAACGAGTGACACGCACCCCGAGGCGAGCAGCCGGGGGGGTCTCTGTGAGGTCCGGGCCAATCGTGTCAAGACGGAGGCGGCAGACTAAAACAAAACTGACATATCAAAGCTTCACAGTCTTGTAGGGAAAAGGAGGAGGAGAAAAAAGAGCAGGAAAAAGACATTCCATTGAACTCATGAAGCTCGTAGTAATGAAAGAAAACGCCACCAAAAAGACGCAATTAGCGATTAAAGCCAGCAGAGTCATCAAACCACTGCGGATTACAGCAAATAGACACCTTTTACAAATCAAAAAGTAGCAGGGATCACACATGTTTCGTCCAATTCTATGCGTGTTAGTTCAAATGTAATGAAACAGGAATAAGAGAAACAGTTCAACAGAGAACAGCTCAAACTTTTGCTTCTTATACCTTTAATTTTACAGTAGGTAGAAAGACAACTCAGACTAGCTCAACTTAATAAAGGCAATGTGTGTGATTTTTACCATCTTACAAAACAAAAAACAGAACTAGTTTTGTCACGATGAGTTTTGGGATTGTCAGATCAAAGCTGAGTACTGCCATCACAGTAATGCTAGCAATGACAAGCAAGCTAACAGCACACTTCCTGGTTCTGGTAAACAATACAGGACACTAGTCTGCGCAATCATTTCAGTCACACCATCGGAAAACAAATATTTTTTTAATAATATTCATTTTCACTTCCACCAAAAACTCTAGCTGCCCCTGGTGATTGCGAGATAGGCCTGTCATGGTAACAAATGTTGAAGCATGATATATTGTTACAGAGAAATATAGCAATAAACGATAATATTGAAAATACTTTATGACACTGTCACAAAGCAGGATAACCCCAATAAAACACATTTTTAAATATACTGCATCATTAAAAAGCCTGAGCTGCAACGAAAAAAAAAAAAAAATGGAGGAATGAACCTATAATTAGCCAATGCAGTTTATTCAACCCTCTAAAACCTTAGTCTATTACATTAAAATTGGAAAAATCTCTCTACTATTGCAAGAAAAAGTACCCACAATAAATACTGAGCCCCAAAATATAGCGTTCCAGCTTTCATATATTGAATAAGTTGATATTGTAATAATCGTGACAGGACCATTGCGAGAGTTACGTCCCTGCCATGTGCTACCTTCCTGGAATCAAAAAGTACCAGATATCCTATACCCTTTTTTTTTTTGGCTGTTTTTTTAGGCAATCTCCAAACCAAGCATTAGGGAGACAGCTTGTGTGCTCAAACTTTTTATAACTCATCCCTAATCCTTATGATATTAAAGTACAACTGTGCAAACTTGGATTCACTGTTGCGTCAATACACCGTCATTACTAAAACACAGGGACCAGGCCTCCGGCGACTTTCACTGATTCATCGCGTAATGCCTAGTCGACGCAGAGTAGCGCTAATCGCACCCTACCTGGATAAAGCGGGAATGTGGGTGGAAGAGCTGGAAAATAGTATGGGATTATGGCAGTGCTTAAGTGAGTTATATTTAATGATAGCTGATGATAGCAGCCCTTAAGTAGACTAATAAGAAAAAGCAACTGTGATAATAAGAGATTCAACTGAGGGGGCGGACGTGCTGACTTAGACTTTTGTCGATTATGTTGAAAAATAACATTAAGAAAGCACCAAAAATGGAATTTCTAATGAAGGGTATTTGACCTGCTTGTCTCCATGGAGATGTTTTTGCTTCACCAAGAAATGTTCTGCAATATAATCAACATATACACCCCTATGTGGAGAGTGTCACCAAGAAGACGAGTTACAAGTCACATTTGTGTTGAGGCGAACCCGCTCATAAGAATGCACGTTTTTCAAAGCATTTGAGTAAAACAAAACTAATGAAATATAGTTAGAATATTTGTTTGATGCCATACTGCGGAAAATTCCAGGCAAAGGAATATCATCTCAATTGACTAACAGGTAGCGCATCACCAGAAAAGTTATATGAACCTTTAAAGCTACCATTCTAACTTTTATTTGATTTTTTTTCACCAGTAGATGGTGAAAAAATCTGGCCTCTGCTCAGGCTCACCTGTGTTCTCTGCTCTTCTTCTGTCAGACCACAGCTGGCACGCTATCAGACAGAAGTAACGTAGATAGCATCTGGTGGTGTTATGTAAGAATACAACAGGGCTGGGTCAGCCAATATAATTACAAATGGAAGCTTTAAGTGTAATCTTACTTACAGACCTATGATCGTAACTACCAACACCAAAGCATTGTTCCAAAACTTACCTCGGTGGCAAACTTGGACTCAAGCTGTTGATTTTCAAATTCTGAAAAACAAACAAGATCCAGACTATATATTTTCACAGCCCATTACCTGCGATTTCTGTAAGTTTCAGCAACGGTTCAATAAAAAGTTATCTTGAAGTAACAAATAAATGCAAGCAAAACTTAAACTTTAGCCATAATAAATAAGGCTTTACACCTGAACAGCCAGTGAGAGTCTCCTGTTATTGAGAGAGCCAAAACTTGGGTTAGGCTACGGGCCCATCATTTGTCCATTAAAAAAAGTTTATAAATTAAACTCGATACGGTTCAAAGGTGTTACTTTTTACAACTCCATTAAGATTTTTAATGCTTTCCCCTGAAATACAAGAAGAATGCCTCCTCGCACTTTTAAGCATATTTTAATTGACCGATTTTGATTCACGGCATTCTTTGACAAATAATAAAACTGGGCTGGCACTCCAAGAAGACGTGAAAAGTAGGTCAGAGAGTCTCCCGTGAGTCATGGATTCTGGCTCGGGACCAAGATGAGCAGGTATGAAGGGAGAGGGGGGAGGGAGGAATGGAGAAAGAGGGGGGGGGGAGTGAGGGGGGGCAGAGAGAGAGGAGAAGACAGAAGTGAGGGGGAAAGATAGGAGGAGAGAAGGGGAGGGAGGGATCAAGAAAGAGGGTGGGAGAGAGGGAATGAGAGAGGGTGGGGGAGAGAAAGTGAGAGGAAAGAGTGAAAGAGGAAAGAGACGTAGAGTGAAAGAGGGGAGAAAGTAGAAGAGAAAGGGGATGAAAGAGTGAGGAAAAAGTGAAGGAGAGAGAGGAGAAAGAGAGGGACAAAGATAAAGAGGGAAGGCAAAAGAGAGAGAAGCAGATTGAGAAAGATTGGTAGAGAGGTTGCCTAATGATACCCTCACTCCTATTCATCAGGATAATCCAATCCTCTGCAACTGTTTCCCTAATAAAACATGTTAACAAGCCCAACAGCACCTGAGGTTACAGAGATCTCACGTCTTATAACAGTCAGTAGCTCATTCATTCATCTTCCTCCCATCTTCCTCTGTCACTCTCAAATTGCAAAAGTATTCTGTTTCCAACCTGTTCAGCCAGTGTCAGTCAAGGTGAATTTTCAAAACCATATTTACCAAAAGAAAAAAAAAAAAAAACACATTTCACAGAGCAATCAAACTCGTTCTATTGTATGGAAAGATACATTTATTGGCAAACTGAAACGCTCAATCCAGTGTTGACAACACACCATAGGTAACGCTGAGTCCACTATTAACTGGTTATGGATCAGTTGCATTAAATTCAGTCCTATAGTTCACTGGGAAATGCCCTGGCTATCCATTTCAAAAAGGTGGTGAGGCATGTATTTGTGTCAGGTGTCAGGTTTGGAGACAATATTAGCAACATAATAATAAAAATTTTAAAAAAGTAGGTGGATTAATAAGATTTAACAACCAAAACTACGTGATCTGATACCAATATACATATTTTTTTTTTTTTTTTTTTTTTAGTGTCTGCATGTTGAATGAATCATAGGATACAATATAATATACAGTATAGGCCAATCTTCCCAAAGATGGTGTACAAATCCTTCAGATCAATCAGATTGGTGTGCTGTTAGAATGCTAGTTGTTGTTAGCATTACTGTGACAGCAAAACTCTGATCTGGCCTTTAAATGTAGGGAACTGTGCCTGTTACTCTTTGGAGTGAATATTTAAAATGCTAAGACAGTGTTAGGAAACTGAGGAATAAGTTTGGACAAGTCTTCAATTTTGATTATTTGCTTACACTGATTAAAAAAATTAACTATATAAATTAACATATTGCAATGCCATTTTAGAGATTAAGGAATTTACTCATAGTTCCAGTTTTTAGTTCAGTCAGTCATGCATCTCACAGCTGGGTGACACACCAAATCACTTTTTTACCACAGTCTTGTAAGTCTTGTAAAAAAGTGTCAGAGACAGCGCCCCCTTAAGGCCAAAGCCCCACCCCACCGGCCTGTCCCTCCTCTCATTCATGCAGCCGGAGGGAGGGACAGGCATGCGGGCCAGAGGAAGTGTGACTCATCTGGGTAACGAGGAGCATTCTTGGGAATTCTCTGCAGACTTGTTGTTTGTGAAGAACCGTGGAGAGAATGGCACAGTGTAGCAGCAGGCACAACATTCAAGTCTGTCCCAGAATGTATGTGCATATAATGGGCCATGAGGAGGTGGTGTTTAATATGGCAGGAGTTCTACAGTCTGTAAAGGGAAAGAAAGATCTCCACTTTAAGTTTTGGTTTTCTGAAGTTTCAACATCTCTCTGCACAACTTGGTATAGCTTGATTAGGGCATGTGAAAAGAGCCGTGTTTGTGAGTTGAAGTAGAAGAAGAGAGAACTTATAATGGTGCATTGGAGTGTGGAAGAAAAAAAATCCATCTGATGATAATGGAATGATTAAGGCTATTAATATTTTGCCAATTATTCTTTTACAGATACATGTATGAAAATACTCAGCACAATATTATTCAGTCTACTGACACAAAATCCAGTTGCCCTAATAATATTGTTTTGAGAGAACTCTAAATAAATATTTTAAACAGATAATGACGTCAATCTGTACCTATAGTCCCTCTGACCATAGACTGTATAAAGAAGTGGACTACGGGAGTGTAACGTCACTCAAAGTCTCGGCTCCAGTCAAATGAAGCTCACTGAGGCCAGCGGTTATAGGGGTAAATTTGGAGCCAAATTGCAGATTAGGAATTCCAACCACGAGTATTATAGCAACCAAAGAGCCAATCCAGAGCGAGGCTGTTGAAGATGCCTGATTTGTATGTTATTAATGTTTATATCTTGAGTTACAGACACAAAAGCGAAATAAAAATACCAGGATCATGTAGACAAATGTTGAGTAAATTGGAGCTGGACATGCACCCATGCTCACTTCCTATTTGGAACACGGCGGCTAGCAGGTTAGCTGTGTCCATTTATATATACAGTCTATGCTTACTATGCCTACAGCTCATGATCTGGGAATGGGTCAATGTAACGGCTGGTGCCCACTGCTCCTGAAAGGCTGTCTCAGTGGGAGTGGATGCTGGGATGGGTCAAATGCAGAGGACACATTTCCCTTTAGGAACCTCACTTTACACACATTGATAAATAGTCCTGGTTTGAGCCGGGATCAAACTGAAGCTTTGGGGTTTTTTGGCGAAGGCTCTAACCACTGAGCCACTGCAGTCACTATTCAACACTGGAGCAGTCACAAGATTTGAAAAAGAAAGAAAAACATTAAGTTATTTGTATTTGGTAGGAACAACACTAACATGCATAGGAAGCACCAGACAAATACATCACTTAAATTACACCATAATTGACTTACTATAAGATATACCGGCTCCCCAAACTACATGCAAAAACCTTTCTTCAGGCTTGACAACAGACAAATTAGGCAGTGGGATCTAGGTTTGTGCTGAATCTGCAAAAGGACAGTGAGGAGCACATGAGAGGTTTCTAGAAAAAGTGAAAAAATAAATCAGAGCTGAACAGATCCATCAAATCCCACTGCTCCAACCCAAACCACATCTGCAGAAGTTGGCTTTGGCCCGAGCAGATCATGAGCCTCATGCACCACATCACACACAGCCGACAAATTCTACGTGAGCGCAGCTATTTATGGAGGAGCCCACACCGACACTGTCTGCAGACGCCAACAAAAGGAAAAGCTAAAAGGCAAAGGTCTTGTTAGCCAATGCAGGGCTGGTCAAAAGTCTCAGGCTTGTGATGGCGGGGATGATCAGTGGGACAGAAATAGCTGTAGTGACCTGACATGACAAATTTGACAATGAGAGGAGCAGAGGTGAGTGAGCTATTAAACATGGATAATAGGGAAAGTAACAAATAACTATGCATCAAGCAGTTAACTCATTATGAAGAAATAGTGTAGAATTTTGTAGTTGTAAAGTAATAGTGTAGAGAAGGCTGTTGATCGCAAAAACAGTGTCCAGATGACGACCTTTGAAACGTTCTCTACGCTGAACCACTCCTGAGTGAATGAGGGATTACGCCATCTCAAATATAAAAGAAATATTAAGCCCTCTAAGAAATATTAGATTAGATTTATATATTGTCACTATCAGGTAAGAAAAAAGAAATACAGTTTAGCAGGTCCCAGATTAAGCAGCAGTATTGGTACATTTTGTCATTTTGGAAATCATGCGCAAAAATCAACTATCAGTTACATAGTCTATAACAGGCTTAAAAAACACAGATTGAAAAAAGTTGTAGTGTCCTTTTTCAAAGTAAGACTATTGAGTCATATTTCTGCACCATTTATGTTCTATTCACTTCGATACTTTACCCCCAACCAAGAAAAGTAACAGTGTTTAGTGATTTCACACATTTCTGAGTAATATCACTACTATTGTCATATGGAAGTCTGATTTGTCTTCGTCAGTGTCTTGCCGTTTTTGCTGTTAGGGAGCTGTAAAGAAGTGTGATTTGACGAAAAATGTAAAGTGGTAAAAAATAATTGCTGGCGTAGGTTGGCAATAAAAGAGCGTGATTTGCAAGCCAATAAACTTCACTAATTTGCATAAAGGTTTGCAACTTGTAGGTCAATTTGTTAGTCTGGCCTGGCTTGGACAAATGCTTCCAGTACATCTAGTACTAACAAATGAGACATCAACATAGAAGCAAAAAAATGTCATTGCCACACCTAAAATTCACTGTTGTAACCGTCATATTTCACACCAAAACAAACAGACTTGGAGCATGCCACTATTACCAGAAGTAACAAAAAAACGTTTCTACTTATTCTGAGCTGATAACTGGTTCATAAGCAATAACCAGATTTAAACAATACTAAAACTAGTACCAAAAATATACACATTTAAAGTATTGATAATGAAAAGGAAGTCACATTCCGTATTTTCCGGTCTATAAGTCACACTTTTTACTTCCGGAGCTGGCGAAGTTTTTCAGAAGCAATACCGAGGACGAAAAATTCAATGGATTTAGTGATCTGGAGTGAGATTGAGAGTAAACTTGTTAGCTTGTTTTTTTATGCTTTAGTTATCTGATTAACTGTTAATATCTTATGTTAACATATCGCACCGGAATTCAGTTTGTCGTCTATGCTTCATGTAGCTGAATAAATATAAATGTGTAGTTACTTAGCGTGCTGTCTTGCTATACCAGCCTGTTGTTTTCCTATTTTCATTATTATTATATCTTTACCCGTGCTTTACTGCCCCAAAAAATGTTTTCTATTATTATTATAGTCCAGTGTGACTTATGTTTTGTTTTGTTTTTTTGCTGGTGTGTCTTATACTCCGGAGTGACGTATAGTCAGGAAAATACGGTACATACTCCATACAGAACACATACTAACCCTATCCCTGAATGTTCCATTGCATTCTATTGTCCAAGAAATATTGTTGTTTTATCATCACAGTGATGTCAGAACCCTGGTTTAGTATCAAAAGCAGAATTTGTATATTGACAAAATGCATCAAATGTCTTTCCTCAAGCATGGATCCAGGAAAACTGTTAAAATGGTCAAAGAATGCAATATCATTACTTCCAATGCAGCTATACAAACTGTAGCTCTCATTAGCACAAGTGAAATCGCGCACCATATTTTGACTTTATTTCTATGGCTGCTCCTCACTAAGCAACACATTAAGTGCTTAAAGTAGAGTCTCTCATTACAATTTACTACAGCAAAGTTATGGCTTGAAAACACCACATATATCACATGCAACCGCACTATTATTTTTTCACAAATGAAAATATTCAGGCGCGCGATCAAGTCAACTTTCAACAGGCTGTGCTGACGATTTATTGGCCTTTATGCTACCGCAAGAGGATGGTATGAGTCAGAGGAACTACCCCCCGCCTTGCACTATTTTTCCCCTTCACTTTCTGAACTCTGGTGTTTTAGGTACACAGCAGTTTCTCTGTAGAGGCAGAGAAGGACCTATATTAGTCAGACCGATAGTATAAGAGGGGAGATGGATTCTAAATGTGGGCACTATTGCGATTGTCATTTTGGAGATGTGCAAAATTAGAATATCAAGCATTTTGTCTAGAATAAAAAACATTTCAAGGCACTGTACCATCTTAAGGATCAGGTTAAACAGTTTTTAGCAGTCCAGGCATATTCTTCACCTTCTTAACTCACTCCTTTCATCCTAATTATTCAACATAATGTGTGCATAAGTGCTGTGGAGTGTTACTTCCTGGTTTGCGGGCAATAAAAATGCTTTATAATTAAAATGCAGACAGCACACAGTGGTTTCATTTTGACCCTATAAAGAGATGCTTTTACAATATATGTGTATTGGAGCAAAACAGATTCTGATTTGATGATTAAAAATGAAAGCAGAAACTTACAATGTAAAATACAAAAAAAGGGTATATATATACACTACAGTAACGTTTCAATTACAGTTTGATCACTTTTGTGCCATACTTGAATTTCAACCAAGCCATAAAGCTGTCTGAATAATATTAATAATTGCCCACCACTTAATGCAAGCAATAAAAAGATGAGGACTTTAGTAGCACATATATGAGATATACGAGCGTAAAGATCCATAATAGAAGGCAACAAACCAAATGGATTAAAAGTCATAGGACTTTTCTAATCCATGTCCAGATGTGTCAAGAGGGGTCAATGTAAAACGAGTGTACAGACAGGTTCAACACAATCGATGTATAGCATGAAGTATAGGGCTGAGCGAAAGAAGCCGCTGAATAAATAAGAAATGAAAAGCTAAATTCACAAGAGAGAAAGAGGGATAGAGACAGAGAGACAGAGGGAAAAAAGGGAGAGAGAGAGGGCTATATAGAGAGATGATGGCGTGGTGTTATGGAAGTTGATTTGAAAACCAAACCATGGCTGTTGCTTTCCCACATCCAGTCGTATGTAGCGAGCGCCTCTTTAAAAATTTATTCATTTACAGCAAAAAATAGATTAAAGCACCCAGCTGAGCGAAAACTCTAAATTTTAGCTCCAGAATAACATTAATGATAAAACATCTCCTTCAGGCTCCAGGGGATTCGCCTGGGGAAATGCTTCCTTTTTCACCTTAAACCACCTTGACGGCTGTGTAAGAGAATGAGGTCGTAATTGTCTTTTTTAATTATGGTTTGATAAAGGGGCCTGACAGAAAAAGCAAAAAAGTACTTGGTGAGCGAAAAAAAAAAATAAGGACTTCATTTACTAATAAACCTCTTTAAAATAAGCCATATTGGTCATATCGTGATTCACTGCTTTTGTTTAACGCAGCACTATGTTCAAAAATCGACACTTTCCCCCCCTACACTTTTCCTATTGGTCAGTCTCTAGTTAAATTCACCTGCCACTCACTTTGAATATAACAATCACAGTAAAGCGTGAATTTTGTGATATGATTTTTTTGACAGAACACTCACCCCACCCGAATAAGAGTGACCAACAACTCACGAAGCAGTTTTGCCTGAAGAAATGCATTTTCCCACCTTAAACCACATCGAGAATAGTATTCTTTAAAAAATGTGCACTGTGCAACTATGGGATTCGTCATCTGCTTTTCTCTGTGGAGCTTGGAATGTTCCACAGTATGGCATTAAACCTACCCGTCTTGCATTTATTTTATTACAGGTGTGTTTATTGCTCAAAAATACCTTGAAAAACATACACCCTTATTTTGAGCAGAGTGTCCTCTCCAAAAATATGACCCGCAACTTGGCCTGGTTGTCCCCTCCTGCTTGTCTCCCTGAAGACTGATACACAATGGCATCGTGTGCAAGATTCTAGGCAAAGCAATAACATCTACATAGAGACAAGCAGGTGGCATATCCTCCACCAGAAAAGTTACAGAGTGCATCTTAAAAGACAGTCGACATCTACAAAATCTCAAAATGCGCTGTTCCACCTTGTGATGTCATGAAGCAGTAGTTCTCAAGTTTATAGCTACGTTTTACCTTTCGTTCAGTATAGTTGGAGCACTTCCTGTATTACCACATGACATCACTGTAACAGTGTTTTCAGTATGACAGAAGAACACTGCCTAATATGTAGGATTTGTGTGGTAAACATGTGTGAATGAAACAAGGCACAACTCTCTAGCAATGTCTGATGAGGAAACAACATTATAACAGATCAGAAAATAGCATAATATGGGCTTATTAATAAATTAATTTTTAATTGTCATTTTTAATTATTTTCTGAAAATGGTGGTTTGGTCTGTGAGAGAGAGAAAAAAAAAAAACTAATTAAACTCCATCCAAGGATATGTCGGTCCCGTGATGGCGCACCAATGTCATCCTATTCACAGTTTGATATGGAAGACACCGTGAATCAATGACAGCACACACCCAATAAGGCCTGGAAGTGCGCTTACAGTAATTGCTCCGGCCGGTGCTAAATGAGGGTCACTTAAGTGCAATTATCCCCTTCTGATCGGGCACATAAAGAGGCCTTAACATGGCGGAGGGGTCTAGTACAATATGACGCAAAACACAGCTCAAATTGGAATCAGGAAGGCATTTCCAGACGATGAATGGGTCTGTAAGGTTCATCTGCATTCATTGAAATGCGCAGAAGAAGATAATAGAAAAACACCAAGGTTGAGGTTTGATGTACTACAGAGGTTTTCTGTGGAGCAGGACTGAGGGAGCATAGGAGAAACAGAGAGATGGAGAGAAGTTCTGTTAGTCCAATTTTAAGTCCATTCAGATTGAGTTTGTTACATATCTGAGGAGATTAACTGCACAGCCCTTAAGTTTATCACATTTTAATCAAGATTGAGCTACAAGATTAAAAGTGTGTCTTGTTTATGGAATAAACAAATTTACATTGAAAAGATGTTATATTTGTTTTCAATAAAAACTGAAAAATGTGATTGTTCAGAATGAGACAAATAAAATATGATTACATTTTGTCTAATTGCTACACACCTGAGTTTACAATCTCATTTCCATGAGTTTACAATGTCATTTCTTTGTCTTTTTGTTTTACATTTCTACAAATGTAAGCTCATTCGGTCCATTCAATTCGGTTATACGAAAAAAGGTGGTACAGAATCTGAAGTAGTAATAGTGCAAAAATGTTTATAGTTGTAGAAGCTAATCGTGTTCAGTCTGTGCATTTTTATTCAAGTCAATAAAATGTAAAAAACAAAATATTGAGAAAAAAAAGCCCAAGACCAAATAAAGTATTGGGTTTGCATGGGCAGGACTGGAATAGCACTCAACCTGCTAATGATGATCCAAAATGATGTACATTCATTCTTTCCATAATTATTTATTCAACAATAGTAATTACTAACACACACCTTAGTGCTTCACATGCCATACGAGCAGATGATCTCAGGCTTGACTGCCACGAACAAACTTTGGCCAATTAAAATACTTTTCTTTTTCTCTTTTCTTCTATGATTTTAAAAGATGGCAATATTCAGTAGACGATACCAAACCTTCTCCAAATACAGTAAGAAAACCTCTCATTAGTTTACTCTTCTAACAAAACATGATTAAGGGGACTGCACTTGATTTTTTTTTTTCCATGTAATAAAATAAAATGTGTCTTGGCGCAGTAGATATATTGTAAGAGTAGGTTATGGTTAAAATAAGACCGCTGACTGTGCCGTCTGCATCTGATTATAAAACATTTTAGTGTGTAGTTAGCATGCTAGTTGTTATTAGCAAAACACCGCTCTGGCCTGCGAAAGTTGTGAAAAATGCTCATTGAGGTGAACAATTAGGATGTTAGGTAGGTTTTTGGAAAGTCAGGAATAATTTTGGTTACTACAAACAGTAAAAAAATTAACTAGTTGTGTTTTTCATGTTTTCAGACCGGTATGGCGCAGAGAAAGAAAAGCACTACAACAAGGAAATATTGTACATCTTCAAAAACTGACAGGATTACCATAACAAATCAAAATCATGGGTCAACATTGTTATGCTCACTAATTCAATCCACCTGCTATCCCTTCACAACAGTGACCTGATGCCCTTAGGCTAAAATCTGGTTGCCCTGTTACCTGTTGGGCCTTATCCAACTACACAGTATAATGACGAGGGGGGACAGGGGGGTAAAGGGTTTTTCGATGTACATTCATGTTGCCACAGGCCCAACGATCACAGGAGTCCGATAACTGCATCTCCACGACGACCGTTTGAATAATCACTTCAAGAAAGGGATAAATTAAAGAGGCTCTTGGAGAGACTGGACTCTCCGCAGGGCCAGACGCTGAATACAAAATGAGACGCAGGTATTACAGATTTGTTCAAAATTCATTCTTGACCCTCGGCCACTGCCCAGCTGATAACACGGTGATTACAATAGAATTATCATTTGTCATTTGCTGACATGGTACTGACAGTTAGACAAAGTATAATACTGGAAACCAGTCATTTTAAAAGATTGAAATCTGAATCACAAGAATCACATATAGAACATGTTTGTACAGATCTAAACTACAGTGTTACTAGACATTTGGTTGTTTGTGGAGGAAATTATGGTACGTCAAAAACTGCAGCCTTTGTGGTTTGTTAATCCATTTAAATTGCGATTATGATTGTGATGAATCCTGCAATTAATTAAGCCCCACTGTGTAGTATACATAGAATTTGGGGTAGAATATACCTTATTTACAAGTATGTAATATTCAAAAGACAAAATAATAATCTAAATTTATAATCAAATTTATAAGAAAATGTAACTTTGAAAAGATAAATCACAGTATTATTTCTATGCATTTTGGAATTAATGTTGCACTGACAATATTTCCATACTATTACCAAATACAAAAAACATGTTTTTTTTTGTTTTGTTTTTCCATTATAGTTGCGTTTATTGCACTGAAAAACATAGAAAACACATGCATCCTTCCTGTGAGTGGGCTTACATCTCCACAAACCTGACTATTAATTGGCCTGGAGGAGGGCCTCACCCTGATCGTTTCCATGGAAATGTAATTTCCTTTGGCAATAAATTTTCACAATATGGCTTAAGATCTTTCTGTCTCCATGGAGAATGTTCTGAAGTATGGTTTTAACTTTCCATTTCAATGGAATAATGTAGTTGACTTTCCACCAACAGAAAGTTACATACTGGAGCTTTAAACTAGACTTGCTTACTGCAGTAACCTACAGCTATTTTTTTATATAAATAATTTAGAATGCAAGTACAAATTGTACAACATACATCTTGTACAAACATAACTTTTCTTGTACCTGCTTGTTTACTTAGAGAGAGGGGTTAAACCAAGCTGTTCTGGCCCTAGTTGAGCTGTTGTAGCACTTATTGTAAACAGTGCGTTACAGATAACAAAGTGAGCCATTTTCTTCACAGTACAATACGTTATTTGCCACTAGATGTTCACACACACTCAGCACATGGAGACCTTGGAAAAGAAGGTGTCATGCTTTGAAATCATTAAGCAATAGACTTCACAAAGAGCACTGCAGGCTAAAAACCACCATTAAAGACTTGTGTATCACATCCTCCCATTCACACTTTGTAAATGCTTTGTGTGAGAATAAGCAGATGTGTAATCTTCGCTCCCGTTTAGTTCATTCACTACCCTGTTTAACAAAAGAGAGCCACTAAGTAACTGCTTGGTGAAAAGGCAGGTTTTTAAATAACAACAAAAAACTAAATTATACAAATGCCAACAAGGAGGAAAACTCAAAACAAGAATCATGAATAGAGCAAAGACATCTGCCAAGGCACTGATCCGGCCATGCAATCTTAACGAAATGGTGCACACAAATTTTTGACGCAAACTCTAATAATAAAGTAAAAGTGTTAATGCTTTCTAGCCCTCACAAAGGCTTACCTCAAAATGTTGCACAATAATCTGATAATAATCAATACTAAAATTAGTGTTAGTAATACAAAACTACTCATTTGAGCAGGTATCAATACTAAAAAAGTAACATTCGCAAGACAAAAATTACCCTTTCCTGAGTAGCTCTAGAATGATCTTGTTCTGATATAGCTGAAGTATAAGACCACGTAGACTAGTATACACCAATGGACCAACAAGACCACATGGTAATACAAAATAAAGTATTATGGTTTTAAACATATTGATTTTAATTATCATTGTGGTATCGGAATCTGTATTGAGTATCGAGCCTATTCCTTAGTATCAACATCCAGTTTGAAATTTTAGTATCGTGACACACTACTTTACATTTTACAGAACTGCCCTTAGTTTTGTTTGTTTTTTTTTATTAAAAAATAATTAGATCACTTTGACGCCCTATCCAAACCACAATTAAACTTTTGCATAGTTCTTTTTGTGGTTTATGCTAAACTGAAATGAGTCATCGCATCACATTTTAAACTTAGACTTGAATTTGCCACTTTAATACAACTTCTACATGTCCCTTTTCTACAAACAGGAACAGATTATACCCTGATTGAGATTTGTGCATGCAATCTGTGACGCCTCAGCTGCAGTGCATACAAGGCCAATTCCTCAACAGCTAAGCCACAAACGGCTAAAAGTTACTTCTACTGTAAAACACACAACCACACTTTATACATGACACTGTTGATGACGTTCACTATTCAATTGTATATCACCGATACAATACAATAAATAATTTGCGTTTGCCAGGACCAAAAATTGTGTTGCAGGGAGATTAAAAGTCAATATTGTTCTCAAAAAACAACATTACTTAAATTTTCAAAGAAATATTTTGGGAAACATTAGATGCAAATTATGAAGATAATTTTTTTTAATAAACTGAATGTAATTTGCATTTATTTTTCCCATGTTTACTTTTGCTGTATCATTGTGCATTCCAGTCAAAAATATTCTGTAAATTGAGTAACTCTACAAATAGATATTGGTCAGGAGTATCTTTAGCCCGCTATGTTGCAGCAAATAGCCTCATCCCGACAGCTCAGTGAATGCCAGCTATTTAAAGGATGGGTGATTAAAGACCAAACCAGGTCGACCTTTTGATTGCGGGTGCTGACTAAAGCTATGGGCATGTTGTGAGTTGAAGCGTGGTCTGGTGTTGTTCTGGGAGGAAATCTACTCAAAAGTGTCATTATACTGAAACCATGCGTTAAGTTGGCACGTCAAATTAAGACTGTAACGTGCGTAATGAGCAACGTCCGCAAATGCCACAACTGTGAAAGAATTAACAGTATTCACCCTTGATATGCTGTGCAAACCAAAGGTGAGATGCAAATATTTCGTGACAAAAACCCGCTTGTCATCTCATTTAGGGCATGGAACATACACCTCGAGAATCTACCAATGACGCGGGAGCAAATTAACTAAACATGCGTAGCACTTGTTGAATCAGACTGTCCACATGCCGAGCACACACACGCCTTCTTATGCAGTTTTTTTTGCATCGGGGGAATCGTTATTTTAAAGAGGAATTTACTAGGCGCTCGAGAAACGATTGACAGTCGAGCGAACACACTGCAACAGCTGTGCCAGTCAAAATACCTCCAGCGCGCACAGAGGAAAAGCCAAATGACACACACAAACCGATCCATGCTGGCCACTACGTCTCAAATACCAAACAGCTAGCTAACCATAGCCTTTAAGGGCGGGATTGGTCAATATATCCACGCTACAGTGCCAAAACAAACCTTCATACTTGGTCCTATCCATGGAGGGAAGCCCTGGCCAGCGCACGGCTAAAGTTAGCTGGCTAAAAAACTGGCTAGTTAGCTGTCAAAGTTGCCCTGTCAGGTGTCACCGGTTGCTCCACAGGCACGGGGCTAGCAGGCTAACCAAGAACACAGCTGTCAACTTTACACAGCAACCCCAGCGCGCATACACTACATACAGAGCACAAGGAAACACCGCTTGGTTCAAATGTCCCCACAGCCGTCAGTGCGCGCAAAGCAGTGCGCCACGGCCTATTTCAGGGGCTCAATCCCCACAACTTCAGTAGCACTCACTTCCCCGTCAAAGTCGTCCATTTCAAGGGCCTTAATGCAACTTCATGCCCGCGTAGCGCACTTACTCTGGGTGAAAGCTGCTGCCGTGACGCTGGCTCCGTGTAAAAAAAAAAAAATCCCTCACGGTAGTTTTCTCAGAGTGCTTGCCCCCTCCCCTTCATTCCAGCTGCTTCTCGGCGGAGGTTTCCTTGGAGTGTCCCCGGTGCGGAGGTTATAGGGTCCAGGCTGCGCGCGGATCCACCGGTGTGCTCGCCCTCCCGCGGTGGTGCTGGTGGTGCTGTGGCCGTGCTCCTCACTGCCTCACTCCGCCTTCACTTCGCCTTTCTCTCGGCGGCGGCGGCCCAGCCAACATCCGGGACTCTCCCTCGTTTGGGTTAAGTGCCCGGAACTACTTTCATACACGAAGGACGACGCACGCCAAAGGTTTCCCTCTGTTTCCCTCTCAGCACCTCTGGCCCTGCCGCAACAGAAACTAGGGCTTTGGGTCGTTTCTCAAAGACTTTTTAACTTTTATATTAGATCAGCAAGTTAGTATTTCAAAAGAGCAGGAAAATATATATTCATTGTGTTGCATGTATTCAAACTAATTCTGATTTTGTACATCATGGACTAACCATGTGATGAGCTGGGACATACAGAGACTACATTACAAATATTTTTCAGTTTTCAGTTTCAAAGTTTCCGTTAAGTTGTTTTTCTGTCTTCTTTTCAGTCTGTCTTTTCAGTAAGTTTATGTGCAAACTAAAAACACGTTTTCTTGTGTCTATAAATAGATAATTTGCAATTTTTTCATCTCCTAAAGTTTGCCGCCTTCTGAGAAAAGTAACTTTACTGTGAATAAATATGTCGTCTAAATATAATAAATACATACATATACATAGCCTATTTAACCCAAAATACTGAGGGACATTCCACAAATTAATTTGGGCCACATAAGGCCACAAACTATAGGATGAAGACACTTTTGTATTGGTGTATCTTCTTTATATTTAAATCCAAAAAAATAATTTATAAAGCTGAATATCTGCATGAGTTTGGGACATGGATCTATAGGTTTGGGTCCAGAGGAATAAGGGAATCAGGGTACACTACCACTATTATCAGACCAGTTACCACTAACACTATCTAGTATAGTGCAACAGCGCCCCCTTTTGGCAGACATAAAATACAGCTGTTGAGAAATATTTTAAGAGTCATCACACTCCTTCTAATGAAGAGATGGGATTAATAAATCTTTCATAATAGAGCGCATCCAAAGGACTACTCAACACTTATTGCTTATGGATAAATGGTTGTGTGAACTTGTGGCCATAAGTCCTTTATTTAAAAACAATGTGTAAACTGCAGTTGTCCTCCTTCTGATTTTGATGTCCAGTGGTTACTTAGTATTTTTTCCCAGGCAGGATTTAACAGCACAGTACAGCAACCTTTATTAAAAAAAAAAAAAAAAAAAAAAAAAGTCATTTATTACGCCGTTAGTTGGCGCTGTTTGCTCACTCACTGTACCACGTAATACAGAAGAAGTCCAAAAACCAGGAAGTACTCAGGGGAACAAAATTTGACAGAAATTTGTTTTGGAGACTGAAGTAGCTTAGTAGTGGCTCTCGTGGATTGGTTTTGATACACTCATTCTCATTTTTCTTTAAATTTTATTGCATTTGATCACGTTATATTGCTGGAAAGGTGTGACAATCAGTGAGTAACGTTATGCGCCTGGTTTGTTTACCTCCATCACATGCTTTTGCACTACACTAAAGAAAAAGGCAAAGTGCATCTGTAAACCTTTAACCTAATATAATATCGTCTAATTTAAATGCGTTTTGATTAATAATAATGCAGGCTAATTTATAATGTTAAATATGTGACCATTTTTTTCCACTGTTGATGTTTAATTTTGACAAAATGTTGAGTCAGAATGAAAGTGATGGTGAATTCCGTTACAATCTAAAAATAGGAGAGGCTACTGCAAGAAATAAAGTTCATACAATAAAGACAACTTGGCCATATGTGAAGTCTCACTCATTATGAAAAGGAGAGAGAGAGGCTAGGAAAAGTATGACCTATTATTTATTATTTTAAGTTAACTTTCTCCATTGACATGTTATTGCAAAAACCCTGGGGAAAAAAATGCATTCTTACTGTGAACGGGCTCGCCTATTGGTAGATCTGACCTATAATGGCCTGGTGGTGTCACCTGCTTGCCTTCATGAAGATAGAGAAGTTTAATTTCCTAGTGTCTCCATGGAGATGTGCTGGTATAGCCTTGACTAGAAAAGTAACATAGTACACCTTTAACCATATGGCTATTAATAATACATTTTGTTCTCTTCCTTATGACTAACTTTAGGCAATGGCAGAACCAAACATAGATGGGAAACTTGCTGAGGAGTTTGCTGTGCCCGCCCATGTTGAAGAAGTGAAGGAGCGAATGACTGAGTTTGCCCGTAACCACGCGTCTGAGGGGCGCAGGGTGGTCGTGATCACATCAGGGGGCACCAAAGTCCCTCTTGAGTCCCGTACTGTCCGATTTTTGGACAACTTCAGCAGCGGGCGGAGAGGGGCATCTTCTGCGGAGTACTTCATAGAGGCTGGATATGCAGTTGTTTTCCTACACCGGCATCGCTCTCTGTACCCATACACCCGAATGTTCTCAAACATAAACATGCTGGATGCGCTGCAAGTCAAGAGAGACCAAGGAGGAGAGGTGGTGGTCAATCAGGAGGTGCTTCCAAATATTGCCAAAGTTCTAAAACGCTATCAGGAAGTGAAAGAAAACAGGCTACTTCTGCCCATAGAATTCAGCGCACTGTCAGAGTACCTGCATCTCCTGAAAGCTGCAGCACAAGCCCTCAGCTCTATAGGTAAGATATATTTACTTATATTTTCCTCAGGCTCTATTGCAAAAAAAATGTAATATTAAAAATGTTTCTCCAATTGACATTTCTGTTTTCATTTGCGATTTATTTTGACTTGTTGAAATGGAAGTCACCTACCCCAAACCTAACCAAAATGTGTGCTTTTTTAATCCAGGTTCCAAGGCCATGTTTTATTTGGCTGCTGCAGTTTCTGACTTCTATATCCCAGCGTCAGAGATGCCTGAACACAAAATTCAGTCTTCAAATGGACCACTACAGGTAATACATTTAAATATAAGGGAATGTACAATATCATAATCATATATCATACTTCATCAGTTTTGTTAGATCTACTGTACCGTTGTGTATATCCCAGTTTGCACAGTACAGTACAGGTAAACCAATGAGGACTATTCTATTTACAATGGTACATAATATATGAAACAAACATTCTTAAGTAATTATTCAGCTCACTACTTTTCACTTCTACTTGAGTGGTATCACATCAAAGTACTCTTATTTGAGTTTAACATACCCACCTCAGAGCAGTGGTGGATGAACTACTGAATTTTGTAAAAGTACACATACCGGAGCCAAAAAATACTCAAGTAAAAGTAAAAGTACAGTAAAATCTACTTAAGTAAAAGTAGTTAAGGACCTGTTTAAAATGTTGCAAGAGTAAAAAGTAAATGCATTTCACACCGTGTTATTAATTTGTGTTAAAATGTAGTGACAATTAAAATACTAAAAAAATATAAATAAAAGTAAATATATATATATATATATATATCAATATCTATATATATAATATAAAATATATATATAAGGATGTATGTTTATAAATATGTACTGCATGTGTATAAATATGTATGTATATATATATATATGTATGTGTATGTATTATATATATATATATATATGTGTGTGTGTTATATATGTATATGTATATATATTATATATATGTGTAAAATGTAGTATATATATGATAAAAAAAAAAAAAAAAAAAAAATATATATATATATATATATATATATATCTCAATTCTTAATTTTTGTAATGAAGACATTCTGTGTATTTATTTTTGTTTGGTCAAAGCTGTCAAATGTCAGGATGTTCCCACAAAGAAAAATGATAAAAAGTATTCATACTATATACTCCAAACATTTTTAACTGAAAAAAAGTAAAGATGCTGTCAAATGTAAAGAAAAAGTAAAAAGTATTCATTGTAAAATTTACTGAAATAAAGTACTGATACCTTTACTTAGTACTTTACTACTTTTACTTCATTATCTTTTTTAGTGACCTTACCACTGCCTCAGAGTCACCAATCTAGTAAATAATCTAATATCATATCAATGTATTAAAATTCATCTCCCTCTTCTACAGCTCAGTTTGAACATGGTCCCTAAGATCTTGTCTCCACTGGTGAAGGACTGGGCCCCTCAAGCTTTCGTCATTTCCTTTAAACTGGAGACCGACGCCTCCATCCTCCTGGACAAAGCCAAAAGAGCCCTGGACACGTACAGGCACCAGGCTGTAGTGGCCAATGTGCTGGACTCCAGGAGGGGGTATGTCGTCGTGGTAACCAGGGACACTCAAGTGGAGCTCCTTTTATCAGATGAAGATGTGAAAAATGACGTTGAGATTGAGGAGAGGATAGTGAGTAACTTGACATCAGCACATAAAAGGTTTATAAACCAGCAAAAAGTCTGAGGGCCAAAAGAACTGCATGTTGGAATAAGATGTGTAAATTCACTGGGCGTGCTGTTAAATACACCTCTTCTACTGATTTTAAAGCAACTATAGAATCTTTAACATGGCAGTTAAATATTCAATCTGTAAAGGCATTAAGATACAGGTGTGAAATTGGCAATTGCGTTTAGGGCATACGAATAGCAAAGGTGATGATTTTGATCTGTTCAATGAGTGGTTAAATTCAGACCCCATTAAATTTGATAAGCCCATAATAATTCACACATTTCAGTTACATCCCATCACATGAATCCTCTCCACTTTCTTCTGTCTTCAAGCATCAGTTTTGAGTTGAATTATTTATGTAATATGCAACTGATCTGGTGTACTTAATAAAATGTCCAGTTTGTTTATGTGCCCTTGCTTTACCCAGGCTTTGGCTTGTCTTTACGTGTAAGCTAAATACTTTGCCTTTTTTGCTGCATACAGTAAATAAACTTAATGCCTTTTTAAAGATGACCTTCTTGTAAATGTTAGAAGAACCTTATCTTTATGACTAAACAATCTTATGTTTGATAATATAATAACCCAGAATAAACAAGACTACAACAGCTGTGCTCATTGAATTTATTATAAAACCTGGTGAAACTGTATCAATACACTGACCATAACATTGAAACAGTTCATTTGCATAACATTTATATTAGACTTTGAGTTTGATGCTCTTCTTGACTCCAGCGCGGATACCAGACACCTCTCCACTGTAGCGCTTATCCTCAGTTCGCACTTCCCGGACCTGGTGGGATGTCAGGGAAAATTTAGGATCAAAAAATAAACATCGAAAAGATGAAACTTGAAGGTGGCAACTACAAACCTGTCCCTTTCTGCGGATCTTGGCCCGTCTAAACTTCTCTCGGTGTTTGACTCTTGGATTGCGGTCTATCTTCTTCCTCTTCGGAGTTAGCCCCTTGTTCTTGGCCATCTGTAGATTTGAAACAAAAAAGGAGATAGTGAGGTGTAGTTCAATGATGTCAATATATAGCAAAATGATGTAATGCATGAAATATAAAAAATATATAAAATGGTATTGCTGGATTTCAGCTGCCATCACAACATTCAATAGACCTATAATATATCATGGAGAAGAGGAGCAGGTAAAAATGTCATTGTTAATTCAAGTTCAAAGGTCAAGTATCTGATTAGGTTCAACATTTGTAGATTTTCCTTTTGGATGTTTCTTTGAGATTGTATTATAATCAATAAGAGAAACTTGATCGTTAGGGTAACAGAAAGATGTCTATGTTTTGAATGGTTGAAAGTCGTCAAAAAGCCTATAAAACAGAAAGCTGAAATCAATGAATATTTTTTCAAACTTGCCTGATAAGTAATTCCTCTCTTGGCATCTTCATCCTCCTCCTCATCTTCATTCTCATCCATTCTGCAAAAAAAAAAAAAAAAAAAAAACAGAAAAAGTTACAACAATTAATCGATAAACTTCTAAACAATAGAAACTGTATAGATTTTGAAAAACTCACTCCTCCGCCTCTGGAGTTTTGCCTTTCCTCTTGAGTTTCAGTCTCTGTTCGACGCCTTTGTAAAACTCTAAAGCTGCTTCTTCATCCAGTTCAGAGTCTGACTCCTCCATGTCACCAGAACCAGCCTCCTCAGGATTCTGAAAACAAAATAGTTTGAATCTCTTCACAAGAATGGTTTCATATAATTTATTCAAGGTATATTTGACACAAGAGGGGCTAAAAACCAGAGAAAAGTCCAGAAAGTTTTTTGATCATTCAAAAAAATGCTGGTGAATCAAATGCTTGGTAAATCAAAGCTCTTCTAATGGTTACTGAAAAGGGTATTTTGGACACCAACTATTTTATAGACATATAGCGTGGAATATGAACTGAAGAAGTGGCTTGGATGAGCAGCGAAACGTCTTCACTCCTACAACTTTTTGTCCAGTTTACAGATTGGAATTTTTCTTTTACTATGGATCATACCTGGACGACTGAGGGTTTGCACATTCGAATAGGGAGGAAATATTTTTTACTCTTGTTTTCATCATTAAAAGTACTGCTGTGTTGTTTTGTAAAGTAGAAATCAATCCAGCCAGAGCAGACACTGCTTAGGAAAAAAGTTGTCAAAATGTGTCTAAGGTGGGTGATGAATAATTGTGGTCATAAATATATATAATTGTATGGTGAACTTGGAACTATAAATCTATGATTTTTTTTTTTAAATGTAAAAAAACCAAAATGTAATATTGCGGCTCTGAGAAATTGCCACAAAAATGTTAAAATGCCTTTAGTGAATAACAAGATTGTTTGAGAAACATTTAAATAAATAACTGTAAACATTTATCAAATATTAATAATTGTGCAAGAAAAGATAATAAATATTACCTTTTGTTTTTTACTTGTCTTCTTGCCCTCTGTTTTCCGACCGCTCTGGCTTTCCTCTCCAGCCAGCAGCTTTTGAAACTGTGGAGCAAGTCGGGCATCTACTGCACCGAGTTCATTGATGAGCTGAAAAAATACAGCAGGTGTTTTATAATTGAACCCTGTAGTAGTTAATCAATGTTTTGTAGGAAGTGCCTTACATTTCTGTAGGTGAGAAGTCGTTCAATGACGGGATGGTTATGAGCAGGGATCCTTTTTGCTTTCAACACCAAGTAGAAACTGATATTTGTGCAATAGCTATAACAAAAATGGCATTAAATGAATTGGTTGGAGTAGGCCTGTCATGATAATTACAATATTGACTTATTGTTCAATATATGAAAGACGGAACAATAATTTTTCAGGGTCAATATTTATCATGGGAACTTTTTCTTAGAACAGAAAAATACAAAAAAGTTCCCCACTAGTTCAGTGATTAGATTTGATGTATAAAGGGTTGATAAAAAATTATTTCTATTACTCACTATGTCGATGCAAACTACTCATTTATTTCAGGTCATGTTTAAAAATGTGCTCACTCAAGAATAGTTTTTGGGGGAAATGATGGTCTTTTTTTGTGTCAGTGGCATAATTTGTTTCTATATTATCGTTTATCGTCTATAGCAACTTCAGCAATATATCGTACTTCAAAATGTGTTATCGTGACAGGTCTAGTTAGTAGCATAATTGATAAACAGAAACATTTAGTATTGATCTGTGACTCACTTTAAATATAGCTGCTGTTTTGTCTTGAGGTATTCTGCACCCTTTAAAATAAGAAATCAAATTGGGTACTTATACAGCTTATAAAATATTTCATTAATCTGTATCATTTAAGAAAATCAACCTACTTTTCCTGGTGGGACCTTTCCATCGGTGACCATTTGAACAAGCGGCTGTATTTCATCTTTCAATTCGGTAAGCTGCAATAAAAAAAAAAATTTTTTAATTTAATTTTATTATGTTTACATTAAATCATACTTTTTGCAGCCAAATAATTATAATGGTGCATAAATAATTTGTCACCTTCTTCTTGAAATCCTGAATGAGTTCAAGTAATTCTGGCGACTCTTTCTTCAGCAGTTTCATCTTTTCTTTTTGGGACATTTCCTTTAAATCTTTAACAATCTTTTCCTCTGTCTTGACTGCCCCCTCCTCGTCCTTCTCTTCAACCGCAAACTCCTAAACGAACACAATAAAATTAAATACAAAATATAACGGACAAAAATGTAAAAGTATGTGTCATATGAAACAGAAGTTACCTGGAAAAAGTTCAAGTCATAATCCTCCTCGCTCAGATTTGCAGCTAAACGTTTTTGGATTTTAATGGCTTCCTCTTCCTCCTCTTTCTCCTCTTCTTCCAACTCTTCAGGCTTTTTCCCCTCTGTAATTAGATAAATACAATTAAATAAATGAAATTATCAATGTAAATTAAATGAACGCTATAATAACAAAAATAAAAACAGAAAATGCTTACTGGTGGTCACATAGTCAGAGTCGTAAAACATTCTCTTCTTTTTGCCCCAAGCCATTTCATCTGGAAGATCTGGGGAAAAAAATACATAGTCTGAAGTGGTAGCTCTAAATCCAAACAAATAAGCGATAGTGTTGTGTCCTTTATTTCTTGTTGTTGAAAGTTGGCACAAAGAAATGCATAGGTACATAACATTATATTACCTTCCTCTTTCCTCTCCTCCAGGTCACTCTCCATGTCTGTCCCTTCTTCCACATCTTCCTCCTCAGAATCATCCAAAGCCATCACCTCCTCCTGCAGAATTTTTGATCATATGCAATATTTGAATATCCAGTAGAGTACATGCATATATAATGAAAAGCTACAAAATTAACTACAAGGATACAAAATTATAACTCCCTGTGATTCATTTTACAGCTCATTCAGGTTTCTGTAATGCTGTGGAATTTTGCATCCTCTGTATATTCTTAGCAAGGACACCTCCAGTTCATTGTGGTTATGGCATCATTCAATTGTTTGTCCTTCTTTAACAGTATCAGTTTCGTTGCTCAACTCGTCCCACAAAAGCGATCTGCTATGCACTTTTGTACTGGCCAGCTTGTCTCCACGTTGTCCTTCTTACCTCCTATATAAATCCTATATGGAAGCATAGTGAGGCTGGAATAGCCCATACTAACGTGCAGTATTGAGTATTCAATCAGTGGGTCCCGGACTGATGGTAAATAAACTTTTCCTGCTTCAGACATCTAGTCTCCTGCCTCTTTTTACAACTCTAGGGCTTGTTAGGACAACACTTATTTTCTCCAACATGTAATACTTGAGCCTCAACATTTAGGACATGTTTTTGGAAATTTCAGATATACTGTCTTTATAATAACTTTAGTCAATATTGCCCACTCCTTCATGGTAATGATTTTATAAACTATTTGAAACTATTCCTCTTACAACCTTTTTATGACTTTAAATTTTGAAAGCTTCCATCACACAGCAAGTTATTGTAATTACTTTAGCTACATAGTAAAAAGTATCAAATTCACCCACCTCATCATCCAGCTCTTCTTCTTCACTATCCATCTGAACTCCTCGAGCCAGAAGACTCTACAAACATAAAAATATCACCATATCAAAAAACTACAGGCTATTAATTATATTAAATAAATTAAATGTACATCACACTTACCGCAATCTTTTCATCGTGAAACTCAGCAATTTTGTCCTTTGTGTAACTTGATGATCTCTAGGAAAAAAAAAAAAAGTTTGTCTAAAAACATACTTTTCTCATATTCCTTTATTTACACAGAATTTGTAGATGGAAAGATAATAGTTTTAGAGGTGTATATAGGTGTATATAGGTGTATATAAGTGTATATAGGTCTATGTAGGTGTATACAAGTGTATATAGGTGTATACAAGTGTATATAAGTGTATACAAATGTATACAAGTGTATATAGGTGTATACAAGTGTATATAAGTGTATATAGGTGTATATAAGTGTATATAGGTGTATACAAATGTATATAAGTGTATATAAGTGTATACAAGTGTATACAGGTGTATATAGGTGTATACAAGTGTATATAGGTGTATACAAATGTATATAAGTGTATATAGGTGTATGTAAGTGTATATAGGTGTATATAGGTGTATACACGTGTATACAGGTGTATACAAGTGTATATAGGTGTATACAAGTGTATATAGGTGTATACAAGTGTATATAGGTGTATACAAATGTATATAAGTGTATATAAGTGTATATAGGTGTATATAAGTGTATATAGGTGTATATAGGTGTATACAAGTGTATATAGGTGTATACAAATGTATATAAGTGTATATAGGTGTATGTAAGTTTAATAATGCAGGGAAAAACAACAAGCACATGCTAACCAAAATGTGCACAGCACAGCCAGTGGCCAGCAGCCTCTTATTTATTTACCTTATCAGGGACGGGCATGTCTCTGTACGCCTCTGGGTCGTCTTCGTCATATTGCGGTGTTTTCTTTGGTTTCCGAGTGGATCTAGCCCTATCAATACAAAACAACCACAGCAATTTCACGTTAATTTAATTGAATGCCTTTATCTTAGGAAGTGAATGGAAACACGTGTGGATATGACTTGAATCACATGTAGTTTTGTTGTCAAACTTACCTTTGCGCACGAACCATGTTGAAATAATGTTCTACTGATTTTCGCTTAAAATAACCTTAAGAAATTCTAAAAGTGTGTCTTGGATCAACAGCGAAAAGTAAAGAAAATGCAGATTAAGAAGAGCACTCTCGCTCAGCTGATGTCGCCATGTGTGTCCGGGTTTCTTCTTCGCTTCGTTTCGGTGAAATACTGCGTACTGCCCTCTAGCGGCGACAAAACTCTCCAGCATCTTTACACGAATAAAATAGTTTCAAGTTTTTAATTTTTGCTCAGTTGACGTCCTTTTTATGAAGTGTCTATAAAATATAGATTGTTTGGAAATACGTTTTTATAGTGAGTACTTGAACACGGTCAGTAAAAGAATATCTAATAGTAACTAGAATAATGTGATAAGCCAATAATTAGATCTAATTTATGATGTACGTTTATATGCATAAAATAGCACAAAATACCTTATGCTTCATTTGTATCTTAGCGACATTAATTTGCACATTTATATCAGTTTCATTATTTATTTATTTATTTTGTAACAAAATCTGCACAGGTATGAACAATCAGAGAGACTGTTTACAAGACATTTAAATAATCTCCAGAAATCAGATAACGATCAGATTTGGGGCGTGCATGTAAACGTAGCCAGTCTAGGCATACTGATCTAAAAATGTTATCTAAAAATAAACCACTTGATGTATATAAATTTGACACAAAGTCAAGATAACAATTAGACAATTTAGACTAGACAAAGTGAAAACAAATGTATTCATACACAATTCACCATTACATTTAGTTATGTAAAGTCTAAGAAGCGTAGTCTAAGAACTTGCATGTGTTGAGTTGAGTTTTTAAAAGCCTATAGAACATAAGCACAAAAATAGGAAATAGGAAGTAAGAATAGCAGCAAATATATATTTTATTTACAGAAAGAGCTTATGAACTGACGTCAACATCCCGTAACTTCAACCCAGTTTTTATCTATATCTTTACATTAGGTATTAACACTGCATGGGTCACTTTATTCACAAGTAGCCACCATATTTTCATGAAAGCACATTTTAATAGGTAACAGTATATTTCAATGTCCTTCGTCCTTCGTGTCCAGCTCAGACAGAGAACCCTTCCAGTCTGGACTAAAGGCGTAGCTGCGAGGTCTCTCTCTGGGCTGGAAGTTCATAGGGGACCTGTAGAGGGTACTCCGAATATGGTCGTTCCTCTTCTGCATGAGAGCTAAAGCCGGGGTCACAAACTCCACGTCGAACGCCTGGGGACAGACAGGGACAGACACAGTAGAGAGGGAAGGAGAGTCTGTTTAATATCTTTAACCATCCAAATTACATCAAATAAAGAACATATCCAGAATATTTTATATTTTTTCTCTTTGTTATCTAGGGTTTAGCGGGATTAATAAATTAACACCATTGTCACAGCAATAAACAATTCAACAATTAATTTTTATTAAAATGTCCCCTAAATGGTGCCTATTCATGGGTTTTAATCACATGACTTCTTCCTGTTTTGAAGGACATTTTGAGGACTTTTACTCATTCAAAATAATGTTATAATAGTCTAAAATTTGTCAACACATGGATATCAGAAATAAGAAGGAGTTATTTGCATTTTCCATAACAACATAAGATACTGTTGTATAATTTGCATTTAGGGTTTTAATGTAAGTTGAGTGAAAATTTTGAGACAGATATGATAAGTAAAGTTTGGGGTGTGTCAACAGTGCACACTTACCCCTGCTCTGAACCGTGGCACTGGGGCTGTTTTATTGTCCTGCTCTGGGCTGCTGACGCTCAGATCCATCAAGGACCTGCTCAGCTCTGAAAAGGCTGTCTTGGAGCGCTCCCAGGGGGGCTCTCTTTGGGGCTCCCTTTGGTGCTCCCTTTGGTGCTCCCTTTGGTGCTCCCATTGGTGGTCTTTTGGGTACTCATAGGTGCTCTGCTTCAGCTTCATCCTGTTCATGATGTCACTGAGAGAGCTGGTGTCTTCAGCTTGGGGCAGCCTTAAAATCACAGGTTTCTAGGAAGATGAGAAAAGTACAGGGATTATCAATATTGTTTTGGTTTTGATTCTCAAAGTAATATTTAGTCAAGGGATAAATGTTTTGTTTGTTACATGGTGTGAAGAATACACACATATTTTAAATAATTTCAATTTTTCAGGCAGGTGACACAATCCAGTCTAAAAACACAGGGGCTTAAGCATAGACTTATAATGATTAATGGGGATTTTATAAATTTATGGTCGTTTTAGTGGAGCCAAATAAACCACAAAAACTGGATATTTTCTTGTTGTACTACTTAAATTGTGCTGGCCAAAGTTCAGAACACTTACCCTTGAGGATGCCTTGTTTTCAATTTTAAAAGATCCGTCGTTGCTGTCACTTTTCTCCACTTTCACAGTTGTTTCCTGATTCACATCCTGATGTCTTTTAATTGGGGAAAACGCATTAAAGTTGTGCAACGGCTCTGGCTTCCTCTCAGGCCTTTTTAAGTATTTATCATATTTTGTATTCTCTTGAGAAATTTGTCTGGCAACGGTTCTTTCCACCACAGGCTCTATCCTGCACGAAATTTCAACTTATTATGAGCAATTCATTTCAATATTATAATTTAAATTTTTACATTTTTCTGAGAGATTACCTTATCTCTGGAAGGTGTCGCTCCTTCAGTGTGGGGTTTTTTTGGCTGAAAATTAAATATACAGTTGTAACCATGCCAAACTATAGAATAATTAAAGTTTGGTTTATTATGTAACTGGTTCACCATTTTCCCATGAGATTACCTTGTCTCTATGCTTATCTCTGGAGTGAGTGGCTCCTTCAGTGTGGATTTTGTTTGGCTGAAAATGAAATATACGGTTTTAACCATGCCAAACTATAGAATAGTTAAAGTTTGGTTTATTATGTAACTGGTTCACCATTTTCCCAAGAGATTACCTTGTCTGTATGCTTATCTCTGGAGTGAGTGGCTCCTTCAGTGTGGGTTTTGTTTGGCTGAAAATTAAATGTACAGTTTTAACCATGCCAAACTATAGAATAATTAAAGTTTGGTTTATTATGTAACTGGTTCACCATTTTCCCATGAGATTACCTTGTCTCTATGCTTAACTCTGGAGTGAGTGGCTCCTTCAGTGTGGGTTTTGTTTGGCTGAAAATGAAATATACAGTTTTAACAATGCCAAACTATAGAATAATTAAAGTTGGTTTATTATGTAACTGGTTCACCATTTTCCTAAGAGATTACCTTGTCTGTAAGCTTATCTCTGGAGTGAGTGGCTCCTTCAGTGTGGATTTTGTTTGGCTGAAAATTAAATGTACAGTTTTAACAATGCCAAACTATAGAATAATTAAAGTTTGGTTTATTATGTAACTGGTTTGCCATTTTCCTAAGAGATTACCTTGTCTGTATGCTTATCTCTGGAGTGAGTGGCTCCTTCAGTGTGGGTTTTATTTGGCTGAAAATTAAATATACAGTATTAACAATGCCAAACTATAGAATAATGTTTGGTTTATTATGTAACTGGTTTACCTGTAAAAATCTATTAAGGGTGAATCATTGTTGGTGACTGGAGAGATAGGAGGTGGAGGTTCACTGAACCTGGTGACATAAAATGAATAAAATTTGATAGGATAAAATAAAATACCCAAATTGCATACTTTAAAACGGAAGATGATGATAATAATAGTATTGTAATAATAATACTTATAACAACTGTATATAACTGTAATTGTTTCATCTGTGTTTTTTTCAGAAATTCAAAAAGTCCCAAACAAACTTTTTCCCCATTTTGTCTCTGGTCAAATAAACTGTTAAAAATAACTATAACCAAAAAAAAAAAAAAAAAATTGGTTTGTCCCATACCTCTTTTTGCTCAGATCCAAGTGTTTATTACTAAAAAAGTTATCTGCAAATTTGGTATTTTTGTCCATCATCACATTATTCACTGGTATTGGTTTCTCTTTCAAAAACACATCTTCGTGCTCCTCTAGTGGACTGTTTGGGACACTGCACCCTCCTGTTACGACCCCCATGGCGTCCCAGTCCAGCAGGGCGTCACTAGGAGGCGACGGCGGGTTGTTTATCTCAGCATCCGAGAATGGGAGATGTTTTGGGAGCCATATGTCCGAAAAGTTGTTGATGTGATTGGCTATCTGGTTAGAAGAAGTCCTCCTTGGTTCTGGGACAGGGGAAGAAGCGGCAAAGAGGATCCTAAATTCCTGGTCGAATGAGTCCATCACAGAACCAGTGAGGACAGTGACGAGCTGCCGGTGTAGGTGGGCGTCTGACCATGTGAGGCTGGAAAAGAGGAACAGACAGGGTGAGCTTATAATAAGAATGAGACAGGGTGAGGTGTTAAACTGTAAAAACTGTCACCAAAAATGTATTTCAGATAACTTAAAAATACGGAAAAAATAGGAGCTTTGCAAATTTTACTTTTCCTAATGTTATCTGATATAGATAAACTTAGCTGTTACCATATTTATTTGTTTGAAATACCAGAATGTGCACACAATTTAAAATTTTACCTCAAATATACATCAATAGTATTGTTCCCTAACTACTGGTAGAGGAAATTGCTTTAGCTCATTTGGTACAGCGGTTGTCAGTGGTTGGAGGCCTGATTCCGTCAGGACATACTAACGTTTTATCCTTGGGTAAGGCGCACTCCCAGGGACACAAGTACATGGGGGAAAAAGTTTGTGTGCATATGTGAAGTAGTTCCATGATGTAAATTGCTTTGAAGTGCCCACAGAGCTAGAAAAAAATGTCAAGTTGTCCATTTGCCAAATATTTATGAAGTGACACCACACCACAGCCAGAATGTGATTATGATTTGATTTTCCTTTCTAGTTGACCAGTCAGCAGCAAACGTCTTGCACCTACTTTCTAGTAGGAGTTATCGTTACACAGAATACCCTCAGTATTGTTGAGTAAGAGGACAAACAGAACATGAGGTCATGTCTAAACTCACCTGTAGCTGCCGTGAATCACAGTCTGTAAATCCACCATGACAAACTTGTCTTTCATTTCTCCCACCACCATCCGGCCTGCCCTCGAACAAAAACTCTTTCCTCCGAGCACCCGCACCTGCATGTTCTGTCCGGGCAAACATACAGCATCAGCATCTATAGCAACTGCTCAAATATAAAGCAACATACAGCTCACTTGAATGCCTGCATTTACCTTTAGAACAGGGGTGGGTAATATTTTTTTCCCCAAGAGTCATATTCAAATCAAGGCATGTGGCAAAGAGCCGAACCAACACACTCATCGGTGTAACAAAGGCTTATAGCAAATTTCTCTAAAATATCAAGGCTACTGTAATCTATTACTATGCTTGAATTATTCTAAAAACATGCGCAGGCCGTATTAACAATAGTGTGTCCGTTTAAACTTCTACTTGTTTAATTTCTAACAAAACTCAAAGAAAGTATATGGGAAATGGAAAGAATGTATGTCTGTTATGTCATTTCGAAACAATGCATGGGATACCCTTTGGCTGAACTGAAACATATGTCAAAGGTAAAAGTTATTGACATCTTTAACTACCTTTTTGTCACCCTAAGGCAGGAGAGGCTATTAGCTGTATTACGTGAAGTGATACTCAGCCATAACCTGCAGATTTCTTTGTCTTAACTGCTAAAACCATATTCCACAGAAACCCATGAATGCTGTGTAACCTGTTTAGCTGTAACGTCCTTTGAATTCCAGTCTGATAAAACACTGTGCAGTTGCACCTATGAGATACCAGTCCTGATTCAACCTGTGCCTAGTCCTTGTGCTGGATAGGATTACATCAGGCCATTCACCCAGGCTGTGAATCAGCTGTTAAGATTATTTATTTATCCAGAGCATAAACAAACTGCTGCTAGGCGTGTAAGTGGGCAGGGCTTGTACATGTGCGCAGGTGGGTAGAAAGGACATACTTTGTAACTTGCGTGACTAGTGCCCGTGTAATCCCGTCTAGGTCGTCCAGGTATAAGCCATAGCAAAAAGCAAAAACTGACCTAAGCTCTAAAACATTTGTCCAGTTGACAGAACTGAATTTTTCTTTTGTTACTTGAGAAGTATTCTGGATAATTTGAGCTTGTATTTGTACTTTTAGTGTGTAATACTTATTTACTTATACCTGAAGTATATATTTGAGTAAGTGACAAAGGTTTTATTAGACAGTGAAAAGAAAGAATGATAAGTCTGTGTTTTTTATACCGTAACTTAAACCAACAACCCTATAACCCATAAACCTATTAAACCTATACCAAATAATTTAAGTATCTAATTCACGTAGTTATATAATATCTAATGGGAAATTTTCCATATGGATAGCTCTATCTGGCCTATGTCATTACAGGTTATAATACAGTATGGTAAATAAACTTCTGCAACATTATACAACCAGCGTTCCCTGCCTCTCTTTATAGTAGTAGCAGGTTAATGTTATGTAAAGTTCAGCTTCATGTACAGCTGTTAAATAACATCCCTGTTACATGTGTATCTACTACTTTATTGCACTTCTAGTTAGCTGCTAAATTTTGTTTGTGGTGTACTTGCAGTGTAATGCCAATATGACATTGAATATAATATAATTTAATTTCCACAACATTATCTATCTATACTCCTGCATGTATAATTTGTTGAAAACCTCCCTTTTTCTTTGTATGAGTGGTCTGGGCTTACCGGATGCCTGAGCCGTTGAATAGTGCTTTCATGAGTGGTCCTCTGATTTAAAATGATGTAAACTGGGACCCCACGAGAGGCAGCGTTGTGCAGGTCCCCGATCACAGCGCCGTCTGTCAGTCTGTCTGTTACTATGGCGATCACCTGCAACACGACGTCACACATTTAAGGTAGAAGATCCATCCATGGGTGTCAGAGTGATTAGGATTAAATTAGGACTACTGCCATAGCAATTAACAATTCAATTAGCTAGTATTAGCTAAGTGTGATGTGATGTGGATAGTAGTTTTAATGCCTTTTAGGCCTGGTTTTAACATAATTACCTGAATTAAATTGATTGAAGCTACAGTTGATAATTTCTGATATTTTTCCCCCACACATTTGTTGTTAGTCAGTCAAGCTCAAACTGTAGCCAAAGCTTCAGTATATTTCTGTCAATAACAACACAATCACCTATGGCAACTTGATAAGTGACTACTCTGAGCATTGAAATATAAACCTGCCACTTATTGCATGTGATTGTTAGTTTAGAAGTTCATATTTCAGAGTGCTCTCAACTTCAGTACATCTGTACAAGTTTAAATCGTGCTCTCTTGTTTATTAACAGTATAATAGCCTATGCAAATGTAATGCCTGCAATATTTTGTTATGTTTTACCCAAATCATTGAAGGTCCCGTATTAAATAACATTGACTAAAGTGAGCTTTAAGCCATGTTATAATATTGGTACCTCATCAAAAACATGCCTGGACTTGTGTTTTGTTTCACTCACACCTGTTTGAGTAACTCTTATTTATTGGTCTGTCTACATCTCCCAAACTCAAAATGCTCTGTTCCACCTTGTGATATCATGAAGCAGTAGTGTTCAAGTTAACAGCCACCTTTTACCTTTAGTGCAGTAGAGATTGGCAATTCCAGGATCTGAAATTAACGAAATTATTCTAGTGAAGGTGTGCAGAGTTTAAAAACACAGTGGAGCACACTGTGTATTCCCACCGAGACATGACAAGGTGGAGCAAAGTGTTTTCTCTTTGAGAGAAGATCTCAGCCTAATTCTGCAGGGTTTGTGTGTTAAACATGTGTGAATGAACCAAAACACAACTCCATGTGTGTTTTTGATGAGGAAACAGAATTACAACATAGATCAGAAAATAGCGTAATATCGGCCATTTAAGTAAATATATAACACTTTTCTAACTGGACACTCAAAGCAAGCATCATTTTGCCATCCACACATCAGTACACAAAGAGTGGAGGAGAGGGTAAGTGTCTTGTCCACTGGAGAAAGCAGGGACCAGACAGGCAACCCTCGCTACGGTCACTCATTTAACACATATGATATTTTTCACTTATTACAAATTACACTGCTATATTAAAGATGCACTATGTAACTTTTCGAGTGGAGGGTCAACCACCTTTTTGTCTCCATAGAGAGATTATTGCTTTGTCTGAAATGTTCCACTGTATGGTATAAATAAAACAAATCCATAGAGAGAAGCTACTAGTCAGAATACATGTTTATGAAGGTGTTTTCTTAGCAGTGAAGCACCTGTAATTGAATGAATGCAAGATAGGTGCGTTTAATGCCGTACGTTGAAATATTCCAGGCTACGTAATCATATCACTTGGAAAAAAAGTGGGTAGCAGCCCTTTTTTCAGTAAAGTTCCATAGTGTGCCTTTAAATATATGAATTCAAAGCACATTAAAAGAACATACTTGAGTGGCCATCTGCAGATGTTGTCGTATGAGTTCCCTCACAGAAGGCTCTCCTTCTGCTGGAGGGCTGGTGTAGACTTTGACACTATTGTTTTGTCCCCATGGGTTTCTCTCTGGCCACCCTAGGTCCAGGCTCGGGGGAGGGACGTCCGAATGCGCCGGGTAATACGTGGACGAATAACCCTCATAACCCAAGTCCAGTCCGTTATCCCAGTGTTCCTCCTTTGGCAGTGGACTCAAGTGGTAGTCCTGGACCCAGTTTGTAATATCATTAACTTCTTCAGGTGATAGAAAGGAGCTTGAATGTTCAGATCCCGCTGTGCTATAGAACGCTTCTGGTCCCACGTTTAAAAGCCTCTCCACGGCCAAGCGTTCAGTTTCAGAGTAAAGAAAGTCCGGGGATGTTTCAGACACAGGGAGGAAGATAACATCCTCATCAAGACTTTGTTCATGGGAGTTTGACATGGTTAAGTTTGCCTTCACGAGATTAGATATAAGGAGGTCTCTGAACAGGCACCATTGCAAAATCCAGAAGACTCATAGTGCTATGCTGTAAAAAAAAAAAAGTAAAATAAATAAACATGAGGAGATGAAAAATATTGTAGAATTCAGCCACAAGAAACCATATTGTTGATTAAAAAAAACACTTAAATATCACATGAGAGAATTGGGATAGTAGTAAAGTTGTGCTCTGTAATTTTCTGATCTGATGCGGGTGCCTCTTTGGAGATACATACGTTGAATTCCATACTGTAGGCAAACAATACTATCTCCATGGAGACACAATAGAGGACCCTTTATCAGAAAGGTACATAATTCACCTTTAGACACATATAGGCTACTGTTATTTGCATTGGCATCCTCAGTAAAGAACATTACCGCATGAGTAAAGATACATAGTAAATAAATATTATCTGGAATTTAAAATGTCTTCAAAAACATCTGATTTGCCAGTCAACTTTTAGTCATTTGAACCTAGCTTTGAACAGGTTTGGCAACAAAATCCTTTTTTTTCAAGTTGCTAACACACTTATTAAATTGTCAATTGTGTTTAGGATGATATTATATTTGATTTCATCCTTCCTTTCTAAGATCCCCAACAGTTACTCAACTACCAACTGGTTATGATTTTCAAATTAATTTTGACAACAATTATTACATTGGATGCCCTTCCAACCTACCACAAGTTGGGACTAGGACAAAGAGAGGGCTATACTGGCTTTAAGATTGTAGATTTTCAATTAATAATAATGCTAACTATTACCACTAAAGGATAAATGGGTAGTTTATTTGACTAAAAGTATCTACCACTAATGTATAAGTACTGCTTTGTTTGGCAAATATATGGCTTAATTTCACTACCTTCCAAATGAATTTTTTGCTGTGCTGCCGACTTCTTGCTTATCTTCCATGTTTCCATATCTCCACTTTGTCTTGATAAACGATTACAATTCTTTGGTCAAAGTCCAAAACTGTAGACCTCTTCCTGACTTCTAAAAAAACAAACAAAAAAAACAGAAATATTCAAATGGAAAAACAGTGAAAACCTTTTGAATCCAGCGTTCAGTATTGTGAAACTCACCGGCCGGACAGCATGCCTCCTCTATGGGGCTTGTACAGGTACATAGCAGTTCCCTCCCAACTATGACATTTGAGTGACTCTCCACTCCTTCTTCTAGATTCCTCACATTCCCCACACTGACAGATTAGTGGTTGTTAAGAGACACTCTCACAGTGCCATTGTTCCTCCTATAATAAAAATCCTGCCCATTTGTATTTGATTATTTTGTGGTTCAGCGTATTTAAATGCCAAGGCAAGTTTTATTATAAGTGTCATAAGGTTAGTACTTCCTGTTCACCTAGTGCAAATATTTGGAGATGGAGGTGATTTTCAAAGTGGGACTTCAAGTATGTGTAAACTCAAGTAAAAGTAATGTTATGGTGTATTAGTGGGGTATGGCGCAAGTGAAACTAAAAGTTCCGAACAAGACAACTGCTTGAGTATTGAATGTAAATTGAAGCTGAAGTTATGTGCTAGTGCTACTACAACCACTATTTTAATACGTAAACACGAGTACTATGTGAAGGGGATACAACTACTGCATTTAGTTTTAATATTAGTCTACTACTTGTTACTGACTGTAACACCGGTTTATAGAGCAATTTCATAAAACACATGATTAACATGAGTAAAATAAGACCCCAAAGGCTACATTTCATAGTACCCCCCTTTCCATGATGTTAAAGGAGAAATAAAATACAATAAAATACAAAACAGACACACTGCATATGGTTAGTAAGTATGCGAAACAAGACTAAGACATCGATAGAAAAACAGTAAGTGACAGAACTGCTCTTAAGAACAGTACAAATATTTACACAGTTCACAAAATGTAGAACACAACAGGTTTAGTGTTCTCAGATGTATGTGTTTAACTGTTTCAGATATTTAACGCTTATATGTGGTTTGCTGTTTAATATATCCAGGTGTAGGGCTACAGGATTAATCACACATTGAATAAATGGATGAAATTGACAAATCGCAATGCCTGCCTTTTTTTTTAAGTAAATAAGTTCTCCCCATAAATAACAACATTTTTGTCTTAATCTGGAACTGAACTGAACTTTGAACACAATCCTATTATTAAAACATCCATAGCAAATCTAATCACTACTACAATGCTTGTCAGAAAAAAAACACAAAAAAGATTTCCAGATCATTCGTCCCTCCTCTGGTATTGATTTTCACTTTGAAACCTATGCCACTGTGGTGTAGTAATTTTCGTACTTAGCATGCTTGTTGCAGCAGTTTTTCAATAGATCCATTTCCATTTGACAGGGTATGTTTTAAGTATATGTAAAGTACACTATGTTAAGTTGTACTCCTTTTCAATTCACATGAGCCATAGGCCTATCATCAAATTGCTAGTTCATCTTGTTACTCTTGCCTAAATGTAGTTTCCATTCAGTACCGGTATATAGTAAATAGTCATAACATTAGTTGTGGATTATAGACACACCTTTATATTTTTAAAGGCATAGAAATGGAATAATGCTGTCGACAAACCATCAATTACAACTGAGCTTTTCTTATCAGCACATTAGCCGTTAAAAAACATGTCTTGTCTGGTTTCAAGACCCCTAGTGGACATATTATTGATAGCAACTAGGTAAATAACTGTTGTGATGATAAGACAGTAGTGTTATAATAACGCGTAATGAGTTCAAACTCGATTTTGATAATAGGGAAAAGGCTTGATTACGATTTCAATGGGAAAATACAGATTTTTTTGTGTGTAATTTTAAATGATATATTAGTGTTTCTGTATGAGGTCTTGTACTATTTAAAATATTGATTCATTCAAAACTTTCCAGGCCCTGTTTCCAGGCCCTATGAAAGAGATTTTTTCAGTGTCAGTACCTCAGTGTCAATGATTATCTTATTTTTTTAAATCTTTTTTCTGGTTTTACGATCAATTAGTATCTGGATCAATTAGTATCTGGGTAACACGTTTTTGACAACCCTATAACTCCAAACTTTTTCTCATTAAGTGACAGCGGGGCAACAGTGGCTCAGTGGTTAGAGTGTTGGTCGCCCAACACGAAGGTCGGAGGATCGAGCCCCGCTCGGTGTGTGCGTGAATGATCGGTGGTGGTTGGAGGGGCCGAAGGTGCAAACTGGCAGCCTCGCTGCCCCAGGGCAGCTGTGGCTACAATAGTAGCTTACAATCACCAAGTGTGGAGTGAACGAATAATGACTATAGTGTAGCGCTTTGAGAGGCTTTGACAAGCCTGTAAAGTGCATTACAAGTTGTACACAGGCCAATTGAGTCACCAATACAGTGAATACTTCAAATCTGTGTTATTATTACAAGTTAGACTGAACCATTAGACCTTTATCATGCTTACATCCTCAATGGGACAAATTAAATATTTGATATGGACTTGTTAAAGTAGATTTTCAGAAATATACAGTAAAAAGTACTGTTTAAGGGAATATGGGCCAATTCACCTGGAAGCTTGAGGGCCAAGAACAATTGGTCACAGTTTGGGTATGCCTGTAAACACACCTTATAATAATGAAGTGCAGGTAAAAAGAAGTGCATTTGTATGTGTAATCAAAAATAATAATAAAAAATATATAATCCAAACAAATTAAACAAAAATACAAAAAACAAAAAATCTGCCAAAATGCAATACAAAGTACAAAGACTTTTTGTTTGCTAATTGGGGTTCACTCATGTATTGCTCATCTTCCGGTAACTTGCGTATGTGGGTGAGGCTATCCCAGAAGCAACTATGGGCCATAGGGCTTACTCACACACCGGACAGGTTCATTAACAGACAATCAATCATTCAGTTTCATTCACAACAAAAAAATATTGAGTCACCAATACTACATCTGTTCATAATAAGCAAAACCAAAACCTGTAGAATCAATAGGCTGCATTTATGTTTTAATTCGATTTGGAAAATTCAGATACAGGGCAAAGGTTAGTTAGCTTTTGAAGAAAATATCTAAACTACCTCATTGTTTTTGTTAGTAACTGAGCCCACAGATTCACTATGTTAATAATGTGGCTTCATGATTTACCTTAGTTAATTTGTGCTAAGAGAGAACACAGTAAACTTTGTGGTCATTTTTGTTGCAGGTGGATATAGGCCCAGTAATTACAATGTTAAAGTGCCTTACAGGTTTACTTACTGTGAGTCCTTCCAATTACATTATCTTCAAATCATAAATCAACACAAATGTTTTCATCCCTCATTACTTTTACTTGTGTATAGTAGTAGTAGTAGTAGTTTCCCCAGATACTTTTTACTCTTACTTGGATAATTTCCTGAACCACTGCTTTGTAATTTTTGGCAACTCTACCCACCGCTGTTTGAGCTGCAGGATGTGTGTCACTTGAACGCAAACAATAAAAACAGGTTTAGCTTTTATTAACAAAGTTGGATAATCACTTGCAAAACAAACACTAACACATTAAAACACTAACAGTACATAGTCTTACCTTCAAAATGATAGGAGTCCTTATTGTGATCCACCTGGCTCCTAAGGCTACAATAGCGAGGTGCCCAGACTTCCCCCTCCCCAGACACCTCCTTGGCCATTCTTCAGATTTCCACGCCTGCAGTAATGTTGACTCCAGTAGCTTTAAATCTCTTGAACAGATCTTTGATAACATTTAAAGTGGTTAAGTGTTTGTACTGTGAAACCATTTGGCTGATTCTACATGATTTGCTAATGTAACAGAGAAAACATTATTACCTGTGATAATAGCAGCACTTCTGATAAGTTTGGGCACGTAGCTACTGTTTAATGAAACTGTCAAGAAAGAAATGAAAAGGAAGAACACTAAAAATCTACAGAAAAAAATATATCTGAACGTTCATGACTTAACTGGACAGCCTCATGTTTTTAGCCTGTGCTATGTTTTAGCCTAGCTTTAGCCTTGTCAACAAAAATACATTGAAACATGTTAATTTGTCCTTAAATGTAAGCTTTTTCTGCAGCATAAGAACTAGAGACATCCTAATAAATTTTATGTTACTTAAACATTTAACTTTAAGAATTCACTTTTTCCTCCAGTTTCCTCACGTTTCATCAGTGGAGTTACTGAGTGGTTTGGGCGCCCCCTACTGGCCACAAAATGTTACGCTTCTTATTTATTTGCTACGGACTGACACACAATGAAGGATGCCTGTTGTTCATCACATGCACTTTCATGCTGTCAGATTTTGTAAGTACTTATTACTTATAGTACTTATTCTAAATACTGAAGTACAGCCTATGTACAAAGACCATGTTGTGATTTTGAATATATAGGCCTAACTAGTCAGTAACAATGTACCTGGCAAAGGGCATTGTTCCTGATTGGTTTCTTCTTATTATTTTTTTTTTCAAAAAAAAAAAAAAATAAAATAAAATAAAATAAAATAAATTAAATCAATTTATCGAAGTTGCTGGTTCAAAGAAGTGGCCCCACCATTAGTGGGGTCCACAAGTTTCATATTCCGTCAAAAGTGCAGCCAGTATGATTTTTTTTTATATAGTTTTATTTAAAATATATCATCTGAATATATAAAAACAGTTTAACATTATACACTACATGATAGACAGACAGACAGACAGACAGACAGACGGATAGACAGATAAATAGATAGATAGATAAATAGATAGATAGACACGCTATAACAAAGTGTTGGTAATTATTAACTACAATAATAATGTATTTTCAATGTGCAGTGAATTTAGTCTTCCTTCAGAGGTCAAAGTGGTCAGATACAGTCCTGTAATAGTCTACATGCCTAAGTCCTGTCAGTCTGACTGTTAAAAAAGATAGCAAAACATTAATGAATATAAAAGTTGTTCTTTTCAGCTCCACAATCACTTTTGCCAAATGTACAGCTTTATTATGGTTTTATATTCTTTTATTATTTATTTCTAATTGTGGCTTATCTCAGTGTTTCTTGCGTAGATGCACGTAGAGGACGCCGCTCAGTAACAACAGAGGCACACAGACCCAGGCCAAAATGAAGCAGTATCCAAAACGCCCCAAGTTTGGATCTCTGGAGTCGGCTAAAATCTCCTTTCTGTGGAACGTGAAAATCAGGCAAGCGGCAAAATCTGTAAAACCTGCAAAAAACATTATTACAGATGAGAAACTTTTATACCCAGAGTTGTGTTTTGTTTCAATCACACATGTTTGAGTAATCCCGGTTTATTAGTCTGTCTACATTTACAAAGCTGAAAATGCTCTGTTCCACCTTGTGATGTCACGTAGTGGTAGTTTGCAAGTTAACCGCTACCTTTTAACTTTAGTTCAGTAGAGATGGGCAATTCCAGGGCTGAAATCATTCACATGATTTTAGTGAAGGTATATGGAGTTTAAAAACAAAAACACAGTGGAGCACTTCTTGTATTATCACATAGCATCACAAAGTGGAACAGAGTGAGAGAATACAGCCTAACTATGCAGAGTGTGCGTGTTAAACGTGTGTGAATGAAAAAGAAAACACAACTTCAGATACGTTTTTGATCAGGAAACAGCATTATAATAAAGACCAGAAAACAACAACCAGGATAATCAGTTTTATGAATGATTAAAATTATGTAGGATTGAAACTGCCCTAAAATGCATATTAGCCAAGGCTATTTTTTGGCTATTTGGCTATTTTATTTGCCAAATGCTCTTCCACAAATTCTGACAGGAGTGAACAGGGATTAAATGTATTGGCCATAGAAAAAACTGAAGTATGCTCACAGGAAGAAAACCATACGTATGTACATTTTTTACATTTTTATTTGAATAACATACTTACTAAAATAATTTCATTTTCTAGTATAGATAGAAACATATACTGGTATTGAAAGAAGTCTGTGGATATTATTATATGAATTTGGGGAATTCATATAATAATATCCACAGCCTTGTTTCAATACCAATAAATGACCCTGCGTAACTTCATCAGTTGTTCTGAATTTTGAACAATCGGTATCAGCATCAGTCATGAAAAAAACAGAAAACACATGGGTCAGTTCCTCTCCATGGTGTTCAAAATGATGCACAGTTAGGACCATTAGCATAGCAATTAACAATTCAAAACAAAATATCATGTCTCTTGTATGGTCCTCAAAATGGCACCAAATAACAGGTAGCTGAAACCCATGAATAGTAGAGGAATGCTTGTGACACAATGTATTTATTTGGTTTATTTAACAGGGACAACGTGCATTACAATGTGAAAATCACATCAATTTAAAATATTACCTGCAAAAGCTTGACAGAATCCAGTGAAGTAGAAGAGTCCTCCTTTGGACAAGGCAAAGAGCTGTCCCAGAAATACCAGGAAGGAGATGGAAGAGAAGACCACCGAGAGGACCATGAGCGCCTGCACGGACTGGAGCCAATCTGAAGTGGGAAAGAGGGGAAAGGGGGTTGGAGGGTGGAAGACAGTGGAAGACAGTGGGGAGGATAGGGTGGAGGACAGGGGGGAGAGGGTGGAGGAGGGGGTGGAAGAGAGGGTAGAGGAGAGAGCAGAGGAGAGGGTAGAGGAAAGAGTAGAGGAGAGGGTAGAGGAGAGAGTAGAGGAGAGGGTAGAGGAGAGAGGAAGAGTAGAGGAGAGGGTAGAGGAGAGAGCAGAGGACAGGGTAGAGGAGAGGGTAGAGGAAGAGTAGAGGAGAGGGTAGAGGAGAGAGCAGAGAGAGAGGGTAGAGGAGAGAGAGCAGGAGAGAGGAGAGGGTAGAGGAAGAGTAGAGGAGAGGGTAGAGGAGAGGGTAGAGGAAAGAGTAGAGGAGAGCGTAGAGGAAAGAGTAGAGGAGAGCGTAGAGGAAAGAGTAGAGGAGAGGGTAGAGGAGAGAGCAGAGGAGAGGGTAGAGGAAAGAGTAGAGGAGAGGGTAGAGGAGGGAGCAGAGGAAAGAGTAGAGGAGAGGGTAGAGGAGAGGGTAGAGGAAAGAGTAGAGGAGGGGGTAGAGGAAAGGGTAGAGGAGAGAGCAGAGGAGAGGGTAGAGGAGAGGGTAGAGGAAAGAGTAGAGGACAGGGTAGAGGAGAGAGCAGAGGAGAGGGTAGAGGAAAGAGTAGGGGAGGGGGTAGAGGAAAGGGTAGAGGAGAGGGTAGAGGAGAGAGCAGAGGAGAGAGCAGAGGAGAGGGTAGGGGAGAGGGTAGAGGAAAGAGTAGAGGAAAGGGTAGAGGAGAGAGCAGAGGAAAGGGTAGAGGAAAGAGTAGAGGAGAGGGTAGAGGAGAGAACAGAGGAAAGGGTAGAGGAGAGAGCAGAGGAAAGAGTAGAGGAGAGGGTTGAGGAGAGAGCAGAGGAAAGAGCAGAGGAGAGGGTAGAGGAGAGGGTAGAGGAGAGAGCAGAGGAGGGAGCAGAGGAGAGGGTAGAGGACAGGGTGGAGGACAGGGTGGAGGACAGGGTGGAGGAGAGGGTAGACTAAATAAAATATATTCTGGCACAGAGCAATTGTGTGATCATTAGAGCTGTACAATATCAGGAATAAGTGTGACAATGTTGTTGCATGTTGTGGTGATGATATGGTCTGAGACATAGTGACCTCAATGGACAATGGAAAGTTCACTTGTGTTAAAATGCACTGGGTAATTTAGGTCTTGTTGGGTAACGACCAAAATGGACTGTACTTAACATAACTAAAGCAAAACAAGACACATTTGGGTTTAAAATTTGGTGATTTTTTTTCTACTCCCTTGTCTGTTATTGTGCTTTTAGATTCAGTTGTGGGAAAAAGTACTGACTTTTGTTAGTTAAGTAAAAGCACAGGTACCAGAGGAAAAAAATACTCAAGGAAAAGTATCAGGTGAAAAAATCTACTTAAGTACCCATTTTAGTATGTAAGTAAGAGAAAAGGGTAAAAGTATTCCACATATATTTTGAGGTATAAGGCTTCAACTGTATTGATTTTTATAAAGATTTGTGCTGAATTTTGTTTAACAGTAACAAATGAAAATCAATATATTTTTTCCTACCTGTTTTTGTTTGCGCAAACTACGAGCGTGTTAAAAATAAGCATCTCAAACAATATTAAAATATACATTTACTTTTCAGTCCAGTTAAAAATGTAGTGAAGTAGAAAGTACAGATACCTAAAATGCATACTTAAGCAGTACTTAAGCAGTACTTTACTACTTTTCCTTTGTTACGTTCCACACCTGTTTAGATTAGATTTCTTTAAAACTGTTTTCTATGAGATACTCTTTAATAAGTTCTGTATATTCCATGTTCTACAGTGGGACGTTAAAGATAAGACACGCTAGCAGAGCCCACTAAAAAAGTTATAGTGTAACTTTAACAAGACTATTCACTGTTCACAACACATTTTCAGTATATTTCAAACATATTTACCGTTCTCATTGGTGGCAGCACAAAGCCACGTTTTTGTAGCGTTGTCTTGGAAACAGTTGTACCAGAGATCTGAAATTTCCGAGTCGTCCCAAACCCACCAGGACTACAGAAACAAGTAAAATGTGAGTTTACTAAATGCTGTTACATCTATCTAGAATTTAACTGAATAATTTGGGAAAAATATCTAATTTGCAATTTTTCTGACAAGTACCATTACGATTTTGATTAGATTTTCGATGTATGTTTTAGTGATAGGATTCTCTTTATGTGTTCAAACATGTCCAGAAGAATTTTCCTACAGGGTTAGCAGTTTTTTATGCAGATTTAAACAGGATATTTTCTTGTTTGTGGAGGAAATTATGCTTCTTCAATAATAGCAGAATTTTATTTGGCAATCGTGTCCATTCAAATTGCAATTTTGATTTGATTTTGATTAATATTGTAGCCCTACCGCTATCTGCATCAATCTATTTTCATTTTTAGCTCACTTTTTCCAGCGTTGAAATGAGAAGCATGGCCAAGTGAGGAGAGATGCAGAACAGTGATACAGATGAGGAGGAGGACCATGGCTGCCTCAGGGTCAGAAGGTTCAGTACTTCTCTGTCAAAACAAAAATATCACATTCTCAAAACATGTAATGCTAAATTTATGTCCCACAACACCACAGCTTATCATTTAAGGGGATATATTTTGAAAAATAAACTTTAATGCGATTTCAAATAGGTTATAACTGTGTTCCCTCATCATTTGCTTACTCAGAGTTGTAGTTTGATAGACTTGTGCATTTTTCAGCCTTTCAGTTTTGCAGTTTTCAAAAGGAAGTCAATGTACATGTTTCTACTGCAGTTTTGGATCAATATTGCAGTATACAATTGACAAAATGTAAAATCAAAAAATGCAAAATACTTGGATAAAAATAATCTTTTCTATAACCTCAGTAAATTTTCTTGCGTGTGATGCTTTCTTTCTTGCACATACTGTTGTTGTACACTTGAGCAAACACCTCATCCACCTTGCCTGTGCATGTGATGCATGACGGTAGTGGTCAGAGAGGTCATTACAGCAAATTGATATGAAATATAACTCTATGCCATAATTAACTTTCCTACCAGGCAATTCTGCTACTTTTGATCCATATTTATACAACAAGTAACCTAACTGTCATGATCCACCCGTTCCTGTTCCTGTCTCCGCTGTGTGTCCCTGTTCTCCTCCCCCCTCCCTCGCCTGCCTGACTCCGGAGCTGGGCGGAGTTCCTGGCTCCTCCCGCACGCACCTGCAGCTTGTCAACGTAATCATCACCACCTGCCGTGGATAAGAGGAGCCGGGACCAGACCTTCGGTGTCAGATCGTCCGCATGTCAAACGTGACTAAACTAGCTCTGCTTTGTTTGCTCGTTACTTCATTTTGCCTACTCACTGGAATATTTTTGATCTGCTCTGCTGTCTCTGCCTCCGCCCTGGACCCTGCACCCTGCCTGGTATCGTTGGCTTGCCTACCTCCCTGTTCCCTGGACTCTGGCTCTCGTCCTGCACCTAGCCCTGCTCAGAAGCTTCTACCTTCATTGTTTGAACTTTAATTGAACATTTGTAAATAAACACTGTTAAACTCCCCCGAGTTGTGCGTTTTGGTCCGATCACCCCAGACATTGTAACACTAACTGAAGACTCTTGTAAAGTCAAGTCTTAAATTATGCTACACACTGCACAAACACAATTGGTTACATAATCTATATAGGGTGGACTTAAACTGTTCATGGGAAACTATGAGTATAATCGTTAAGTCTCACAAAATCTGAGCAGGCCATCTCTGCTCATTTATCAAAACCTAAACAAGACAATCTCCAGGGAATATAGAACAACATTAGTGGCAACTGAAAATGACTACAGGCTATCATTTAGATTCATTAAGGACCCAAGAAAAAATTGTAAATTATATACATTGACTATGAGCAAGTACATTTATATTTAGCTTTTTTGTAACAATAAAGGCATGATTCATCCATAATCCTCCACCAGATGAATGCTGCCGTTGTGTCCTTGGGCAAGACACTTAACCCAAATTAACCCCAATGTCTGCATATGAATATGTGTGTGAATGGGTGATTCCTTAATGTAAAGCGATCTGAGTGCCTTGAAGGTGGAAAAGCGCTATATCAAAATGCGACCATAATGTGTAGATGAGTACTACTACTACTGCTGCTGTCCAAGTTAACATTGCACATAAGACTGCTGCTGTTGCTGTTACTATTACTACTACTACTACTACTACTACTACTACTTGCCGCTAATACTACTACTACTATTACTACTACTGCTGCTGCTGCTACTACTACTACAAAGTAGTTTTAATTGTATAATGCCCATTTATTCATGGTTCTTAATTAGAAGATGTAAAGTTCTCACCCTTAAACGTCTCCCAGAGTCTCCACTGGTCCTTTCTTTGGTTCTTCTTGCTTAAACCTCTTGCACGTTTTGAGTTTAAATCTTGGAGAAGCTGTGAAGAAAAGAAGCAGGAATGTGCAATCAGATATTATGTAGGAGGAGTTCACGACACCCACTTCCTCCCCTCTCCTGCTCCCCCTCCCCGTGAAAATCTAAGGCCTGCTCCAAATCAAAACTAACACAGGCATTCCTCTGCGCTGACCAAATATACGCAACTTACTATGACTGTATGTAGTTGTACATTTGGGAGGCTAGTAACATATGTGCAAGGAAAAACATTGTAACATCAAAATATTCTTACTCAAGTAGACTAAGTAAAAGTAATCTTGAATAGGCCTGTATGTACAATGCCTAAAAGAGCCAAAATGTAGTTTATGGTAACTATGTTTAGGGGTTAGCATTAGATAATACTAGGAATAGTATTACTACAAATAAAATGCAATTAATAATAATAATGCACTGGATTTATATAGCACCTTTTAAGTGCTTTACAGGGCATTTACAGGGCATTATTCATCATTCATTCATCAGACTGACGCACGTGAAGCCGCCAATCTGCACCATTGGCCTCTCCTCCGACCATCACTAACACTCTCATGTACCACACACACACACACACACACACACACACACACACACACACACACACACACACACACACACACACACACACACACACACACACACACACACACACACACACACACACACACACACACACACACACACACACACACAGTAGTAAAGGTGGGTGAAGAGTCCAAAGAACATGATGACAGTAATTATTATCACCTCTATTAGTTTACTTTCCACAGCTCATGCAATTAGTAAAACTCCGATGACAACCAATAAACATTTTTTTTTATAGCTATTAAACTACATTATACTGGTACTGATACTGGTACTATTACTACTGTCATTTCTGAATATTTATTGTTAAAACAATCAAATCAAACGATTGTTTTGAATCAAATGATCAAGAATTCTTATTAAATCTATAGTTTTTTATGATAGTATACTATCACTCTTTGCCATTGATAATATTGCATAAAGAGGTGGACATGATCAAATAATAATAATAATATTGTGAATGTTGTTTTAAAAGTGTGGAAAGTTGGAACATTGGGTAGGCCCACATTTATGATATAAAACTATCTCTCTATAAAAATTTAACATCTGCTGTAACCTATAAATATTTAAAAAAGGGGTATATAGTGATATTTCTGCCTTTATGTGGTAATTTTAGAACCATTTTAAGTGTTGTCTGACACTTAAACCTCAACTAATGCATTTGAGGAAATGTTTTAGCACATTTTTGTTGGATTGACAAAATATTTTGATTGCAGTTGTCAGAACACTTCTCAGACATAATGAGACACTACCTTCATTTTAATAAATGCTGAAACTGAAATTTGTGTTCTGAGCATAAAATGGTCTGTGAATTGTGTGACGACTTCTACTTCTTGTCAATTTTTCCACTTCCCACAGTTGCTATCTCACCAAACATATATAATAAAGTAAGCTATTTTATACACTTTACATATTTTTGTCAGCTTTTTAACCTGTTAACGTTCCAATGTCTCAGCTACAACTTTATAGCGATGTACATACTGCGTCACCCGCACAATCTACACATCAAATGAGCGCTACGGCCTTCGTCTTTCCAAATATGTATGCATTTCTTTTGTCAATTTGAGGCATAATAAACTTCTGACAGCGCCAACTTAGTTTCTCAGTGATGTGTTGACACCATGGTTGGTCAATAAGGTGGGGTTGTGGGTTACTGGTGCCCCAGACAGTGAATCAATGCTACAGATGACTGAAAGTCCCCCTTGTAGAATCAACCAATTACATTACACACATTTAATGATGTTTTCCCCTTACAGCCAATGAGCAGTGGAACACATGTATGACATGCCCTGGTTTTCCATAAACAGATGGAGCATGATGAGTCCTGAACGAAGTCGAGTGGATCCGTGCGTAATGCACGTGCATTTTACACACTGTTGTTTTGCAACAGTTTTGCATCTAAATATGACGAAACTGACAAAACAAAGGAAGTACATGATCGAGGACACTGTGGATGTTTGTGCAAGGTATACAAGAGGCATTTGGACCCAGAGCAGTTCATAGCAAAGAGTGAAAATTCTGTGGCTCAGGAGTAGAGGACCTTATTTTTTGATGGATTGGATGCTCTTCTCGATCGTTGAGCGCAGTTTATTGTGCTATTGACGTAATTGTAGGTAAAATATATTTTGCGTGTAATCCTTAGCATTGCTTCTGTGCATATAGTGCGCATTGGAACCATGCTCTCTGGCACATTTGTGTTCAGCTGTATGAATTAGACTTTTTTTTCTATTGTTTGAATGGTGTTGTTTTATTCTGCAGTTTGCATTATTGTAGATAAAAATATAAGATGTGCACATATTAGCATCTCATCACATGGGTGAGGCGCACTTTGGCACTTTCCAGTGGAGAGTTACGGATCAGACTTTGTTTATTGTTGATATCTGGCAGAATATAGTTCAGACAGCGATACCATGCTGCCAAATGATAAACCCAAATGTTATCTTCTGATTGACACCTAATTTGACAATCAACATTGGTTTTGCAGATCAATGAAACCCCAGATCACAGAATGTTTATGCATTACACATTACTGATGCTTTATGCTCCAGCCAATGAGCAGCTGAACAAGACGATGTATAGTCTGGCTTTACTGTCCACAGGTACAGTACAGGGTAGAGATGCAGCTCTGCATAAATCCTGCGTCATTGTGCGTTGTTTACTGTTTTTTGTTTGATGATTAGGGATATATATATATAAGATATAATATTACTTCACCCTCTCTCAGTTTTGTACTTTCTTGTTAATAATGTGTTTTTCCTTAGGCACATGGGCTGTCATCAGCTGTTACCAAGTTTTGCACAAAACAAATAAAAGGTACAAGACATTTTTTCACCATTTTGTGAACATTGCCTTTGTGAAGGCTTTTTCTAACATCTCTAAAGGGCACTGTAGATCAAAGGGTAAAATCCCTATATCCACCAAAAGGCCTTTAGAGAAACTCTTGCCTTGGAGCTGGCAGAGGCAGGAGCCATCAGAACACAGCAGGAAGAAGGAAGCAGAGAGAAACCATAATCATGTACATTGTATTTTCAGTTTGCAGTGTGTGCTTGTTTACATTTTTAAGTGTGTGTGTTTGTTTATTTATTGTTACAGTGTGTGGAGTTTGTAAATCTATATTTATTTTGACCCATACCACCTGATTTGACTATATTTTTTAAACAAATATATATGTTATATTGTGTTTTGTTATGCTATATAAATTTACATCAGTAATAGAGTAGCTAGGTGTGCAAATAAAGATTCCTGCAAACTTTCAGTGGAGCCCTCATTGTTGTCTGTGGGTTGAAGCATTCAAAAGTTATTGCATTTTTCCAAATGTCCCTCCATTGGAAAAGTTAGGATAAATCTGGATACTATCAAAATTCCTCCATAAAATGAGGATTTACGTATAAAAATCTAAAAAATCTCATTTTTATAGATACTGTCCTCACATTTGAAATGTGAGAGGTCAACAATATTTTCAGTTGAGATATAGTGTATTTTAGTCCCCAGCTCCCTACTGCAGCTTTCTGCACCTTCATTATAACAAAAAAATGTAAGGCGAGGATAAAAAAAATATTTTTGATGTGTGTTCCAAAGTGTATAAATGCTTACCAGACATACTTACAGTGACTCTGACACCTGTGGGTAAAACTATAGGGTATTACCTTTACAAAGACCCAAACTTGTGTAAGTACTACTAAGGGTTCAATAATGATCATTTTAATTTGGAGAGGTCAAAACAAAAGCAATTTCCCCAAAATGACTCGGAATTGGAAGGGATAAAATCAGCTATTTTACATGATTATAGTCATATTTAGTGATGGACAGAAGATTCATGGTAACGCTTAGAAGAGGTGCTTTTGCTTCCAAGTTTGGCCTAGAATCGTTATTTTAATAGATTTATGACTAGGACAAACGGAGTAAAGTGAAATGTGGCACGCTCTTCACCTGTGTCCTCCTGCTCCCACGGAGCGTCCCTCTTTTCCCTCCTGCGTGTAACGCCACAGCAGCGAGCTGGAGTCAGCGCGTGCACGACTGTAATAACAGAAAGCGCCCGCTAAAGACGTACAAGCTGCTTATACTGTGACTTTAGCCCGTGGTAAAACTCGTCTTTACCGTGCGCATCAAGCGACTTCATCTCGGTTGTTCATTTACTACTTCTGTCCCGGGACTTACGTGTGCTCCACACTGTGCCAAGTAGATTGTCATTCAATGCTAGTCGGTGCTAACACCAACATGCCCGTTTCACCGCTTACCTCACCTAATGATCTATTAAAATAACCATGTCACTATGCACTCATCGCTTACACAATATCTTCTGTAAATAAATGGTTTAGTCTGCTTTAAGAAAAATGTAATGACAGCTTTACTACAAAGGTATGACATCCACACTTTAAACATCTAAAAAACTATTTATAGCAGCAATATACGGTCAGAGATGTGTGCCACGGTTAGATCCTCACTCGTGCTACTCTTTCTTCAAAAATCTAACATTCTCTCGTGCGTAATCCGCTGCTCCCAACCAATCAGCGCTCTCCCTGCCGTCACAGGTGCCAGGTCCGCGGTTTTCACGCACAATTGGGCTATCTACAAAAATAAAAAATAAAAAATAAAGGTTGCGGGGAATATGTGTCTCTGCGGGTCGCGGTTTTCTTGGGCTGATTTAAAAACGAGTGGCCGCAAAATATGCCCGTTTCAAATCCTTGTGGTTTGACGAGGCGCGCGTCTGTAGTGAGCGCAGACACCGCAGGGAGAAGGGGTCAGACAGCGCACTGTCACTGCCCTTTAAACTCCAACTCCAGCCTCAAACAGCCAGACTGCGGCCACAACATTCTGAAAGAAAATCAATCCCAGTTTTAAATTAAATTCATATTCTGTAGCACCCTCAAGGCGTTTTGGTCATGATCTTCTTATATATATTTTAATTCAAATGTTGTTTATTTCTAAGTCAATTTTTTTTTTTTTTTTTTTTATCTTACCGGGGATCCTGAAAAAATGGCTGTGGCAGAGGGTTGATGGCTGAGTGGGCATCTAATTAGGGTTGGGCAGAACTTTATTTAAAATTGTTTGTTCGTAGGTTTCACCACTAGATGGCGGAAACGCAAAATATATAGGACAAACATTAAATTAAATACATAAACGCTAGGGACTGTCCCATAAACTACTGTCAGATTAATCAAAACCGTCATGGTACGTTTTTTCTCTTTTGATTTTTGGTATTTTATTGTGTATTCATCTTGATTTTATTTTTTATTTTTTATGTCCACCGAACTTGATCAACTGGCGGTAGCTAACTTTAATTCAGACGTTTTTCGTGTCTTTGTGCTAAATAATGATTGTGTATGAGATGTTAGTGTGTATGTAGTATTTTTGGGAGTAATTTTGAGTTATTGTGTGGTTATTTAATCATTGTCTAGTGTAGATTTGGGTACTTTTATGCATTTTCCCGCTTTTTATGGCCTGGTGCTAACCATCATTTTTACCGTTGCCTTGGCAACATGTATAGCATTGAATTTGTGATTGCATCAACAATACACTGCCTTCAAACTTGTAATAACCTTTTATAACAATGATACAAATGCAGCGATTTATAAACTTTGGTCTAGAGTTATCAGTTTATAATACTTGTGATGTGATATTAGTGCTAATTGCTAACATCACTGCCTTTATTAACTAAGCTCAGTGTCACTATTATTACTATTTTATCATGCTTGATATACGCTGCAAATATCTTTCTTGCTGCCTCCAACAGTATTTCACATTTAGTATGATCTGTGTTTCAGCGTGAGTGCATCTCGATCCACGTGGGGCAGGCTGGTGTTCAGATTGGAAATGCTTGCTGGGAGCTCTACTGTCTGGAGCACGGCATTCAACCTGACGGACAGCTGCCTAGTGAAAAGACTGTGGGAGGAGGAGATGACTCTTTCAACACTTTTTTCAGTGAAACGGGAGCGGGAAAACATGTGCCCAGAACCGTGTTTTTGGACCTGGAGCCAACTGTAATAGGTAAAGTTAGATTTTAAAGCACTTTCTAAAAGTCAGTTGTTGGTACTTAGGTTGTTACTAAAATGGCTACTACCATTTCACATCTAATGTATTTTTAGATGAGGTGCGTACCGGAACCTACCGTCAGCTATTCCACCCTGAGCAACTCATCACTGGAAAGGAAGATGCCGCTAACAACTATGCTCGTGGACATTACACAATTGGAAAAGAAATCATTGATCTTGTATTGGATAGGATCCGAAAACTGGTGAGGAAACTTGTGTTCTCTGTATTCTGTGTTTTGTGTTCTAGTCATAACTTATGGTTATGTTAAATGTATGATGTTATATCTCCTATGTCATTAGGCTGACCAGTGCACTGGTCTTCAGGGCTTCCTGGTGTTCCACAGCTTTGGTGGTGGAACTGGCTCTGGGTTCACGTCTTTGCTGATGGAGCGTCTTTCTGTCGACTATGGCAAGAAGTCCAAGCTGGAGTTCTCCGTCTACCCTTCTCCGCAGTTGTCCACTGCTGTGGTGGAGCCCTACAACTCCATCCTGACCACCCACAGCACCCTGGAGCATTCGGACTGTGCCTTCATGGTCGATAATGAAGCCATCTATGACATCTGCCCGCAGAAACCTTGATATTTGAGCGCCCACCTACACCCAATTGAACAGGCTCATTAGTCAGATTGTGTCCTCCATTACAGCTTCTCTTCGCTTTGATGGTGCTCTCAATGTGGATCTCACCGAGTTTCAGACCAACTTAGTGCCGTATCCTCGGATTCATTTCCCTTTGGCTACCTATGCCCCAGTCATCTCTGCTGAGAAGGCTTTTCATGAGCAGCTGACAGTGGCTGAAATAACCAACGCCTGCTTTGAGCCTGCCAACCAGATGGTCAAATGTGACCCTCGCCACGGTAAGTACATGGCTGCTGCCTGCTTTATCCGCGGGGATGTGGTTCCCAAAGATGTCAACGCTGCTATTGCCTCCATTAAGACCAAGCGCACTATCCAGTTCATAGACTGGTGTCCCACAGGTTTCAGGGTGAGCATCAACTACCAGCCGCCCACTGTGGTCCCTGGAGGAGACCTGGCCAGAGTGCAGAGGGCCGTGTGCATGATGAGCAACACCACCGCCATCGCTGAGGCCTGGGCTCGGCTCGACCACAAGTTTGACCTGATGTACGCCAAGCGTGCCTTTGTCCACTGGTATATGCGAGAAGGGATGGAGGAGGGAGAGTTCTCGGAGGCCAGAGAGGACATGGCCGCTTTAGAGAAAGATTATGAGGAAGTGGGCGCTGATTCTGTGGAGGGAGAAGGAGAGGAGGGGGAAGAATATTAACTTGTTTTAAACTGTTCAAAAGTATCTGATGTTCTGTTTTGCATTTATTAGAAATGTTTTAAATAGATTTGAAAGTTCATTGTGGTTTCTTCTTCATACCACTTTTAATGGATTTAGGAGTTCATACTTTTATTGAGTCTAGGAGTGTTACTTCGTATATCTTATAAATAACAAACGTGGCATTTATTCAATAAAGTACTTTTATGAACTAAAGGACTACTGTTTTGGTGTTTTGCTCTTTATATAATAGAATTAGGAGTCATTGCTAAGTACCTAAACTATGAGAAAAGATAAGTTTTACTGTGAACCATAGATCGTTATTTGGATAGATCCATGATATAGATACTGTAGCGTTATGATTTCAGAAATTAACATCAATCAAAACACGGCCTTATAGCACCCTCTAGTGGTTTATCCTGCGCAGGACAAAAGGACAGGAGCTTCAGATTTTAGAACAAAAATATTCCTGAAGAGAAAAACATTTGACTCTCGCTCCAACACGACGTTTTGAGGTCATCCAAACTGGCCTAACTTTAACGCTTACTCTAGAATACAGTATTTCAAGTTGTTTTGCTTTTTGTGCTCAGGTATTGTCTACAAATCTCAACATGCGATTTTTGTGTATCATCAGTGATTTACAAAAATTTCGATATTAATGACACAAGACAAAACAGAAAATGTCATTCCTTTGACAGTCTGGTGGGAAATGTCTCCTCAGCAGTGCTGTTAATCCCAGATGCGATTCATTTGAAGATGACTGAGTTAATACAAACAGGCCTCCTACTACATGTAAACCTGCTGCTGACATCATGTTGTGACTCTGTGTTAAAAGGTGCCAAACCTGGCTTAATTACAGGAGCGGTCAGTACAGTTCCTCTTGTATGTAAAAATGAATACAGAGTCAGTGCAAGGTGCCATTCATCATGTGTATCAGACCACCACCAGAGAACAGCCAGTCCAGAGAAGGGAAATACAGGAAACAGATTAGGGATCACTTTAAGAGAGAACGAGGGACAGTCTCAGACCACACAAGACAAAAACACTGTGAACAACATTAAGTACTGTAGGCCATTTAGATGTTGATGACTGATGAGTTGATGAGTCAGGAGCAGTATACAAAGATTAAGGGCAAATCATAATATGTAAAATGACCTCATCCTGAATACTTCACAGATGCCCTTCCTCTTCATCGTCCAGTGTGGATGGAACCAAGGTTCTGCTGGTATAAAAAAAAATATGGGGTATTTATTTAGAAATAAAAAGAAAGTAATAATATAATATAAGTCATTATGAAAAAGTAAGGCTAAGTAGGCTAAAAACATTTGTTTTATAGTAAAAAAAAAAAAAAAAAAAAAAACTCCAATATTGTACGGTTAGACGCTTACTGGTGCTACTCTTTCAAAAATCTAACATTCTCTCGTGCGTAATCCGCTGCTCCCAACCAATCAGCGCTCTCTCTGCCGTCAGAGGCGCCAGGTCTGCGGTTTTCCAGCACAATTTAAAAAAAAAAAAAAAAAAAAAAGGTTGCGGGGAAAATCTGTTTCTGTGGGTCGCGGTTTTCTTGGGCTGATTTACAAACGAGCGGCCGCAAATTTATGGATATTATATCATATTTTTGGCTGCTTTTGGGAGCACATTGTGCATTTTATTTTTTTTCGTAGACCTGGCAACACTGCCAGTTAAACTCCAACTCCAGCCTCTAACCGTCAGACTGCGGCCACAAGGTTCTGGACAATCAAAGTTCATAAACTGCAGTCACATTCATCAAAACCGTCATGGTACGTTTTTTTGTTTTTTTGCTTTTTGGTATTTTATTGTGTATTCATCTTGTTTTTATTTTATTTTTTTATGTCCAGCGAACTTGATCAACGGCGGTAGCTAACTTTAATTCAGACGTTTTTCGTGTCTTTGTGCTAAATAATGATCGTGTATGAGATGTTAGTGTGTATGTAATATTTTTGGGAGTAATTTTGAGTTATTGTGTGGTTATTTAATCATTGTCTAGTGTAGATTTGGGTACTTTTATGCATTTTCCCGCTTTTTATGGCCTGGTGCTAACCAGCATTTTTACCGTTGCCTTGGCAACATATTGTGGACAATATACAAATGTAATATTGCTGATTTTCTTATAATGGTGTAAAACATTCTGTTTTCCATACAGCAGTGGCCATATATCACTCTACTCTGGGTATTATAGACCACTGATCCAATCACGTTGTTCAATTGTGCTTTAAATATCTTATCTATAGAATGTTACCTCCCACTGTTCGAGTAATATAAAACATTGGTGCAAGCTCACCTTCTTCAGACTCTATGGGATTGTGAGACTCTACCAGATTGTGAGACCCGACTGTTTTGCTGTAACCGACGATAAAGATCTACAGAACGATCCCTGTGCCTCTACGCCTGTTCTTCATACAACAGAACATAAACCGACAATATATAGCATAGTATTTGTGATTGCATCAACAATACACTGCCTTCAAAGTTGTAATAACCTTTTATAACAATGATACAAATGCAGCAATTTATAAACTTTTGTCTAGAATAATCAGTTTATAATACTTGTGATGTGATATTAGTGCTAACTGCTAACATCACTGCCTTTACTAACTAAGCTTAGAGTCACTATTATTACTATATTATTATGATTGAAATACGCTGCAAATATCTTTCTTGCTGCCTCCAACAGTATTTCACATTTAGTATGATCTGTGTTTCAGCGTGAGTGCATCTCGATCCACGTGGGGCAGGCTGGTGTTCAGATTGGAAATGCTTGCTGGGAGCTCTACTGTCTGGAGCACGGCATTCAACCTGACGGACAGCTGCCTAGTGAAAAGACTGTGGGAGGAGGAGACGACTCTTTCAACACTTTTTTCAGTGAAACGGGAGCGGGAAAACATGTGCCCAGAACCGTGTTTTTGGACCTAGAGCCAACTGTAATAGGTAAAGTTAGATTTTAAAGCACTTTCTAAAAGTCAGTGTTTGGTATTTAGGTTGTTACTAAAATAGCTACTACCATTTCACATCTAATGTATTTTTAGATGAGGTGCGTACCGGAACCTACCGTCAGCTATTCCACCCTGAGCAACTCATCACTGGAAATGAAGATGCCGCTAACAACTATGCTCGTGGATATTACACAATTGGAAAAGAAATCATTGATCTTGTATTAGATAGGATCCGAAAACTGGTGAGGAAACTTGTGTTCTCTGTATTCTGTGTTTTGTGTTCTAGTCATAACTTATGGTTATGTTAAATGTATGATGTTATATCTCCTATGTCATTAGGCTGACCAGTGCACTGGTCTTCAGGGCTTCCTGGTGTTCCACAGCTTTGGTGGTGGAACTGGCTCTGGTTTCACGTCTTTGCTGATGGAGCGTCTTTCTGTCGACTATGGCAAGAAGTCCAAGCTGGAGTTCTCCGTCTACCCTTCTCCGCAGTTGTCCACTGCTGTGGTGGAGCCCTACAACTCCATCCTGACCACCCACAGCACCCTGGAGCATTCGGACTGTGCCTTCATGGTCGATAATGAAGCCATCTATGACATCTGCCGCAGAAACCTTGATATTGAGCGCCCAACCTACACCAATTTGAACAGGCTCATTAGTCAGATTGTGTCCTCCATTACAGCTTCTCTTCGCTTTGATGGTGCTCTCAATGTGGATCTCACCGAGTTTCAGACCAACTTAGTGCCGTATCCTCGGATTCATTTCCCTTTGGCTACCTATGCCCCAGTCATCTCTGCTGAGAAGGCTTTTCATGAGCAGCTGACAGTGGCTGAAATAACCAACGCCTGCTTTGAGCCTGCCAACCAGATGGTCAAATGTGACCCTCGCCACGGCAAGTACATGGCCTGCTGCCTGCTTTACCGCGGGGATGTGGTTCCCAAAGATGTCAACGCTGCTATTGCCTCCATTAAGACCAAGCGCACTATCCAGTTCGTAGACTGGTGTCCCACAGGTTTCAAGGTGGGCATCAACTACCAGCCGCCCACTGTGGTCCCTGGAGGAGACCTGGCCAGAGTGCAGAGGGCCGTGTGCATGATGAGCAACACCACCGCCATCGCTGAGGCCTGGGCTCGGCTCGACCACAAGTTTGACCTGATGTACGCCAAGCGTGCCTTTGTCCACTGGTATGTGGGAGAAGGGATGGAGGAGGGAGAGTTCTCTGAGGCCAGAGAGGACATGGCCGCTTTAGAGAAAGATTATGAGGAAGTGGGCGCTGATTCTGTGGAGGGAGAAGGAGAGGAGGGGGAAGAATATTAAACTGTTCAAAAGTATCTGATGTTCTGTTTTGCATTTGTTAGAAATGTTTTAAATAGATTTGAAAGTTCATTGTGGTTTCTTCTTCATACCACTTTTAATGGATTTAGGAGTTCATACTTTTAATGAGTTTAGGAGTGTTACTTTGTATAGTTTATAAATAACAAACATGGCATTTATTCAATAAAGTACTTTTATGAACTAAAGGACTACTGTTTTGGTGTTTTGCTCTTTATATAATAGAATTAGGAGTCATTGCTAAGTACCTAAACTATGAGAAAAGAGAAGTTTTACTGTGAGCCATAGATCGTTATTTGGATAGATCCATGATATAGATACTGTAGCGTTATGATTTCAGAAATTAACTACATCAATCAAAAGACGGCCTTATAGCACCCTCTTGTGGTTTATCCTGCGCAGGACAAAGGGACAGGAGCTTCAGATTTTTCAGAATTTTTTTCAGAAATTGCTCTGAAGAGAAAAATATTATTTGACTCTCGCTCCAACACGACGTTTTGAGGTCATCCAAACTGGCCTAACTTTAACGCTTACTCTGGAATACAGTATTTTAAGTTGTTTTGCTCTTTGTGCTCAGGTATTGTCTACAAATCTCAACATGCGATTTTTGTAAATCAGTGATTTACAAAAATTTCGATATTAATGACACAAGACAAAACAGAAAAAAAATGTCATTCCTTTGACAGTCTGGTGGGAAAATGTCTCCTCAGCAGTGCTGTTAATCCCAGATGCGATTCATTTGAAGATGACTGAGTTAATACAAACAGGCCTCCTACTACATGTAAACCTGCTGCTGACATCATGTTGTGACTCTGTGTTAAAAGGTGCCAAACCTGGCTTAATTACAGGAGCGGTCAGTACAGTTCCTCTTGTATGTAAAAATGAATACAGAGTCAGTGCAAGGTGCCATTCATCATGTGTATCAGACCACCACCAGAGAACAGCCAGTCCAGAGAAGGGAAATACAGGAAACAGATTAGGGATCACTTTAAGAGAGAACGAGGGGCAGTCTCAGACCACACAAGACAAAACACTGTGAACATTAAGTACTGTAGGCTATTTAGATGTTGATGACTTGATGAGTTGATGAGTCAGAAGCAGTATACAAAGATTAAGGGCAAATCATAATATGTAAAATGACCTCATCCTGAATACTTCACAGATGCCCTTCCTCTTCATCGTCCAGTGTGCATGGAACCAAGGTTCTGCTGGTATAAAATAAATTATGGGGTATTTATTTATGAATAAAAAGAAAATAATAATTTAATATAAGTCATTATAGAAAGAAGGCTAAGTAGGCTAAAGGCATTTGTTTTAGTAAAAAAAAAAAAACAAAAACTGTAAACTTTGTAACTGTATTTGTACTTGTGCATACATTTGTCAAAAAATTAACACAGTAATAGTGCTACATTCATTGCTATATATATAACCACATCATATATATATATGCCGTACAGATATAGCGCCAGGTCTATATATATATAGCATATATATAAAAAAAAATATAAAATATAAAAAATATAGGTATATAAAATATATATATCTGTATATCGCGGGTTTCTTGGGCTGATTTACACAAATGAGCGGCCCTACCTCAACCATCACAGAAAACCAATATATATATATATTGGTGGTGTCAGGGTTGCCTTGTGTTCATTTTTCGTAGACATGATCTTATCTTTCAGGTCAGTCGCTGCCTCTCTCAACGTAATGCTCATTGGGGCTTCGTACCCAATCTCCAGATGGGGAGTTGATGTTCAACTCCCCTCTCCTGGCGTCCTGGCTCCCCCTTGCCGTAGCATATTTTTGTTTTGAACCTCGTCAATCTCAAGTTGTGATAGCAGTTGCCGTTTGCAGATGTTTGAACACTTAGCTACTAGTTGCTTAGCCGTAAGCTTGGACTGCGGGTTTTGAAGTATACCCATTTTTCCCACATCCTGTTCATGTAACCCCTCTGACTAGGGTCATTGGAGTAGTAGCATTCCAACAGAGCCTTGTTCTCGCATCTCGCCCATCTCCGCCTTGTTCCTACGACTCAATGCCACACACATGGATCACTGAATGTCTGGAGCTGTACAACATCAACAGGACTCTAAGAGCCTTCATTGCAAACTCGATGAGTTTGTGGAAAACCACCCTTGAGGCCAATGGCAAGCCACTTGCACAAGTGACCATCAAATGTGGCATATACCAAGGAGATGCACTGTCCCCACTGCTGTTCTGCATAGGTCTGAACCCCCTCAGCCAAATCATCACAACACTGGCTATGGATCACCGACTCAGGAATTGGGGCCACCGCCAGTCACCTCCTCTACATGGATGACATCAAGCTGTACGCTAAGAATGAGCGAAACATCGACTCACTGATCCACACCACCAGGAATCTACAGCACAAAACATTGGAATGTCATTCGGGCTTGAGAAGTGTAGCCGGATGGTGACAAAGAGAGGGAAGGTAGTCCACACAGAAGGGGTCTCACTCCCAGAAGGAAACAATAGCAGACACTGAGGACCCTTACAAGTACCTTGGTATCCCACAAGCAAATGGCAACCTTGAAGAGGAAACAAGGAAAGCAGTACGGCCAAATACCTCAGACGAGTAAGGCAAGTCCTAAGGAGTCACCTTATGGCAATGATAAGACCCAGGCAATAAACAGCTACACCCTGCCAGTAATCAGATACCCAGCAGAAATCATAAGCTGGCCAAAGGAGGAGATACAGACCACAGATGTCAAGACACGAAAGCTCCTGACCATGCATGTGGGTTTCCATCCCAAATCCAGCACCCCTGAGACTGTACGCGAGCCGTAAGGAATAGGCCAAGGTGAGTGAGTGTGAGAGCCACAGTCCAGGATGAAACATCCAAGATCCACAAGTACATCCAAGACAAGGCCCCAACAGATGACATGCTCAGCGAATGTCTCAGACAGTGGAGTGCAGAGGAAGAGGAGCTGGAGGAACCATCATGGAAGGACAAGCCCCTGAATGGGATGGACCACCGGAACATAACTGAAGTGGTTGATATCAGGAAATCCTACCAATGGCTTGAACAGCTGGAGTGAAGGACAGCACAGAGGCAACTCATCCTGGCCAGCACAGGAGCAGGCCTTGAGCACAAGAGCGATAGAGGCCCAGATCTACCACACCAGACAAGACCCAGTGTTGTAGGCTGTGCAAAGAGGCTACCTGAGACAATCCAGCACATAACTGCAGGGTGTAAGATGCTGGCAGGGAAAGCATACATGGAGCGGCATAACCAAGTGGCGGGCATAGTCTACAGAAACATCTGTGCAGAGTACGGACTGGAAACCCCCCGAGGTCTAGGTGGGAACACCTCCAAAGGTAGTGGAGAATGATCGAGCCAAGATCCTGTGGGACTTCCAGATAAAGACTGACAGAATGGTGATGGTGAACCAACCGGACATAGTGGTGGTGGATGAACAACAGAGTAAAGCCGTTGTGGTGGACATCGTAGTACCAAGCGATGGGAACATCAGGAAAAGGAGCATGAGAAACTAGAGAAATACCAGGGGCTCAAAGAAGAGCTGGAGAAGGCCTGGAAGGTGAAGGCCTCAGTGGTGCCGGTGGTCATCGGAGCACTCGGGGCAGTGACCCCCAAATGGAGGTGTGGCTACAGCAGATCCCAGGAAAAAACATCAGACATCTCAGTCCAGAAAAGTGCAGTACTAGGAACAGCAAAGATACTGCGCAGAACCCTCAAGCTCCCAGGCCTCTGGTAGAGGTCCCGAGCGTGGAAAAAAAGACGGGATTCGGACCACCCACACGGAGGGTGAGGAGGAGATTTTATATATATATATATATATATATATATATATATATATATATATATATATATGATATATATATATATATATATATATATATATATATATATATATATATATATATATATATCACACACTCCTCAGCCTTCCCCGGTAAGGTCTATTCCAGGGTACTGGAGAGGAGAGTCCGGCGATAGTCGAACCTCGGATCCAGGAAGAGCAGTGTGGTTTTCGTCCTGGTCGTGGAACACTGGACCAGCTCTACACTCTCCATCGGGTGCTCCGAGGGTTCATGGGAGTTTGCCCAACCGGTCCACATGTGTTTTGTGGATCTGGAGAAGGCATTCGACCGTGTCCCCCGTGGTGTCCTTTGGGGGGTGCTCTGGGAGTACGGGGTCCGGGGCCCTTTGCTAAGGGCTGTCCGGTCCCTGTATGACCGGAGCAGGAGCTGTGTTCGCATTGCCGGCAGTAAGTCAGACTTGTTCCCGGTGCATGTTGGACTCCACCAGGGCTGCCCTTTGTCACCGGTTCTGTTCATTATATTTATCGACAGAATTTCTAGGCGCAGCCAGGGGCTGGAGGGGGTCTGGTTCGGGAACCACAGGATCTCATCTCTGCTGTTTGCAGATGATGTTGTCCTGATGGCTTCTTCGAGCCAGGACCTGCAGCAGGCACTGGGGCGGTTTGCAGCCGAGTGTGAAGCGGCTGGGATGAGAATCAGCTCTTCTAAATCTGAGGCCATGGTTCTCGACCGGAAAAAGGTGGTTTGCCCTCTCCAGGTGGGTGGTGAGCTCTTGCCTCAAGTGGAGGAGTTTAAGTATCTCGGGGTCTTGTTCACGAGTGAGGAAAGGATGGAACGCGAGATTGACAGGCGGATCGGTGCAGCGTCCGCAGTGATGTGGTCGCTGTATCGGTCCGTTGTGGTAAAGAAGGAGCTGAGTCGAAAGGCAAAGCTCTCGATTTACCGGTCAATCTACGTTCCTACCCTCACCTATGGTCATGAGCTCTGGGTCATGACCGAAAAGACAAGATCGCGGATACAAGCGGCCGAAATGAGTTTCCTCCGCAGAGTGGCTGGGCGCACCCTTAGAGATAGGGTGAGGAGCTCAGTAACACGGGAGGAGCTCGGAGTAGAGCCGCTGCTCCTTCACATTGAGAGGAACCAGCTGAGGTGGCTCGGGCATCTGCTCAGGATGCCTCCTGGACGCCTCCCTAGGGAGGTGTTCTGGGCATGTCCCACCGGAGGAGGCCCGAGGAAGACCCAGGACACGCTGGAGGGACTATGTCTCTCGGCTGGCCTGGGAACGCCTTTGGGGTCCCACCGGAGGAGCTGGAGGACGTGTCTGGAGTGAGGGAAGTCTGGGAGTCCCTCCTTAGACTGCTGCCCCCGCGACCCGGCCCCGGATAAGCGGGAGAAAATGGATGGATATATATATATATATATATATATATATATATATATATATATATATATATATATATATATATATATATATATATAAACACACACACACACACACATGCATATAATATTCAGAATCAGAATCAGAATCACTTTTATTGATCCCCGAGGGGAAATTCTCTTAGTTAAAGATGCGCGACCACAGAATAGGAATTTAAAGAATAAGAATAAAGACAGTAAAAATATAAATATAGAATAAAAAATAAAATAGAGTCTATAAATAAATAAATAGATCTCACATCAAGCTATTTACATCAATGTACAATATTATTATTAATATTATTCATAGTAAACGCCGAAGTTAAATCTGTCAACTGCACAAAACGTTGTGGAGTGACGACATTTTGCTGCTCATCCAAGCCACTTCTTCAGTTCTGGTCAAATTGCTGGTGGACACTGCCTTATATTTATCTGAAGGGAGGGGCTAACTACACTGAAACTGTAAACAGCTTTTGTCTCCAGTTTCAGTCCTAATGGCCTCTATTTAACTTTTAATGGTCTTGCTGGCACATTCTATGGTTCCCTTTGTTCCTTTTTATTTGCTTTGTCGCTTACATAATATCTTCTGTAAATAAATGGTTTAATCTGCTTTAAGAAAAGTACAATCACAGATTGACTACAACGGTATGACAACCACACTGTTTAAACATCTTTTTTTTTTTTTTAAACTATTTGTAGCAGCAATATACAGTCAGAGATGTGTGCCACGGTTAGACCCTTACTGGTGCTACTCTTTCAAAAATCTAACATTCTCTCGTGCGTAATCCGCTGCTCCCAACCAATCAGCGCTGTCTCTGCCGTCAGAGGCGCCAGGTCTGCGGTTTTCCAGCACAATTTGGAAAAAAAAAAAAAAAAAAAAAAAAAAAAAAAAAGGTTGGGGAAATCTGTTTCTGTGGGTCGCGGTTTTCTTGGGCTGATTTACAAACGAGCGGCCGCAAATTTATGGATATTATATCGATTTTTGGCTGCTTTTGGGAGCACATTGTGCATTTTATTTTTTTTTTCGTAGACCTGGCAACACTGCCAGTTAAACTCCAACTCCAGCCTCTAACCGTCAGACTGCGGCGGCCACAAGGTTCTGGACAATCAAAGTTCATAAACTGCAGTCACATTCATCAAAACCGTCATGGTACGTTTTTTTGGGTTGTTTTTTTTTTTTTTTTTGCTTTTTGGTATTTTATTGTGTATTCATCTTGTTTTTATTTTTATTTTTTTTATGTCCAGCGAACTTGATCAACGGCGGTAGCTAACTTTAATTCAGACGTTTTTCGTGTCTTTGTGCTAAATAATGATCGTGTATGAGATGTTAGTGTGTATGTAGTATTTTTGGGAGTAATTTTGAGTTATTGTGTGGTTATTTAATCATTGTCTAGTGCAGATTTGGGTACTTTTATGCATTTTCCCGCTTTTTATGGCCTGGTGCTAACCAGCATTTTTACCGTTGCCTTGGCAACATATTGTGAACAATATACAAATGTAATATTGCTGATTTTCTTATAATGGTGTAAAACATTCTGTTTTCCATACAGCAGTGGCCATATATCACTCTACTCTGGGTATTATAGACCACTGATCCAATCACGTTGTTCAATTGTGCTTTAAATATCTTATCTATAGAATGTTACCTCCCACTGTTCGAGTAATATAAAACATTGGTGCAAGCTCACCTTCTTCAGACTCTATGGGATTGTGAGACTCTACCAGATTGTGAGACCCGGCTGTAACCGACGATAAAGATCTACAGAACGATCCCTGTGCCTCTACGCCTGTTCTTCATACAACAGAACATAAACCGACAATATATAGCATTGTATTTGTGATTGCATCAACAATACACTGCCTTCAAAGTTGTAATAACCTTTTATAACAATAATACAAATGCAGCGATTTATAAACTTTGGTCTAGAATAATCAGTTTATAATTCTTGTGATGTGATATTAGTGCTAACTGCTAACATCACTGCCTTTACTAACTAAGCTCAGTGTCACTATTATTACTATATCATTATGATTGAAATACACTGCAAATATCTTTCTTGCTGCCTCCAACAGTATTTCACATTTAGTATGATCTGTGTTTCAGCGTGAGTGCATCTCGATCCACGTGGGGCAGGCCGGTGTTCAGATTGGAAATGCTTGCTGGGAGCTCTACTGTTTGGAGCACGGCATTCAACCTGACGGACAGCTGCCTAGTGAAAAGACTGTGGGAGGAGGAGACGACTCTTTCAACACTTTTTTCAGTGAAACGGGAGCGGGAAAACATGTGCCCAGAACCGTGTTTTTGGACCTGGAGCCAACTGTAATTGGTAAAGTTAGATTTTAAAGCACTTTCTAAAAGTCAGTTGTTGGTACTTAGGTTGTTACTAAAATGGCTACTACCATTTCACATCTAATGTATTTTTAGATGAGGTGCGTACCGGAACCTACCGTCAGCTATTCCACCCTGAGCAACTCATCACTGGAAAGGAAGATGCCGCTAACAACTATGCTCGTGGACATTACACAATTGGAAAAGAAATCATTGATCTTGTATTGGATAGGATCCGAAAACTGGTGGGTAAACTTGTGTTCTCTATGTTCTGGTCATAACTTATGGTTATGTTAAATGTATGATGTTATATCTCCTATGTCATTAGGCTGACCAGTGCACTGGTCTTCAGGGCTTCCTGGTGTTCCGTAGCTTTGGTGGTGGAACTGGCTCTGGTTTCACGTCTTTGCTTATGGAGCGTCTTTCTGTCGACTATGGTAAGAAGTCCAAGCTGGAGTTCTCGGTCTACCCTTCTCCGCAGTTGTCCACTGCTGTGGTGGAGCCCTACAACTCCATCCTGACCACCCACAGTACCCTGGAGCATTCGGACTGTGCCTTCATGGTCGATAATGAAGCCATCTATGACATCTGCCGCAGAAACCTTGATATTGAGCGCCCAACCTACACCAATTTGAACAGGCTCATTAGTCAGATTGTGTCCTCCATTACAGCTTCTCTTCGCTTTGATGGTGCTCTCAATGTGGATCTCACCGAGTTTCAGACCAACTTAGTGCCGTATCCTCGGATTCATTTCCCTTTGGCTACCTATGCCCCAGTCATCTCTGCTGAGAAGGCTTTTCATGAGCAGCTGACAGTGGCTGAAATAACCAACGCCTGCTTTGAGCCTGCCAACCAGATGGTCAAATGTGACCCTCGCCACGGCAAGTACATGGCCTGCTGCCTGCTTTACCGCGGGGATGTGGTTCCCAAAGATGTCAACGCTGCTATTGCCTCCATTAAGACCAAGCGCACTATCCAGTTCGTAGACTGGTGTCCCACAGGTTTCAAGGTGGGCATCAACTACCAGCCGCCCACTGTAGTCCCTGGAGGAGACCTGGCCAGAGTGCAGAGGGCCGTGTGCATGATGAGCAACACCACCGCCATCGCTGAGGCCTGGGCTCGGCTCGACCACAAGTTTGACCTGATGTACGCCAAGCGTGCCTTTGTCCACTGGTATGTGGGAGAAGGGATGGAGGAGGGAGAGTTCTCTGAGGCCAGAGAGGACATGGCCGCTTTAGAGAAAGATTATGAGGAAGTGGGCGCTGATTCTGTGGAGGGAGAAGGAGAGGAGGGGGAAGAATATTAAACTGTTCAAAAGTATCTGATGTTCTGTTTTGCATTTGTTAGAAATGTTTTAAATAGATTTGAAAGTTCATTGTGGTTTCTTCTTCATACCACTTTTAATGAATTTAGGAGTTCATACTTTTAATGAGTTTAGGAGTGTTACTTTGTATATCTTATAAATAACAAACATGGCATTTATTCAATAAACTACTTTTATGAACTAAAGGACTACTGTTTTGGTGTTTTGCTCTTTATATAATAGAATTAGGAGTCATTGCTAAGTACCTAAACTATGAGAAAAGATAAGTTTTACTGTGAACCATAGATCGTTATTTGGATAGATCCATGATATAGATACTGTAGCGTTATGATTTCAGAAATTAACTACATCAATCAAAAGACGGCCTTATAGCACCCTCTTGTGGTTTATCCTGCGCAGGACAAAGGGACAGGAGCTTCAGATTTTTCAGAATTTTTTTCAGAAATTGCTCTGAAGAGAAAAACATTATTTGACTCTCGCTCCAACACGACGTTTTTTTAGTCATCCAAACTGGCCTAACTTTAACGCTTACTCTAGAATACAGTATTTTAAGTTGTTTTGCTTTTTGTGCTCAGGTATTGTCTACAAATCTCAACATGCGATTTTTGTAAATCAGTGATTTACAAAAATTTCGATATTAATGACACAAGACAAAACAGAAAATGTCATTCCTTTGACAGTCTGGTGGGAAATGTCTCCTCAGCAGTGCTGTTAATCCCAGATGCGATTCATTTGAAGATGACTGAGTTAATACAAACAGGCCTCCTACTACATGTAAACCTGCTGCTGACATCATGTTGTGACTCTGTGTTAAAAGGTGCCAAACCTGGCTTAATTACAGGAGCGGTCAGTACAGTTCCTCTTGTATGTAAAAATGAATACAGAGTCAGTGCAAGGTGCCATTCATCATGTGTATCAGACCACCACCAGAGAACAGCCAGTCCAGAGAAGGGAAATACAGGAAACAGATTAGGGATCACTTTAAGAGAGAACGAGGGGCAGTCTCAGACCACACAAGACAAAACACTGTGAACATTAAGTACTGTAGGCTATTTAGATGTTGATGACTTGATGAGTTGATGGCTTTTGTGCATACTTTTGTTGAATTTGTAAAAACAGTATTAGGCTGCATTCATTGTAATATTTATATAATATTATTAACATTTCTAAGATTAAAAGCTAATTATTATTATTATTTTCTATAGTAAACTGCATTTTTAGCCTATTTCTTTACTGAACGGAATTGCAAAGGTCTACAGTACAAAAGTCTTTTAAAGTTACATGAGAGATTACGTCCCGTTACTTTCCAAACCAAGTCCAGATGTCCCTGTTCTTCACCACTCCCAGAACCACAAGACTGGAAAATCTTCACTGCAGCAACTTTGAGGCTTTCATAAACACTGACCCTGCACAGTGCGGCATCGGATAGACTATTTTAACTGTATTACTTGACGAAGTAAGACGAGCACGCATCTGATCCAGACTGCATTACGATGGGGTTGACTTGTATTTATCGATGTTTAACGACAACAACTTTTGCGCACGGGGGAGGCTGAAGCGGGAGGACAGCTGCGGGACAAGAGCAACACATGGAGCAAGCCGAGGTATCTCAATGTTCAAAATAAATATGCCAAATAAATACGTATGTGTCCTGTTTTCAAGTTTGAAGCATGTTTAGTTCTCGTGTGCAAAGGTATCCAAAGAAACTCGCATTACGCACCACAACTATCTCTCAAAACCATTGCAAAACATGTTAAAAGTGTGTGAAGTTAGTTAGAATGTCATGGTACAGTTGTATACTGGATTGGTTGGGTACTCTGTTAAACACGGGACAGACTAAAGCTTTCTATTGCATCAAGACAAAAAGTGGTCCAAAGCTCTGAAGTTGGACCGCCCTCTTCTCCAGGACTTGGGTAACTTGGCTGTCCTCTGTTTAAAACTGCAGTTAAAGGCACAGCCCGGTCCACAACACAGCTACAAAAACGTTAAACAAATATAACTAATTTTTAAAGGATTGTGGCTTACTCTGTATGAATTGTGCAATGCCGTAAAATACTGTAAGTCTTTCTTTGTTGTAAGAACCATTTTGAGACCCTTTTGTATGTTTGCACTGCCCGCCACTGTGTGGCACTATACTTTCTGTTTGTTCTTGACTGGGTGTGCCCAGGTGTGAGTGTTGAGCTCTTTAACTATGGGTTCTAACACGTTTAAACTCTGTCAGTCTAGTAGCTGGTGATACAGGGCTGCTGGTCATTACATAAGTAAAACTGCCCCAGGATTGGAGCTTGGAATGCCTGTCTTAAAGTCAGTAAGATTGGCATAAAGCTGAACATTTTGGCATTGGACCAGGACACTGTTGGGGTGTCTTTCGTGAAGGAATCACTGAAGAGAAAAGCTGCTCTGACTACAGGAAGGACTTAGTACCCACACAGTGAGCCATGCACCACAGAGAGCTTCAGTGGAAATGAAAGATTTGCACGTCTGGGACTTCACTATGAAAAGGCATCCTAAAAAAAATGTCATCAAAAAACTTTGGTACAAATGGTGAAGGGTTACACAGGAGCTCAACAAGGGCTGATATGGAGGCACTTTTGGGGAAAGCTTCTTATCTTGAGAAAATTCATGGACTGGATGAACAGCTTGAGGCCATTAGGAGAAAGAAGGAGATATTGCAAATGGAAATATAAATTGTAGCAGCTGAGGAGAAGCTTGCAATGCTCAAATTCAATAAGTTGAAGCAGGGCTCCTTCTGTAAAGGAGATTAAAGTGGATCTAACATCACAGGAGCAGCCATCACCTCTACTTTCTCAAGCTGTGGACATTTTTGATCACTTGGTCAATTTGCAATCATGTTGTGCACAGACTATTGATCAAGTTAGTGACCACACAGGGGCCGGTGTCTGTGACTCTGGCTCTGGTATCACTATAGCTCAGTTGGAACCAGCAGAGTCTACATCTGTAGACTGTAATCCTGACCTGTCAGAGGACAATCAACTGGACATTATGCCTTCTCAAACTGAGTCCAATGAGGATTTGCTGGACCCACAGTAAAACCAGTGAACATATAATTGTAAAGTCTGACTGTGAATTATCATGTACAGGATAAATGGTCTTTCCAGATTTGAATGTTCATCTTGCTTCTGCCAAAATACATTTCAAATGGTCTGAGGTCCATAGTGCAGTGAAATGTTTGTTCTGTTCTTTCAGAACGGAAAGCCGTGCATTGACCAGGCGCTTTGACAAAGCTCTGCAGCTGTTCTTTTTGAAACCCAAGAAAATGTATCTTTTAAATATTTGCTATCTTGATTGACTGATGGTTATATGAATTGGCTTCAACTGTTGGATTATGGTCATTTGGATGTTGTTGTGAAGAAACTAATGTACATCAAATTTAACATGGCTCTTATTGTTTGAAAGAATTGTAATTGTGTTTCATTCTGTGTCACCCAGTTAAGGGGCCGGTGTGTAAGACCCATTTTGAGACCCTTTTGTATGTTTGCTCTGCCAGTCACTGTGCAGCACTGTGCTTCCTGTTTGACATAATTAAGGATGTCTCAGTGCTACAGAGTAGAGGCATACAGTTTTGACCGTGGTTGTGCAAGTGTAGAAAATAGCAAACATACATGAGTATTGGGCTCTTCAACCACTTGTTCTAACTCCTTCAAACTCTGTCAGTCTAGTAGCTGGTGGCACCGGGCCGCTGGCCACTACACTTGTTGTGTTTTCAGCCATTAAATAATGCAAAAAGGCAAGAGTAGGTGTCATCAAAAATAGTACGCTTTTGTTGAAATCAAATAAAGTTACAATACTTAGACTTCCACTGGCCCTGATATCGGATCATCTATAGTCTTAGGGCTTTCACACTTGTCACGGTTTAGTCCTAGTGTACATTTAGTTTTCTCTTGTGGATTAGTCCAAATTTATTTCTAGCTTTAATGTGGGCTGTGTGCAAGTCTGAAAGTTACCCAAAATGCAAAAAGCTGCTGCAATAGGCCAATCACAATAATTAATCTATCGACAGGAGGATTTTTGGAGGTCAGTATTTATTGTATGTACTAATGGGAAACTTTTATTTTTCTGTGCAATGATGAGATTTGAGCTGAAGAGGGTTGGATAAATTACTTCTATGACTCATTATAGATACAAACTAACAGCTAACAAATGCTTCATTCTGCTGTTTATGTATTACAGCGTGTGTTTTTTAACCATACTATACACCTTGAATCTTTTTGTTTCAGAACTATAAATCATTTTCAGTATTATCATTTATCATCTCTCTTTTCCTCAGCAATATATCACACTTCAAAATTAGATATATAGTCTTCTTAACCTTTCGTCTGAGTGCAGGAGGAGTTGTCGCAGATCGCCTCATGGCTCGGTGAGCAGGGTCTGAGTCCTGGAGCCTCTGCAGATGAACAGCTGTGTTGTTTGTGGAGGGGTCTACAGCGAGCTCAGGGAAACCTCAGCAGCCTCAATAAAACGCTAGACTCACAACGATCGCATTACGCCGCAGAAATACTAGAGGTGAGGCTTTAGATAATCATAAGTTGTCAAAATGGAGGTACTGCTCTGTCTGAAGCGCTGTTATACTTTAATGTGATCTTTATTTTAACACAATCTGACTAAAGAAGTGGCTTAGGTGGAGCTAGTTTGTGATTATGTTAGTAGCAAAAATAAACTATGTCCATTTAATCTATTCTCTAAAGGAATAGAAGTAAGTTCTGTTCAACTGGCTATGTCACTTTATTTTTACTTCAGAAAGTTCAGAAATGAGCAATGCTAGTACATTAGACACTGTTGTTTGGTAATGGTGTCAATAATTATGAATAGTTGTAAAATATAACACTACAATTTGATACTGTGACATCACTGTTTCTTTATGGGCAAACTGCGTTATATTTGTGTGTTTAAGCTTAGTAAATCCTTGGAGCAGATTCGGGTGTTCACTGGACACAAAGACGTTTTGGCTCAAGAGATTCAAGATGAGAATGACCAGCTCAGAGAACAACTGCGGCGTCTGGTGTCTCTACAAGGTCTGCTGGGGAGTATATGTGTCTAGTCACCATTAGCTTTACCAGCAAGAACAGACAGAAGTTACTGCAAACAGTGTTCCAACTCACTCAATGCACCAAATTACTTGTACAATTTATGTACTGTCCATATTGTACCCCTCCAAGGCTGCTAAAGGTCATAAGTAGATTTAGATATAGTAATAGTAGTAGGAATAAAACAACTCAAAGAGGATGTCGAGATCCAAAATGTGTTGCTTAACAAGTAGATGATGTATAACTGGTAAATGGTCACATTTCTATCTAGCACTTTTTCACCTTCAAAGCGCTTTACATCAAGGAATCACTCACACACTGGTGTATGAACGAGAAGAAGGTGGGTTAAGTGTCTTGCCCAATGACAGAATTCATCTGTGTGAGCTGGAATTGCACCGCCAACCTGTGAGTCATTAGATCTCTCCGCTGAGCCAGTTAGCACAAGTAGCTTTATCATTCAGTATGTGCCATAAAACTCATCAGTGAAAAGGTTTTAACATTAACTGGGTTGGATTGTGGCATAGCGTTAGGCAGCATCAGAAAAGGTTGCACTTATTTTGGGAAGAATGAAAAATCTCCCTCATATATTACATCACAATCAGTGAATATAAATCACAAACTAGAAACCTGCTTTTTAAATTAATACTTTTAACAACTGTAGCCATATTTTCTTTATTTGTTGTGATTCTGAATATTCCAACAGATTTACAGATCAGTGAAGTGGCTAAGATGCTGTACGACCAGGGCCTGACAGAGTTGATCCACAGCAGCCCCAGTGAACAGGTGGCCTACCTCCTGGTGGAGAGGGCTTCATTGCTGGAGACCTCAGAGGGGACAAACACTGCAGGTCAGAAGGGGACAGGGGGCCAAACCTGCACCTCTACCATGGGACAGGTGAGTATGAATTATAGTTTACTTATTTTACTTCTTATTTTTTGTAGCGTTCTCATGGCTTAGTTTAGTTCTTTTGTAAGACTAGATAAGTTCTCCTTTGAAACTACTCTGACCTTGGCAAAGACGTCCCGCTGTTCATCTAAGCCGCTTCTTCATTTGACAGATTTAAACTTCGTCTTTAGCTATGGATCAGACCTGGACGACTGAGGGTTTACACAGATACTCTAACCTTGATTTGGTGCTGATGTAGTTGTTCGAGGTTGCGTGGTTACAGTCAAAGTTATAGTGTAATACATTTTGTGAATCACCTTTCTCTAGACTCCCCACAAGAGGGCACTGCGCCACAGCCAAAGCCCTTGGAAAAAACTCTTAGGACTCCACAAAAATCAGAAATATCTGCTTATTCCTGTAAGTATGCGATCTATAGCTTAACCACTTTTATTAACACATGCTATAAATCACATCTATACAGATTTATTGTTTTGTTTTGTAGACTGTGGAATAAATATGCTTTTAGTAAGTACAGAAAGGTATTATAGTCATGTATAGTCAAAATACAAATTTGTCCTGTTTCCATAGCGATTGATCCAATAAAGCAACCTGACTTTATGTTAGTATAAACAGTTATTTACCTTGATACAAAGTTATATTTTAGTTTGCACTCAATGGGGGAAAGGTAAGTGCTAGTCTGATATCTGACCACTAGATGTCAGAAAATCCTAATTCAAAAATAACATCCACCATGGAAGGTTCTATATGTATTTTTATTTGAATTATGCTACACATTGGCTTGATTTCTTGCTTCTTACCAATACAAACTTGAGTTAATTTATTAGCGCTAAGCATAAATCTATTTTTGTTTTTAGGCTGAGTCTAGACATTCAGCAGAACAAACAAACAGTGTTCAAAAAGAGTGTTATCGACTTGAGCGAGATTTGGAGGAGGGATCGAGGCGACTGGCCATGGCGCACAACGAAATCAGGCAACTGACAAATGAGCTGGAGTGTGCACAGAAGATTCAGAGGGCCTATGGTGAGCAAATACCATACATACCTATGCAAATAACAGTCATATTACAATTGATTGCATTTATTCATTATTGATTGCGAATGAACCAAAAATACACATTTGTGAAACAAAGTAGTGCCAAAGTCAGTATGTGTATTTGTACCTTATTTTACAATAGTTGCTATTTTTGCCACTTAAATTATTTTAAGTTTTACTGGCATTTAATGTTTGGTTTTATTATTATATTGTAGTATATGAGATACTGTGTTCAGGTCATTTCCCTTGCACAGCAATATAAAGGTCACCAATAAATGTAATGTTAAACCAATAGAGATTTTAAAATGCTGATACTAAAGTTAGCGTTCATTCCAAAGTTTTCTATACTATAGAGGGGTAGATGTATTTAGCAGCAGTTTATCGCGTTGTTTTGTGCTTTTGTTTACTTTTTAAGATTGTTTGGCATTTATAACTCTGAGTTTTGCACTACTGAAATAAACATGGCAGCTTTCCAGGGTAATGGCTGTTTTTTGATGTACCATCTTGAATTCTATAAGTAGAAAAATGTAAATACAAAAATATATGAGCATAACAATTTTTTTGTCATTTCAGAGCCTGAACTGCAAGCTGCAAAACATGAAGTGAATCAACTGAGACAGGAAGTAGAGCAAATCAAGAAATATGGTGAACAAAAAAAATTGTGTGTGTGTGTATGTGTGTGTGTGTGTGTGTGTGTGTGTGTGTGTACTCGTTTTTTGCCACATATGGGGACATGAGCCTGTTTGCACACAGACATGTGGGGACCAAAAACACTGTGGGGACCTCAACTGAGGTCCCCACAGGCACAATGCTTTTAATGGGCTGGAAACAGCCCAAACATGCTCAGGAACTGTTTTTCTCAGAAGACCCCAGAGGGCCCAAAACCTGATTTAGTGTGAGTGTATGCGAAACTAGTGGACACACTCAGGTACTGCAGCCCCCATAAGGCACCATGTTCTGGTTGTGTGTATCCCCAAGTCCCCACTCAGCAGCGACTCCTAATGGATGCTGTTGGTACTACAGTTGCATTCTATTTGTATTGGGTTTTTTTCCTAGTTTTTGTCAATAACTAGATGTATAAATGAAAAATATATTTTTAAATGTCTTGAAAAGTATTTTTATTTATTTATTTTGTTAATTGCAAATGCAGGAAAGTACTTTGTGTGGCACACAGGCGCGCGGTCAGTCACCCACTGCATTTACGTGTGGGGGGGGGGGGTGGGGGGGGATCCTGAATTAAAGAGACAAAGAATGATTAAAAGGTTTTATTTAATAAAAGTTTAAAAATTCAATTATGGCTAAAATAAACTAAAATCAACCAAGACAAATGTGGGAAAATATATTTATTGTAACATTTAAATTTAAGAGATAAAGTTAAATTTTAGTGCAAAAAACAAGCTTTTAAAAAAAAAAAAAAAAAAAAAAAAAGGAAGTTCTAGTTAAAAATGGGCCTAGGAGTAAAAAGTAATTTAAAAACAAAATGAGCTAGCTGGGGCCACCAGTGGTGAGCAGACCATCAGGGGTGTGCCCAGGGGGGGGGCAACCACATACTCCCCTCAGTGGACACAGCAGACTGAAAAGTGCACAAAACTAAACTCGTGATCCCAGTCACTAAATCACATGCGACGGTGGGGAACCTCACCAATGTGCCTATAGCCCAACCACCAGAAGGCACCCAGCGTCGCTTGAAACAAAACTAAATGTATTAAATTTGACCCAGTTAGGCAACCTGCTGATAAACAAAAACAAAACACAAGTGCAAAAGCAAATGCAAAACAAAATCCCAAAAACTGATACAAAACAGCAAAACAAAACCGCGTGCAAAAACAGCAGCAGGTTTAGCCTGAAAATCAACAAAACCTGTTAAAAAGGCCCATCTCCACCATATCCTGCTCCCTTACCACAAACTTACCACCAACTTACCACCCTTTAAAGCACAGCCAGAGCCAAATCAGCCCTCTGTTGCGAATTGGCTGTGGGTTGGACTCCCCCAGACCAACACTGCAGAGCAGAACTAATGAAAATAAATTATGTGTTAATCTAATGATTTAAGTTATATTAAAAGCCTCTTTCCTACCTCACACTACACCAAAGTCCAGGCACAGCAGCAGACTAGCAGCAGCAAAGAGAGTGCCATATTGGCAACAGGTGTCTTAAATAGTCCCTAACTAGGAGGGCGGGGTCAAGGGTGGAGCCCACAGGGGTGGAGCCCACAGGGGTGGAGCCCACAGGGGTGGAGCCCACAGGGGTGGAGCCCACAGGGGTGGAGCCCACAGGGTGGAGCCCACAGGGGTGGAGCCCACAGGGGTGGAGCCCACAGGGGTGGAGCCCACAGGGGTGGAGCCCACAGGGGTGGAGCCCACAGGGGTGGAGCCACAGGGGTGCTTTCGAGGACAGCAGGGGAATGCAGAGAACCCCCACTACATTTGCAACTTGAACACTTGTGTCACCACAAATATTAGACCTGCATCTACAAATTAAAACGTTTTTCATTTAACTAACTTTAAACTTCGATATGAATATACTGGAGTCACTTTACCATTATTTATTCATTCTGTTCATTTGCTGCACTGTTCATAACTTAGCCATATTATTATTGTGTACAATACATATACGTAGGCCACTTAATTGTTATTTATTCTAACTACGTTGATTGTTGCACTGAATCCATCATAGTAACTTATTGTATATAAGAGGGTGGGGTATAATGAGCTCCATTCACTCAGAAGTTGAGTGACGCAAAATTAAGAATGCAGACTGTGCAGCTATTATTGTAGACAGCAGGTTAAGACCTTTATGTGTGGTGTAATCTCTAGATGCTACCATTAGGCCAGTTAATATACAGCAACAATGTGTCCTACCACAACTGTGCAGATGACTCTCAGATCTATGTGTCACTGCAGCAGGTGAATCTGGACCAGTGGATTCACTCTGACACTGCATCAGATCAGTGTGTGGATGAAAACAACTTTCTCCAGAGAAACTCAGACAAGATTGAAGTCATCATCTTTCACCCACAGAAACATAGAGAAAGTGTCAGTCACCTCCAGTCTCTCTCTCTAAAACCTTCAGATCAGTCTGAAATCTAGAGGTAATAATGGACTCAGACTTGAACTTTAACAGTCACATCAAATCAAGAACATCTGCAGCTTTTTACATCTAAAATCACGTCAAAAATCAAAGGAAAACTGTCCAAACCAGACTCAGAGAGACTTATCCTGCATTTGTCTCCAGTAGGTTAGACGACTGTAACGTCTCACTGGCCTCTCCAAACGAGCCTTAAGACAGAACAGTACATCCAAAATGCTGCTGCTCAGGTCCTACCTTATGAACCCATCTCGCACTCTGAGGGGGACCTTCAGGGACCGGCAGGAGGCCGGTACCTGAAGGTCCCCCCTGAAGGTCCCCCCTGAAGGTCCCCCCTGAAGAGTCAGGACTAAACATGGGGAATCATCATTTCAGTTTTATGCAGCTAAAACCTGGAACAGTCTTGAAGATGTGAGACAGGCCTCGATTTTAACAATGTTTAAATCCAGGCTCAAACAGTTCTGTTTGACACCTGTGCATGTGACTGAACAAGCAGATGTAACATAACTGTTTTAGTATGTATAAATCTTACCCTTAAATGTCATTTCAAAAAGCAATACAAACCATACTTACTCTGTTATAATGTGCCATATTAATAATAACTGCTAGTGTTTTCTTCAGTCTGAGGCTTGATTAAGTATGTTTTTGTTTTCACTTTTCAGTTGAGCCTAAGTCTATCCTTACAACATTCACCAACACTACAACATGGCCGCCCCAGTCGTCATAACACACAAACCTGAATTTTTGTCCTCATAATGTCTATCCTTACAACATTCACCAACACTACAACATGGTCGTCAGACACACAAACCTGAATTTTTTGTCCTCATAATGTCTATCCTTACAACATTCACCAACACTACAACATGGCCGCCCCAGTCGTCATCATACACACAAACCTGAATTTTTGTCCTCATAATGTCTATCCTTACAACATTCACCAACACTACAACATGGTCGTCAGACACACAAACCTGAATTTTTGTCCTCATAATGTCTATCCTTACAACATTCATGACACTACAACATGGCCGCCTCAGTCGTCATACACACAAACCTGAATTTTGGTCCTCATAATGTCTATCCTTACAACATTCACGACACTACCACATGGCCGCCCCAGTCGTCATAACACACAAACCTGAATATTTGTCCTCATAATGTCTATCCTTACAACATTCATGACACTACAACATGGCCGCCTCAGTCGTCATACACACAAACCTGAATTTTGGTCCTCATAATGTCTATCCTTACAACATTCACGACACTACAACATGGTCGTCAGACACACAAACCTGAATTTTTTGTCCTCCTCATAATGTCTATCCTAACAACATTCACGACACTACAACATGGTCGTCATACACACAAAACCTGAATTTTTGTCCTCATAAAGTCTATCCTTACAACATTCATGACACTACAACATGGTCGTCAGACACACAAAACCTGAATATTTGTGTCCACCAGGGTCCACAGCACTTTGAGGGCCCATTGCGGGCTAGGATTGGCCCCCCTGCCCAGTACAGACTGGGTTATAATAGTGATTGTGTGTCCCTTTTCTGTTTTTGGGTCTTGGGCTGTAGAGGTAGACCCTGTAGGAAATGGATTTATGTTTGTCATAGAGGGATGGATCGAGATGGCGTGGGTTGGAGGGAGGGGCCCAACGCCAAACTTGCACCGGGCCTTGTGCAACTACACTACACCACTGTCTCTAAACCTCTAAATGAACTAATGTCTAAGCAGAAAAAACAATCAAACAATATGGCACCTGGTCTTATTCTGAAGCACAGTTTCTGACATTTTAGATCCTCACTATGATCAAGTCTAAATAAGTGATGACTAACATATCATATAATATATTTAAAATTTATGAATAGATCAATTTCATTATATATATATATATATATATATATATATATATATATATATATATATATATATATATATATATATATATTATACCCGCGGAGGGTGAGGAGGAGATTTTATATATATATATATATATATATATATATATATATATATATATATATATATATATATATATATATATATATATATAAAAATCTCCTCCTCACCCTCCGCGGTGGGTCTTTATCCCCACTTTTTCCCACGCTCGGGACCTCTACCAGAGGCCTGGGAGCTTGAGGTTCTTCTTCAGTATATCTTTGCTGTTCCTAGTACTGCACTTTTCTGGACTGAGATGTCTGATGTTTCTCCTGGGATCTGCTGTAGTCTCTCCTCCAGTTTGGGGGTCACTGCCCCGAGTCCGATGACCACGGGCACCACTGAGGCCTTCACCTTCCAGACCTTCTCCAGCTCTTCTTTGAGCCCCTGGTATTTCTCTAGTTTCTCATGCTCCTTTTTCCTGATGTTCCCATCGCTTGGTACTGCAATGTCCACCACAACGGCTTTGCTCTGTTGTTTATCCACCACCACTATGTCCGGTTGGTCCATCTCCATCTGTCAGTCTGTATCTGAAGTCCCACAGGATCTTGGCTTGATCATTCTCCACGACCTTTGGAGGTGTTTCCCACCTTGACCTGGGAGTTTCCAGTCCGTACTCTGCACAGATGTTTCTGTACACTATGCCCGCCACTTGGTTATGTCGCTCCATGTATGCTTTCCCTGCAGCATCTTACACCCTGCAGTTATGTGCTGGATTGTCTCAGGGGCCTCTTTGCACAGCCTACACCTTGGGTCTTGTCTGGTGTGGTAGATCTGGGCCTCTATCGCTCTTGTGCTCAAGGCCTGCTCCTGTGCTCCAGGATGAGTGCCTCTGTGCTGTCCTTCAGTCCAGCTCTTTCTCAAGCCATTGGTAGGATTTCTTGATATCAGCCACTTCAGTTATGTTCCGGTGGTACATCCCATGCAGGGGCTTGTCCTTCCATGATGGTTCCTCCAGCTCCTCTTCCTCTGCACTCCACTGTCTGAGACACTGAGCACGTCATCTGTTGGGGCCTTGTCCTGGATGTACTTGTGGATCTTGGATGTTTCATCCTGGACTGTGGCTCTCACACTCACTAGTCCTCGGCCTCCTTCCTTACGGCTCGTACAGTCTCAGGGTGCTGGATTCGGGGTGGTCCCTCCATGCAGGTCAGGAGCTTTCGTGTCTTAACATCTGTGTCTGTATCTCCTCCTTTGGCTTATGATTCCTGCTGGGTATCTGATTACTGGCAGGGCGTAGCTGTTTTATTGCCTGGGTCTTATTCTTGCCATTGAGCTGACTCCTTAGGACTTGTCTTACTCGTCTGAGGTTTTGGCCGTAGCTTCTTTCCTTGTTTCCTCTTGTTGCCATTTGCTTGTGGGATACCAAGGTACTTGTAACTGTCCTCAGTGTCTGCTATTGTCCCTTCTGTGAGTGAGACTCCTTCTGTGTGGACCACAGTCAAGTGACCATCAAATGTGGCATATACCAAGGGGATATATATATATATATATATATATATATATATATATATATATATATATATATATATATATATATATATATATATATATATATATATATATATATATATATATATATATATATATATAAATTATTATATATATATATACACACAAATTATATATATATATATATATATATATATATATATATATATATATATATATATATATATATATATATATAAATAATGAATGATATATATATATATTTTTCCTTCAAAGACAATGATGCATTTAATGCAGAAATGTGTGTCATGAGATAAAATATAACCTATAATTTAAACATGAGCTATTTTCTAAAACCAAAGTTTATCCATCAACATTAGCTATGTATTGTTAAGTCATTTAATTACATCTTCTATAATCTCCCTCTTCAATAAATGTTTTGCTAACGGGCTAACAGGCTAACGGGCTAACAGGCTAACGGGCTAACGGGCTAACAGGCTAACCCTGTAGCTTGCAGTGTGCGTGCAATGCACGTGCAGCGTCAGTGCAGCGTGCTCTTCAAGTTCACTCTGCACGTGGCAGACAGACAGAGGAACAGTAAAACTGGACAAATGGGTAAGTCTTGAACATTTTTTATAACCTACAATTAGTAATTATGTGTCGTGTGTGTCAGTGTTTTTTGAGAGTTTAGCATGCATTTTTTCAATAAATGTACTTTGAAAATTATATATCTTTTTTTAACTATAGAATTTATTGGTAGGAGGGCAACTTTAAAAAGATTACAAGATAAACTGCTGAGGTCTTTACTACTTTTACTACTGAGACTACTTTAGTTAATGAATTTTCAGGTGAAAGTGAAAAAGACTAAAAATGAGTAGCAGGTAGCGTTAGCTGAGCTAACACCGTTAGCATGAAGCACATTTGGCCTTCCCGAATGTTCTTGAAATAGCAAATAAATTACAATTATTGTTGGGCACAGTTTTGTAAAAGTTATCTAGTGGCTCTGTTTTGTGCATATTACATTTGATAATGGTAGTGGTATTAATTTTTCACCAAGTACATGGTGAAATGATCATTTAGGTAATCCTTTAATGGTCACGTGTTAGAAGAGTATATAAATGAAAAAAGCTATCATACAAGTTTATTTTAATGCAAAGTAGTAATCATGTTTAGACACCCACAGGTGTATAAGCCATTATAGTTAATTTAATTTTATCGAGCCCTTCCAGCAGTCTTAAGTTCATGTGCAGACACATGAAACTTTTTTGAGTCCCATACATTTAGACATGTTTGAGCATCTGAAGTGGTGCCAGGAAGAGCTTTTGAGGCTTTGGAATCGTTTTGATATACTTTTACAGTTAAGGATGATGCTTCATGAAGCATCATTTCTTACACGAGTTCTTGTCAAACAAATATCTGCAGCATTTAGGTACAGTGTATAACTTATAGCAAGCCGCGTACCATAATAACATTAACTTTCTTTCCAGTGATAATGTCTGAGCCAAAAGAACTGGAGCAGAAAAAATGGGAAATCTGAGGTAAGATGTGTTAAGTCTTCAAAAACATTTAATCTTGTGGTAAAGTGGACTGTATTTTTGTTTATCGGAATAATTTGGTTAAATGTAAAGCTTTAATTTACTCATAAAACATTCAGCAGCAAACATGATGAAAACTTATTTTTCTCTTTTTAGTCACAAATTAGATATTTGCAACGTCTCCACAAATTAAGACAGCATCATATAGAGTGTGAGAACCGGCACATGCATTGGCTCGCCAAATCAGCACATGATGAGAGAGAGAGAACTTTGCACTTGCAGCCTTGGCTCCAGACTGTGCCGGTTAGTCGTCAACCATTTGTGTGGTACTAGTAATCTGACTAATCTGATCTGATAGTCAGTTTTGTGTCTGATAATCTGATTATCAGATACAAAACTGTCTGTGCCAACTATACTTTTACTTTATGGGTAATTCAGGTGTTAAAATACTGTAATGTTTTAGTGTTTATAGTGATAGATTTGTCAATAGAAGTAATTTGGTGCCAATGAGGGTAGTAGTAGGTCTAGGAGGAGGAGCAGCAGCAGTAGTAGTAGTAGTAGTTGTAATAGTAAGAGGAGGAGGACATTTTGTGCCAAAGAGGGGAGTAGGAGTAGTAGTACCTCAACCCTTTATGTGGTACGACTAAAGAAGTCATGCTCAACCTTGTAATTGCTTTTAGAGTTCAATCAGCAGCGGTGTTACTGTCGTGTTTTTGTTGTTTACTCAACTTTAAATTAAATTTTTGTTTTTGTATTTTTGTTTGTGCTCTTAGAAAGAAAACCAAAGATTCTGTGAGGATGTCCCTGAACTCACACGGACCGACAGTGTCCTAGTATGTATCCTAATCGGATTATCAGCAATACGTTCTATCATTTAAAACTCTTTAGACACTTAAACTGACTTGGCAGAAAGATTTGTCGAAGTCTGAAATGGGGTTACTGTTACTTTCATCTTTTTTCTGATTCACCATAATGTGCCATAATTTACTGTATTTTGAAAGATCTGTTCATTTCAACTGCAAGTGATTGCTTGTTTCTTAAAGCTTGACAGGATGCATCTTGGATTTGGGGACTCTATTTTAAAATCCAGTCAAGAGGAGGTTGTTCCTGACACCACAGCCTCAGATAGTGAGCCACAACCAAAAACAAGCAAAGAGAGAACACTGACTGGACCAAAAAGGAATAAGAAAAGGGTCAACAGAGCAAAAACCTCAACACCCAAGACATTGGACACATCTGAAGTAAGTGTTACAAAATTATTAATGGACTATAATTAGTCCTGGTTTAGACCAGGTTTAGGTCATATTTAGTCCTAGCTTAAGCCTGTATTAGTCCTGGCTTGGATCTACTTGTGTTTGTGAAAACACATCCTACTTTTGGCTTCACCTCTTCTTTCAGCTTGACCAGCAAAAATATGAAAATCTGACCAGCTCTGGAAACCAAGATGAATATTTCCCTGTCAACGAAGACACCAAAGACACAGATAGTGAGCCACAACCAAAAAACTACCAAAGAGAGAACACTGACAGGACCAAAAAGGAATAAGAAAAGGGTGAACAGAGCAAAAACCTCAACACCCAAGACATTGGACACTTCAGAAGTAAGTGTTATGGTATAAATATTGGGCTATAATTACTCCTGGTTTAGGCCAAGATTAGTCCTGGTTTAGACCAGGTTTAGACCAGGTTTAGGTCATATTTAGTCCTATCTTAGGCCTATATTAGTCCTGGATCTACTTCTGTTTGTGAAAACGCATTCCTAAATTTGGCTTTACCTCTTCTTTCAGCTGACCAGCAAAAATATGAAAATCTGACCAGCTCTGGAAACCAAGATGAATATTTCCCTGTCAAGGAAGACACCAAAGACACAGATAGTGAGCCACAACCAAAAACTACCAAAGAGAGAACACTGACAGGACCAAAAAGGAATAGAAAAGGGTGAACAGAGCAAAAACCTCAACACCCAAGACATTGGACACTTCAGAAGTAAGTGTTATGATATAAATATTGGCTATAAATACTCCTGGTTTAGGCCAAGATTAGTCCTGGTTTAGACCAGGTTTAGACCAGGTTTAGTCATATTTAGTCCTATCTTAGGCCTATATTAGTCCTGGATCTACTTCTGTTTGTGAAAACGCATTCCTAATTTGGCTTTACCTCTTCTTTCAGCTTGACCAGCAAAAATATGAAAATCTGACCAGCTCTGGAAACCAAGATGAATATTTCCCTGACAAGGAAGACGCCACAGACTCAGATAGTGAGCCACAACCAAAAACTACCAAAGAGAGAACACTGACTGGACCAAAAAGGAATAAGAAAAGGATCAACAGAGCTAAAACCTCAACACCCAAGACATTGGACACATCTGAAGTAAGTGTTACAATATTATTATTAGTGGGCTATAATTAGTCCTGGTTTAGGCCCTGATTGGTCCCGGTTTAGGTCATATTTAGTCCGATCTTAGGCCTGTATTAGTCCTGTCTTAGATCTACTTCTGTTTGTGAAAACACATTCCTACTTTTGGCTTTATCTCTTCTTTCAGCTTGACCAGCAAAAATATGAAAATCTGACCAGCTCTGGAAACCAAGATGAATATGTCCCTGACAAGGAAGACGCCACAGACACAGATGGTGAGCCACAACCAAAGAGAGAACACTGACAGGACCAAAAAGGAATAAGGAAAAGGAATCAGACACACTTTTATTTCCAAACACATCTGAAGTTGGTGTAATGACATTGGAGAAAAAAAAAGATGGTGGTAGAATATACAGCAAGAAGTTTCATTGCTTCTATTGCTCAAAATCTGTCTTCAAAATGGCCCGTCATTTAAAGTCAGTGCATAAAGATGTACTTGAAGTACAAAAAGCTTTCTCGAGTCCTAAAGGCTCCAAAGAACGAAAAATGCTGCTGTCTTTGCTTTTAAATAAAGGCAATAGGGCCCACAATAACATAGTAATGAAGGGTGGTAAAGGCACTGTCATACCACGAAGACAGCCCAGTCTTCCTGCTACAGCTAAAGATTTTGTCCACTGTATCAATTGTGAGGGGTACTATAAAAGACAGATTTTATGGAGACACATGAAGAGATGCTACTTGAGCCAAAAAGTGCAAGGGCTTAAAAAAGGAATGTCGAGAGTTCAAGCTCTTTGTAAATATGCAGAGCCTATTCCAGATGGTGTCAGTCGGCTGTTTTGGAATATGGTACAGGACATGCGTGATAATCCAATTACTAACATTGTCAAAAAAGAAAAATACATTGTGAAGTTTGGAGAGCATCTTTTCAATAAACATGGACATGACAAAACAAAGCATGAATACATTCGACAAAAGATGCGTGAGGCAGGAAGGTTAGTTCTTTAAGGCAAAAAAGAAGGCAACTTAAACACCATGTCTTTTTTTTGTTTTTTTTGTTTTTTGTTCTAGCAAATTTTAGAAATGTAATTTATTTGCTTATAGTTGAGAGTAATTTCATTGTAGTTGGCTCCTCCCTTACTCTGAACTATGAAATTACTCTGAACTATGAACTATAAACAAATAGGTGTGGTAGTTTCATAGTAATTTGATTGTAGTTGGCTCCTCCCTTCAGGCAGATATAAGGTAGTGTTCACCAGCATCTGACCAGAACTGAAGAAGCAGCTTGGATGAGCTGTGAAACATATTTGACCAAATAAACTTTTGTCCAGTTGACAAATTCAATTTCTCCTTTGCCATGGATTCTACCTGGACGACTTACATACATTTCTAAAAACTAATTAATGTTACATTTGTTATCTGTTAGAACATGTTCTTGTTTTTTGTTTTAAGAAAAAATAATTGAAGACAGTGATGCCACAGGCAGCGAAAATGAGGACTGCCTCTTATCTCAAGATTCTGGGGCGTCGTCATCTAGTTCTTCAGGTTGGTTGTACCTCAAGGCAGGACCCTGAGGTGTCTTCTAAATCTCAGGTATTTGTACAAATGGGGAAGAAGGTGATTAGGGGTAGAATAGACAAAAAACAAAGAAAAATGAATAATATAAAAAATAATGAATAAAATATTTACTTTTTATTCCCATAGAATCATCCCAAATGATATCCACAGATGCATCACAAATTGAAAAAGACCAAGGTGAGTGCTGATGTGTTGCATAGGTTTATAGGAACACGTAGTTTGGGAGGGATCTTGGGTGAAATATGTTGTAGCTGCACTACTGTGAATCTGTTGTTCATGACAGAGGCTGATTCACTCATGTTAATATTAGAAACACCTGAAACTAACTTCAGTTTGTGATTTTATTTTTAATTTTTTTTACCGTCAACTATGCACACTGTATTTAGGAGCATTTATCTTATTTATCACTAGTCTCTTTTGCTTAAATACATTAAATATTAGTTTTATTGTTTGTGCTGATGGGGACATACGAACGCTGTGGTGAGCCCGGTTAAATCTCAAATGAAGAGTCAGGAAGTGATGTTGAGGTTTAATGATCTTGACAGAATCACTGAACAGTTTGCAGCCTCTAGACATTGATGGTAAGATGAATGTATTGCTGGTGTGTGGTTCTAAACACAAAATAAAAATGCTTATTAATAACTATAAAATAACATTATCTGTACACAAAAAAAGGCTAAATTACAACACATTAACTCATTACACATCTACAGAATATAGAGAGCACAAATGTGCTGGCGCCTCATTAAAGAAAAGGACACGTGATGGATGCATCAATTAAGAGATTAAACTGCTCAAACTTAACATTTACATGCTTTGCAAACTCTACTTACTTGAATCATGCACACATTACATCACAGGGAATGCAAACAAGCTGCAAATTTAAATGTTTAAACTTGAAGTCTTAGACGGCAAACTTCGAGGCAACTCTTCTTTTGTTCTCCTTTTTTTCGCTCACTCTGGCTCCGTGTGCATGCAGCACACCAGCGCTGCATGCACTTTTATTATTAAAAATTGACAGAGTGCAACTTGAGAGTGGGATGCTTTATAGATTTATTATCTGTTCTTGCATCTGCACCTCATAGATTTTTGGTGGTGGTACTTGAAGCTTTAATAAATTAAATTAGCATAGGCTGTGTAAATGTCTTCAGTAAAACACTGGGCCACCAAATTTAAGTTTAAAAGTATTCCATCTTTTTGTCGTTCTGTTTGCAAAATGTATTACAATTTTTTTTATTTGTAAATTTATATTTATATATTAATAATTGTATCTTTTTTATTTTTTAAGCCTCAAAAGGACAGAAGAGGAAATGGACAGCTGAAGAGGTGGAAGCTGTAAGAGTACCTGGTCTGTGCCTTAAATGCATCGAGGAATCTCCAGAATCCCTGTCAGGACGCTCTTGGCAGGGAATCAAATTTTATATACAAAATCGTTTAGACTCTATAGAGAAAGCTTTAAAAGAAAGCTTTGTAACTCCTTTTGAGAGAAAATATTTGTAAGTGTTAAAGTCCAAATAAGTTTGTTGACATTTGTTATAATTGTTGACATTAAAGCAGTTCCGTCATGTTCAGTCATTGTCTTTTTTAATGCAGATAATATCCTGTCTTAAAGAAAAACTGCTAATGCGAAAAGTAGCCCACCCCAGTCTCCCCTAAATAATAAATGGGATCACTTATGCACATTTGTGAAAAAAGGTTTTGAATAGTTTTCAGACAGTTTTAAATAATTCCTCAAATGGAAACCCCAATTAATGCCAAAATACATGTAGCTTAATGTGCTTTTTGACTCACTTCAGTCATTAAGCTGCAGAAAGTCACTTCTCCAATCAACACTGAGCTTTTGTCAGTCCGGTAAAGTTCTGTCTTTGAACATGTGTAAATCCTGGTACAAAAATAATCCAATCTCTGAAAGTCTGTAGCTCACGTCATTGGTTTAATTGAAAAATGATTGCCACATTGGATTTGCACGCAGCTATAAACTTCTAATGTGGCCAATATATGTATCATTTTCTATGTATTAGTCTTTCATCACTTAAGAGCATTTACATCTAATCTTTTATTAGGATATATATTGTCCTAATTGTCAGATTTCAACTAAGCTTTTGCAATTTTGAATGATGCAAATGTCATTAGTCAATATTTATGGAAAATATAGCCAAAAAGGGGAAAAAATATAAATAAATAATATTGCCATCTGGTGGTTGTACCCAGTACTACATAATTGGTGCGACCCCAAAAGTCACCAAAAACCCAGAAAAATCTCAAACAAGAAAACAATGGACATTTTGGTTCACTTTTTTTTCCTGGGCCAAGAAAAAAATATTAAAACATTTGAGTGTGGTTTTGGTGACTCCAAGTCCCTCAGAAAAGTAGGGTCCCCATATATGGCAGTACTGCATGAGGTTCCCAAATGTCTTGGAAAACAAGTATGTGTGTGTGTGTGTGTGTGTGTGGAGGTGTGCGTGTGTGTGTATGTATGTGTGTATGTATGTGTGTATGTGTGTGTGTGTGTGTGTGTGTGTGTGTGTGTGTGTGTGTGTGTGTGTGTGTGTGTGTGTGTGTGTGTGTGTGTGTGTGTGTGTGTGTGTGTGTGGAGGTGTGCGTGTGTGTGTATGTGTGTGTATGTATGTGTGTGTATGTGTGTGTGTGTGTGTGTGTGTGTGTGTGTGTGTGTGTGTGTGTGTGTGTATATATATCTCCTGATGATTTCTGTTAATGCTGTTATAGACCTGGTTTAGATCTGATGGTACTTGCAAATGCCACGATTTTCTTAGGGCGCATTCAGGGGTGCTACATAATTTGGTCCTGGTTTGAGCACCATTTAGTCCTGATGTAGACTAAATATGGTCCTGTTCTAGTCTTGATTTAGTCTTGGTCAAGTCCAGGTTTGGTTCTGAGTTTAGTCCTAGTTTTTATGTGATCTGTCTACGAACCGCAGGTTACGTATATTGAATTTATAGGAAATATTTCAACTACATTTAATTACAGGATCCATGTCATCTTGAAAATTAAGACAGAATGCTCAAATTTAAACAATGAAATGGTTACATACTTTGATACATTTGTAAACATTTAGTTATTATATTATATATTGTTATTCCTCCTACAGAGATGAAGGGTCTGAGAGAGGCCAAAGAGACAAATGACCGTTTGGACTGTCAGATCCAGCGCTTACGAAGCAGACTGCGGACCATAGAGGCTGACGGGGGCTTGCAACAGAAGGGGGTGCTGGTGATAATAAAAAAAATAGGCCATTGATACTTTGCAGCTGATGAGAACATTCCCTGGCAGTGTGATGCTAACAAGAGGTACCACTCTGTCTGAAGCTCTGTTAGACTTTAATCTGACCTTTATTTTAACACAATCTGACCATAAAAAAGTGGCTTTGTTAGAACTTTAATAGGTGACTGATTTGTACTATTAAATAAGTCACTCTCAAATAACATTACATTTAGAAGTTAGCAAGCGTTAGCCAAGAGTTTCTTTGTTAAAAATTAAACCCTTAAACAGAAACATGAAGGTGTATTGATCACAGGCTCCTGAAAATATGTTGTGTGAATCCATTTTGTTTTCTCTTGATTTTTCAGCCAATCTTGACATTTTTTTGGCTGTGTTTGCTAATGTGTATGTTGTGTCACCTTCATAACTGCTGAACATTACACCATGGACATACACGGGGGAAAAACTGCCTTATGTCACTGTAAAGTATCAATATGTTCCCATTTCTCTTTTTCACAATATTCTTCATTATAAATAATATTTTCTTTAAAAAATAGAAGAAGTTTCAAACTGTGCATGCTCAGACAGAACCCACTTCAGAACCTGAAGAGGTAAGGACCACATTAAAATGAAACTTGCTTCTGTGTGAAGAGTTTCTTGTGCGAAGAAACTAGATTAGCATCTGTGTTTAGTGTCATTTTCCATGACACTAAACACAGATGCCCTATATAGTGGTTTAGTGTCATTTTCCATGACACTAAACCACTATATAGGGCTGCACAATTTTAGAAAAACGTTTTGTGATTGTGATTACATTTGCAATAGATTTTTTAAAAGCAGGATTCTGCTCGAAGGGCACATTGTAAAGATCTTCCCAAAGACATTTACGTGTGAGAGAAGACTGAAATATTAAGTGATGAACTAATACAAGAATCCCATGATTTTCACAACATGTTTGTAGAGGTCTAGGCTTACTTATACAATAAAGATTCTATAAAAGGACAAGATTTTGTTGCAATGAAAGTACTAATTATTCTATATCTGTATCTATATATTATATCAAAATTACTGCAACTTTTGCTATTTGATAATTGCACCAACACAAAATGCAATTTTGTGACAATGACATGACATTGTGCAGCCCTATGTGACAGTATCTAATGCACAGATGTATGCATTTTAGCAAGAATCCACATTGAAATGTTGTATTGCTTTTCCAGATCACAGTTCTTCAGACAGAGGTGGAGAAGTTGCATGTCACCCTACAGGAACAGCAGACTAAAGCTGAGGAGGCCACTGCATTGAATAAAGTGAGTCAGAAGTAACCACGTTTTTCAAATACTGTAATTTCCGGACTATAAGCCGCTACTTTTTTTCTACACTTTAAGAACTGCGGCTTATTAATTTTTTTTTTTCTTCCGAAGATATACAGTGGTCCCTCATTTATTACGTTCCAAAAATAACCAGCGATAAATGAAAAAGTAGAAAGCATCATTTTTTATACCATTATTCTATATGTTTTGCGGCTGCAGGTGTATTTCTCAGTTCCTCTGTCTCCGCCTCTTCGTCCTGGCGCCGCTGTAATGTCTCGTAATGTTCTTTTTCCTGCAGTCACTGATTCACAAACTAAAGCAGACTCCATCCGCATGGTTACAACTCTTTTTGCTCCTTGTTAACTTAAAACGTATTCTGCTGTCGTCCTTGTTATTTTTTTCCTTCTTTATGTTGTTTCACATGTAAAGTCTTTGTGGACGCATGTCTTGGCTGCGCTGTGTTTCTGTGGCGCATTTTGAAGCATCAGAGACGTCGCAGAACCGATCATCTCCGTTCATCTCCGTTCATCTCCGTTCATCTCCGTTCATGAGTTTTATGTAATAAATACACTAAAGTCACTCTCTCAACCTGGTCTGACACAGGGAAAACTAAACATCCAAAGGCACAGACCACAACAGACGAACTAGTGTAATCAAGTGCACTCTGTAGTCCAGAATTTACGGTATATCTGAAAAGCATAAAACAATGAAGATTTTCTTGCTTGTTCTTGTAATAAGGTTACACAGTATTGCTTTATCTCATTCTGTCCAGACCCTAGAAGCTGAAGTGAACCAAAACAATGAAGTCAACATAAAGTTACAAGGAAAAATTGATTCTCAGACGAAACAATTGCTGAAACAAGAATCAGAGGTAGGGGCTATTACGTGACTAGACTCACATCTTCGGAAAGTATTGAGGTTGACGTTCCCTTTTGTTTTTGAAAATGGTTGACGGAATGTATGTGGTTGCACTGTGTGAGTCATCAAAACCAAAGAAAGAGTTGAGGTTGATTGTAACTTGTCAAACAGTCACTCAGGGTATTACTCTGTTTTAGATAGAGGCTTTGAAGCTGGAGTTGGAAAATAGTCAAAGGGAAAACAAGCAACTGGAACAAATGTAAGTTAAAACACATAAATTCAAGCTATAACAGAAAGAAACTATGCTTATTGCCTAAAACTCAATAAGAAAATTACATGAAGAAGAACTAAATACATGTAACACCATCACAATTACATAGATACAAATAAATGTCAGCTTTATCCTTTAGTTTTCATTTTATCACTAGAATTACTAATATATTTTTACATATTTTTTTCATGAGGATCAAGATTCAGTATGATTCATTGATTCAACAGCAAAGTGTAAGAGTAGCTATAGAAATCAATGTATGCAAAGAAAAACAGATTCAATTCATTCACTAGAGTACTAAAAATATGTACGTATATATAAACTTTCAATACAAAATTAATTCTAAATGGAGTAAAATGAAATAAATGGAACTTTATAAATCGTTTTTTTTATTTCATCGTGTTTCTAAGCACGTGTACCTAAGTGTACTAAGCATGTAGTTTGGTAATAACCATAATATCTGATCATTTGTGGATTTAACATTTTTCACAGGCAGCTGGATGTCTCAGCCAATTATCAGCAGCCACCTGAAAACTTGAAAAGTGTAGCACAAAAGGTAAACATTTTTATGGTGTATAGAAACTAAGACTGTGTAACTTTTCTGGTAAAGGGTCCACTACATGCTTGTCACCATGGAGCTATTGTTTTACCTGGAATGTTCCACAGTATGATATTAAACATATCGAATTAACATTTTTTCAATTGGTGTGGTTATGTTTTTGTTATCACTTCAAAAACATGCCTCCTCTGTGAATGGGGTCACCTCCAGAGATCTGAACTGTAACTTGATCTGGTGGCACGAGTGGCTTGCCTCAATGACGCTAGATAGTTTAATGCCATTCTGTGGAACATTCCAATTCAAGTAATAACCATGGAGACAAGCAGGTGACATAGTGCAGCTTTAATGTTTTTTATATGCTAAAGAGTGTGTGCATGTTCAGCAGGACCATTGTGACTCAATACCCACCAAAGATGTGTGTAAATTAGTAAAGAAAGAGATCTGGGAAACTCTGAAATGCTTTGACCAAGAACGAAGGTAAAAAAAAATGAACTGTATTATGAAATGAATACTTACACTTTTGCAAATGTGTCTTAAAATGTCTTTTTCAGGAACTACCAGGAGATGCAGCAAAGACTTCAACTCAAACTGCGTTATGTTAAACTTAAACTGAAAGATGAGACGAAATGGAGAGATGAGAAGATGGAGGAGTTGGAGAGAGAGTTGTCCCTCTGCTCACATGCTTTAACCATGGTAACATTTGTATGAAAACAATATAATAGCCATGTCCCAATTCAATGGCTGCATCTTTTGAGAGACCTGGTCGACGAAGGCTGCTCCTCCATGTAGCCTTCGTGGACTGCAAAGGCCATGCTGAAATTGGACAGGTCTAGCACATGGACCCACTCCCGTCACCCAGCAACCAAGACTAATCCTAATGCTAATGTTGTGGAAAAAATTTGAATTCTAAATGAAAAGTAATCCATTTGTGAAGCCCAGTGAGTTATGAATATAAAATAGGTTTACTCTTTGTTATAGCAGATACAGAGTATTTACACCAGAATGACAGAGCTACATACATTTCAAAGCAAAGTGACTTTTGTTTCACATCCATTTATGAACTTTCACATAGAGCGGTAGAACAACATAGTTTCCTGTTAGAGCCTTTACAAACGTTAATGTGTGGTCTGGGTCTCTGCATTTATCACAAAGACATATGATAACACACCACACACTTTATGCACCTGGGTTGATCAAAGTATTGTGCTCCAGTGATAAAATAGTTGGACCATGAGCCCAAGATATTGAGTCATGCAACTCTTATGACTAAAAACACAAAAATTAAAACTAATAAGTGTAACTTCTATAAATATAACCAATTTGACAATGTTCTTGTCATAAAATAGCCTAAATGACCTTTAAGTTTAATAATGGTCACATTTTATACATGGTATAGGTATACATAAATTGTAAAATTGTATTAGGTCAGTTTATAAAGAAAGAGCTCTACTTGAGTACACACATTATAAAGTTGGCACAAAAAAACAGTTGTATGTCTGTATACTCTCAGACTGTCTTCCCTTTTTACTGAATCTTATCTTTGTGAAATGGAACAGGTGCATTACTTCTGGTTAAACATTCTTTAGTGCATGTGCATGAATCAAAAGAGACCACAAATAACTGTCACATCTCACAGTGAATCAAAAGTCAGTATAGATAGGAACCTCATTAAAACACAAATTATCAAGGGGTCATTATGGACAAATTATATTTTGGTCTTCTTGTTTGTGTTTGTTATCACAAACTTCAAATGTGAAGTATAAATCTATTTTCTGTAAGTGGAACATAACCATGATCCACTTCCTCAATGGTAAAACCGTTTAGGTGTTCTTCAGTTAAGATTAAAAGAAACTTCCTTTACTATACATTTAAATGAAATATTTTTAACTTCTGCAAAGTAAACTTAATCTTTACACACACACTACACTATTAGGGCACATACGGGACAGCAGCACACAGCATGGGGCTTGATGGTACGTTACATGCCCCACAGGTCTTCTGCAGGCTTCACCACCTCCTCCTCAGTGACTCTGGATGGGGAACAGTGGAGACATGACCCAACACACTTAGACTACCCAGTATGATGCGTCCCTTGTGGAGGAGGACTCTGCTAGGTCTGTCCGCAGCACGCTAGGATAATGGGCCTTATGTTTGGTCGGTTGAAAGTCCTGCAGAGTCAAAACCTGTAATGACAAACACATTAATAAAGTCACATAACTATTACAGGTTAGAATGAAATTATGATCACACTGCATGTCAGGAATATCATTCAGATCCATTGTCAATTTCATCATGATTCATCTTGCAGCCCTTATTAATATTACTACAGCTGCAACATGTCCCATACCTCATGAGTGGCAGTAGTGTGCGTTTGCAGCAGGTCAGCACTCCTCCAGTTTAGTGTTAGGTCAAATGTAAATGGAAATAATGTGAACCTATTTCATACATCACTTACATCTTCAGCCCCCAGTTCTGTGACCCCAGCAGTGTTTCCTGTCCTCACACAGGAGGCTGCAGATGAGAAAAGAGCATTAGTATCAAACAGTTTCCTCATTATTAAACAATTAGGTCTGATGGGCATAACAGACAGACACAGGTCTCTAGTCTCTACATCAGCGTTAAATGTGTGTGAAATGTCCGTCATAAATCTGTCCAGTCCAAAGGGTGTTCTTTACTCTTTCATTTAAAAATATTCATGGATTGTAAAAAGCGGATAAATCATAGAATCAAATGCATGCACTGGAGACTTATGCACATAAATATAAGTTTGTTAGACATAATTAAACTGTGCCTTCGTGTTTCCTACCTCCAATCTACAATGGCCAACTGAAAACGTGGTTGTTTCCTCTTCGGAGCTTTGCTCTTAACAGTAAAACATGATTAGTTTGATATTTGGACAGATTGTTAACAAAGTTTGAGCAGACTTTTCACCGTGTTTTAGCTCAAGTCTCCGAGGCTTAAGCAGTTAATAGTAAACTTCTTTGTCAGTTTTGTGAATGTTGTGTTAGTAATTATTTCATAAAAGAATGAAGGATGCAGCCATTGAATTAGGACACAGCTAATATTATCCATAACTTTCAGAGTAAGAGAAGTGATCACTGTGTGTTTTGAAATGCTAATTGCTATGGCAACATTTTTTTAAATGGGGAAAAGTCCTCAAACCTCACCATTTAACAGAGTCCTGAAACCCATAAATAGGTGCCATTTTCAGTACTGTTTCATCAGTAAGTAGTTTTGAATTAACTGCTATGACAACAGTGATAATTTTTCCTCACTCTGAACTTAATATGTCCATACCATATGCTACTAATATGGAAAGTATGAGGAAAGATGGGTCCAAAATTGTTTTTTGAAACAGTGAAAACATGTGAAATTTAGTTTCTTTTACCATAATCCATTATCTTAATTAATTTTCACATTTTTGTTGTAGATTAAATAAGTTTACACATTACTGTTTGATTTGCCTGATAACATTAGCATTAGTAAAACCTAAATTAGAAGTTCTGGTTTTAGTACTTTTATGTCTTATACTTCTTTAAGTACCAATGCCTACTTCATAATACTTCCTTAAACTCTTGATACATCTTGGCCTCAAATAACAGAACTATGAATTCTCTTAACAGGAAAAGGAATTCAGTATGAACGTAATGATGGAAAATGACAAACTCCTTATTGAGAGGAGGCGACTGGTGCAGGAGCTGAGTGAAGAGCTCAACAGCAACAAGAAACACATCCACTTTGCACTTCAGACCAGGTAACAGTCAGTATTTAAAAAAATTAACTAAATATATAATTTATTTTGTTAACTCATATATTGTATTGAATTTAGGACAGATCTTCTGGAAATGGAGAATCAAACACTGCAAAATAGAGTAGTTGACTTGTCCAATCAGATCACCACAATGGAGCTCTTACTGCGGAACGTCCAGTCTCTGAGAGCAGCTGAGGTATAGGACACAAATATTTATCTATGTATTTATTTTTCATTTGATTTATTTATGGATTTATTTTTGACAAATAGCTAGTTCTTGTCACAGATCACAGATTTTTGCATAATAAATGAGCGAAGCCCTAAACTCCGTTAATCTGAGGTGCAATAAATTTAATTTTATTTGTAAATCATAAATAAATAATAGGTAACCAATGAACTGCTTCATTTCACATGTGTCACTAAAAAGAAATCTGACCTGATTGCATAATCACATTTGCCCGGGTTTGAGACACAACAGAGGATATGAGGATCAGACTCATCTCTGTAGTTTTATACAGATTGATATATCGTTCTAGATTTGCCAGGCAAATAAAACACTGTAAAACATTGTTCATCTAAATGTCCTTTACAGCTCATTTAGAATACTAATTCATGAAGCTCAGTCATAAAACACATTTAAAAAAGTAACAGTTTATAGTCATAAACTGGACACATTTGTTTCCTGTTAGGAGCTGAAGAATACCTGTGATCTTCGAAAGATGCTAACTCAACTTCCTGCACAGACCTCCAGGTAAGTCTGATCCTTCAGTTAGGCACTCTGACTGAAGTCCAAACCCACTGCCCCAATGCACCATGTTACCCCAGTAACACTAAACGATGTGCCATAACCAAACTGTTTTACCTTTATGGTCGATTACCCACATCTGCAATAAGACCCCTTC